>OX376372.1:52406172-52593555 GCA_947369275.1 Nemotelus nigrinus | reverse complement strand
GGTTCTATGTGCCATAGGTAAAATTTCTTCATCATTTTCCCAAGAACCGGTTTATGGAAGTTTGTTTATGCTTCCAGATTAACCTCTAGCTTAAAACATACCGAGAAAAAGTGATGCAATAATTGCTTTTCATTGAAAATTTGTCATTTTATTTGCGATTGCAGTCCATTGTTAGTTGTTTTCATAATTGAAAATGATTTTAGAAGCGATTGGAGGAAAACATTCGTAAAGAAAGTAAATTTCTGAATCCTCAGGTTAAGGTTTTCATTAATATTACTATTCAACCAATTTTCAGTCGATCAACATGAGAAAAGAGACTTCTTTAGATGAAACAAAAATTATTCTTCGGCTTCATAACCAGACCGTTCCATACAAGGAAATGCATTCATCGTTAATGACCCATTTCCACTGTTTGGAGAATAATAGACAGGTTCTGCAAAAATAAAAGCTTAGAGGAAGAAATATTATCAAGACGTGATATGCGAATAATCGAACAAAAAGTCAAGAAGGATCCTTTTATACCGGCGACGAAAATCAAAACAACACTAAAATCTATTTATAAAAAAGATGTTAGCGCTCATACAGTCAGAAATCATTTAAGGAAATTGGGTTACGTGTGTTGTATTCCACGAAAGAAAATTCTTCGTTAGCGACATAAACCGTGAAAAAAGATTAAATTTCGCCAAAGAACATTTGAATAAGGATGTCGAATTTCGGAATGAAAGCATGATGGGATGAAAGCAAGTTTAATGTGGTTTTCTCACGATGGACGAGCAAAAGTGCGCAAAAAGCCTCTTACGGAACTAGATACGAAAAATATGATAGAAACTGTGAAGCACGGTGGTGGTTCTATTTGGTATGAGGATGTATAGCTTTCAATGGAGTTGGCGAACTTCATATAATAGAAGAAAAAACGATGGATCACAAAAGTCTACATCCAGATTTTAAAGGATCGGCTAGCAGCTAGCGTTGAAAAGTTGAATTAGGGAACAAACTACATACTCATGCAAGACAATGATCCTAAGCATACTGCCCACCAAACTCGAATGTGGATACTTTATATATTCCAAATTACTTGAAATGGCCCCCACAATCACCTGATCTCAATCCGATTGAGCATGTTTGGGAATAACTGTCGCGTCGACTTGCAACGCATAACATTCGCAGCAAATCCGCGCTTAAGGAAATAATAAAAGAAGAGTGGGGCAAGATCACTCAAGAATATGCGCTATGTTGGTTTCATCTATGCCAAGAAGGGTTCAAGTTGTCATAGATCGAAAAGGAAATCCTACCAAATATTAAAAACCATTGATTGCTATCAGTTACCCCTATACAGTTGTAGAATATGATCGAGGTTTAATTTTTGCATCACTTTTTCTCGGTAGCCAAAAGAATTGATTTACTTTTTAATTTTTTTCTTATAGAAAAGTTATTTTTTTTTTATATTTTTTAATATTTAATCACTGTTTGGAGATATATTAATAGCAACAAAAAATCCAACGGACTTTTTATTCACTACCTTTAAAATATGAAAAAGTTAGCCCAAAGAATTTCTTAAATATGAGCTTTTGCATCACTTTTTCTCGGCACTGTATATATATATATATATATATATATCTATATATATATATATATATATATATATATTTATATATATATATATATATATATATATATATATATATATATATATATATATATATATATATATACATATATATATATACCATATATATATATATATATATATTTATATATATATATATATATATATATATATATATATATATATATATATATTTATATATATATTTATATCTATATATATATATATATATATATATATATATATATATATATATATATATATAGTATATATATATATATATATATATATATATATATAGATATAAATGTATATATAATGTTATCTTGTGTGTGTACTTTATAAATAAGAGGGAAAATACATGTAACTGCTAAAGAAAAATCGATTTTTTATTATAATCAAATTTTTGAAATGCTCTTAATATATACCAAAAAAAGTTTTGAAGCGATATTCGTATTAGTTCTCGAGTTATAGTCAGTTAAAGGCAGCACAGCGTCCCCCAGGTCGGTGGAGCTTTGAAACTTTAAACGCGTTTTTCTCAAAGTAGTACTTTTTCAACTGTCGTACAAGATATTTCAAAAAAATATTGAATCGATCCGGCTTAAATTTATACCACATCTACAAAAGAGTATTATCTCCTCGTTGAACTTAAATTTTATTGTAATTTCAGAAAAATAGTTTGTTTATTAATGTTTAAAGTGTGATTTTTTTGAAAAATAATCAATTTTTATGTTGAATCTAAAATTAATTTAAAAATTTAATTTTTTTTCTAAATTTTATTGGTTCACCTATGAATTATAGATTTCATTAGCATATTTTTTTCTCTGAACGTTGCAAGTTCCCCGAAAAGGCGTTAAGTTGTACGAGGCTGTTTTTGATGTGTTTTTTTCATTTGCTCGCATCGCCTCCATTTTATGTTGAAAAATTATTGAAAAAATATTTTCATTACTGTAAGACATGTACTGTAAGGATTTAATATTTAATATTTTCTGAATAAACAATATATATATTTTAAGTCAATCTGAAATTAGCAATTTTTGATCCATTTTACATGTATTTCCCCCCTTAATTGTATACAAGAAATACTAAGGAGAGAAGTTTTTGCGCCACCTTGTAGTATGTTATGGGATAGATGTGCCGTTATTTTATTGGTAATATTAAATTTAAGAAAATGCCTATTGCAATACAAGCAACTGAGACTCTCTGAAGTCGTTACATGCGATTATTGCTTGCTACGCTTTTTGTATCTATCCTATGGCATGGTCAATACCTTGAGTAAAACTAACACTATACTATTATAATAACACTAGATATGTTGGAGTGAATCATTATTTTATTGTTTTTACTAATGTTCGAAGATATATATATATATATATATATATATATATATATATATATATATATATATATATATATATATATATATATATATATATATATATATATATATCATCAAAATATCAAAATATCATCAAAAAAATTCAGTGACAATTTCTCGGGAAAGCGCCATCCGATTGAGCTGAAACTTTCAGGATACATTGGTGTATATGCGGAATAGGTCTAGGTCTCACCAAATGTTAATTATTTTTAACCCTTTGGCGCCGGCGGGCCATTTTAGTGATATTTTTAATATACCGATTATTCCGTACACAAATAAATTTTTGCTAAAATAAAGTTGACGAAATATATTTCAAACGTGTTTTAAATGCGAATCGGATAATGGTTTGGAATTCTTTAACCCCATGTGTGCGTTAGGTGCCCAAAAAAGAACAGGAAAATTTGTAAATTCTTAAATTGCGATGACTTTTTACAGAGCTATTCAATCAATCCAAAATTTTCAGAACATATTGGTAATATTTAGTTGTAAGTTTGTGTTGCTTTTAATGAGCGTGTTGGCAACCCTGTAGCTAGGGCAGGCACTAAAAGTGAAAACCTCTGAATCATCGACTCTCCTGAAAAAATGCCGCTTCTTCAAATACCGCCATTCATATGTAAATTTTATGCTTAGCCAAATTTTGGAAGTGCGAGCACCAAGAATTTTTTGTGAGCGTCGATCGACGAAAAAGGGCCCCAGCGAAAGCTGGTTCAGTTTGGAAGAAGATCATTGCCATGGCAAAATTAAGGTGAGGTTAGTTAGGCTTAAGTTTGTTTTTTAGCTTTAAACCAGATGAACAAAGATTTCGAATTTATTGTGTCACGGGAAATTTTGGAAATTAAGGTTTTAAGATAAGTCATTATGTTTACAGTGGTAGAGCCAATAGAGTAATAGAGCGAATGTGTAACAATAGAATTTGGTCGAAATCAAATAAAATTCCAAATGTTAACTGTCAAATCCAGTGAGTAGTACGTCAGTTGTGTCGCGAGATCACGAGGTTTGGTGTAATTTTCGTTTACCATTTCCAATTGTAGTCTGCCGTTGACGCCTTCTCGCTTCGCGATGACGGGCACACGGTAAATTCCGGTGATTGAAGTAAGTGGCGCCTACCCACCCCGTTCTTCGTGAGCAAGGCCGCCCGGAATTTCCATCCTTGGATTCATCTGGGAACCAAGAATTTGGTGATCGCGAATAGTATGTACGTAGTTGCTTGTATCGTAATAGGGCCAATAGGGTTTTTGGTATCTAGGGTCGGAGAAGTGACATGACCTTGGGATATGATATTTGTAGATTTAGTGGGCCCATTACCTTGCTCGACGCACGGCTACAGTTATATCTTGGCTGTGGTTGATTACGCTACAAATATGCCATTGATTTTCCCTTTGCGAAATGCTACTGGTGCAGCCATGGCGCGAACCTTGGAAGAACACGTTTTCTTTTTATTTGGGGTACCGCAAGCTATCATATGTGACAACGGTGTGCAATTCCGTTCATAGGAGCTCTAGCAGATGGTCGAGCCCCTCGGAAACCAGATGAAATTCACAGCACTATATCATCCCCAGGCGAATCCCGCAGAGCGGGTTAATCAAAACGTCAAGCGTCTGCTTCGTACGTACGTCTCAGATAATCATTGGGATTCAGACAAACAAATACCAAAGATCAGTTATGTCATCTGAACGCGCACGCATGAAGACATGAAGGTCACTCCATATTTTCTAAATTTCGGTCGGAAAATGACCATAGATCCAGGGAGTCCAAAAGGATCAGAAACAGAGGAGGACTCTGCGGAGACAGTAGACGTAGCTAGGAAGTCCAAATATAGTCCAAAAAGTAAGGAAGAAGGTGATCCAGTGCCTAAAAAAAGGCATTTAGGGGATCGAAATCGCGATATGACCTACGACGCCGAGACGAACAGTTCTTGCCGAAGGAACTGGTTTGGCGGCGGAACTTTGTTCTTTCCGATGCAGCGACATTTTTTCCCGGCGAAATTAACACCGGAATATGTGGGTCTTTTTACGGTGCGAAAACAAGTCTCCGGTTGGACCTACGAATTAGAAGATTCCAAGGAAAGATTTTAGATACGAGAACATTTTAGGGGCATCGAAACTAGGGTTAAGTCAGACAGACATGAATTTAAGCAGTAGGTTTGAAGCAATAAGGATAGCAAGTTAGCTGAAAAAATTTAGATTAAACTTAGGGATACCTAATGGAAGTGGGAGAGCCCAATAATGGAACGAATAAATGAAGTCTGGAGGAGAACTCGATTGGAAGTTAATTATTCCTAACAGTAGGGTTAAGAAAGGAAAAGCATGGTAATTTAGTGGTGGCGGGTAGATGTAAGAAGGTTATGAGAAGGTGGTGGGATTAATTCTAAGTTATAAGAACAAGTTAATTTGTGAGAACTAGTTAGTTCCAAATAAGCAATAGGAGTAGAAGTAGAATAGTAACAGTCTAAAATATAAATTTTTAGGTGAAATGCATTATAAAGTAATTGCACAAGGGTAATCATACGTCTGGTGAGTTGCTTCCGTTGCCTTCGTGTTGTTTTACTTATCTTTCCTTTCCTTTTTTTCTCTTTCATTCCCTATTTTTGGTTTTGGTGACGGGTTCCTATTCTAAACCTATGCTCTCTGGGTGGATGCATTGATTGGAAGTACATTAATAACATAATTTTACATCACGAAAATAGCCCTGCACATAGGCAGTCTATGATGATTTATCTGCCATGAACTAAAGTAGTTGGTAGAATAGGTAGAGAAGTGTCAAAAAGAACTAGATTGCTGGGAAAGCTCACTTAAGCGTGTTGTCGCAGTTGTAAAATTTTTGGCATCGAGAAGATTTTATTTAGGATGTGTGGAACTATTAAGTGAATTTGATAAACTACTTATAGGTCACCTAAAAAAAATTGCGAATCCTTATCTGCGAATTTTTGTAAAGAGTTTATTGGCGCAATGGGAAAACAGGTCCTAATGAGACGAATCAGAATTCACACGAGAAGAGCTCCGCGTTAGTACCCAACGAAAAAAGTAATTCGTATACATACTCTCCGTAAGGATACTTAGTTCATTTCCTTTTAACATTAGATGTCCTAGGCTGGCAAGGTATATACAAGGGGAACTTTGAACTTTCAGCTTAATAGCTGAGAACTTTTTGCAAAAAAAGAAAAAAAAAATTGTATTCTTGCACATTTCTGTCATCTATGGGAATGCATATCGAAGCAGCCGATCATATCTCCGCATGACCCGGGATGTGTAGATAGTGCGTGGTGAGTGATTGCGACGTTCATTTAAAATTTTTACAGCGTATTCTCGCATTACCCGTAACAAGGGGGTATTTGTGGTGCTGCTTGGACCGGCGGCCAAGCTTGCCCCTGCATGAGTCTTAATGAATAGTATCCGATATATTTTTTCGTACCTGTGATGATTTGAAATGCTCTGAAATGTTCATGGTTTCGTTTGTATGTGTATACTCGAAAGTTCTTTTCCCCTTAATTTTACGAGTAATGTTTATGTGTAAATGATGGAATTTTTGGAAAACAGCTTTCATGTGCTACATCTGCATTGCTGAGAATATTTGCTTTATGCTTGAGTTACAATCAATGCAACCAACATTTGCTGCCAAGTTTTGTTGGTGGAACGAATTACAATCAATGCAACACAACATTTACTGTCATCTGTCACTGGCTATATTAGAGAAGTTGCTGTTCGATAATTTGGATCCTTTAAAGCCTCGGAAAGATATATCAGTGAATATTTTATCCTCTAAAAGCTGCGGAGTATAATGCAAAGCAAAAATGAGACAAAAAAATACAATTTCTGATTGTCATTTACATATGACAGTTCCGATTTCCCGGACTCTCATGGGAACAGGTGGAATTGGATATTTTCAAAAATGTTGTTGCCATGCCAAGTTTGAGATATGAGCAAACTCTGCTGCCAAGCAAAGTTGTGTTGCATCATTGTAACTGCTCTCATACGTTCTCATGTGTTCAAACTCATTTTGAAGTGCAACAAATGTTGGTTGCATTGATTGTAACTCTAGCTTTATAGATGCTGCAAGAATGCATTGCAGCGATTTCCTTGGGTATGTCCCAGCTTTGCGCTTTACAAATACAATAACAAAGAGGGACAGCTGTACGTCTAACGGCTCAGTTGGCAATGAGAAATCGTTGAGCTTGTCGTATTTAAATAGTTTAACAGAAAGTAGGGCAATAATGTTTTATTTCTTTTATTTATAATTAGCTTCAATAAAACAAATGCCTTGCTGCCACGTGAATTACATTCATTTCAATGTAATTATAATACTTTTCATTTTGATTTTTGGTCTTAATAAAAAACTGAATTTAATCCAGCTAATAAGTTAAAACAACATTTGTTGATTCTGAGGCAGTACTAAGTTCGCCGAGTCAACTAGTATATAAATATACATATCTTGAATTTTGCTAGCCTGCTCCTGTTCTTTTCTATTGCCTGTTAATAATAGTTCTATGTCTTAGGGGCCACATATATCTTAAAGTGCCCAGGGCCCTCAAATTGATCTAAGGCGGCTCTGGTGCTGAATCAATTTGAGCCTTTGAATGCATGGCCAACTCAATGCTTCCTCTGATTACTTTGCTAATGACTTATTTATAGTTCGATCGACTGTTACGCGAACTGCAATTCATTCTGGTGCGTAGTAAATATCAAAGCCCATATTCAAAATACTTTTTAAGAATTGCCAATTTCTTTCATGTTGTATTTGCTTTTAGCAACCATACCTAAGAAAAAATATATTTTCGGACTTCCTACACTAACTTTTCAAATTTTCTCACTGATAGTAGAAACAAAAACTATTCTACGCTAAACTCGTCAAGCTATCATTCTGCCTAATTTTTCTATTCCAATAAATATGAAAACCAGGTGTATGCATCAACCAATCGAAAAAAAGCCCACATAGCTAACTCTTTTTCAGTTTCACACATCAGTTACACTTATGTATTTCAACATTTGTTCAACATGCGAAATCTGCCATTTTCCGCCATGCAGATATCCTGCGTGCACGATGCCATTAGCACATGACCAAAAACGAAAAGCCAATATGAAAAAATCATCGAACTTTTCCACACGAACCACTCAGATTTACCGCCGCAAAAGGGTTGCGTTCAACGTTTGAAATAACATACCATGTGGGATTACAATCCAGATCAATAAATCGAGAAACTGTCAAGCACTGAGTCAGTTTTTTCATTTGCTTCTATATATTTCACAGTGTGCTTTTATTCGTTTCGAACTTTATTTGTCAGTACCTTGGAATCGTGGCCCTGACTTGACTTTGTTATCACAAGGCTCGAGGCCGGGTAAGCGAATCATGACCAAGGGTTTATAGGTGACTTTTCGATATGCCTCGAAGCTGTCGAACGTGTGAATTGAGCTGAGAAGAGTCTTTCGAATGAATCTGCAGCTATCAGTGTTTTATATTCGATAACACCAGCTCGTAGACGCAATATATCATAAACTGTACAGACTGGGTTGGGCCATTAGACGACTAAAGTTTACTTTATCCGTACGCTAGTTTTAAATGGTAAAGTAGGTTTGCTACAACTTTAATTTTCAGATTGAAAAGACGGAAATTCAAGTTTATAAAAGCAGTATCATTAGGCAGAGGATTCAACTTGATTGTTAATAAAAGTTGAGTTAAAGGACCACTATTAAATGTGTAATGTTTCTAAACGTTGATTGTTTTCGAAATTGCTAGAATAGGATAAAATCGATGATTTTCCATTTAGAACAGGATTTGATTAAAATATTAAACTACATCCAATAAGCCTCTCGAATTCGTGTTTTCCGACAATATTAACTCAACCGATTATTCCACTACTTTTATCGATCGCTCAAACTCGTCAACTGCACAATGTTCTCTTCAAGCGAATTATTTTAGTGCATAGAGAGGTTCATCGGTAGAAAATGTCAAAACAACAAAACGGTAATAAGTGCAGCCAATTAGTGGACTAAACTCTGCTGTTTGTTGTTTGGTAGTAACATGCGGTGAACACAATAGTCCGTAAAAACATATTAGAGTTGACCTAATGGTCGAGTTTGGCACTAAATACTGAATAGCATTTTTGAGAATTACAAGCCACTCAGGGTGAAATTGCAAATAAAAATGGTACACTTAGTGCCACTTTATGATGAGTCTAAAAGCGCATATTTTGGCCAATGCACTCAGATATGGTTGGATATAGATTAACATATCGAAGGATGATTTCACTGGAAATCAAATAGTTCTTATCGAACTTGATTTACAACTTGTTTAACTCGAGTTTTCACTCTAGAGATTTGGTTAAAGTACAAAATGTATATTCTATCAAGGATTTGAGAATTTTTTTTAAACTTTATCATAGTTTCAGTGGAAGCCATAAAGTCTTCATTTTACTCAATCAACCCCAACTAGAACGCCATTTAATTTAAGTCAATGGGTCAAAATAATTCGGTCGTTGGTTTGCAGTAACGATGGGTAAAACCAGCACACTTTACTGTGCTAGCACACTTCGCACACCACACTTAAGTGTGCTAGCACTGTGCTCCCAGCGCTGACATAGCGCCGCACACTGACACAGTGCCGCACGCTGACACAGTGCCACACACTGACACAGTGCCGCACACTGACACAGTGCCGCACACTGACACAGTGCCGACACACTGACTAAGTGCCGACACAGACACTGCCGACACACTGACACAGTGCCGACACACTGACACAGTGCCAACACACTGACACTGCCGTTACACTGCCGGCACACTTTTACTGGCAGGCACACTGCACACTGATGTGCTTGGGAACGAATGCTGTACGAGTGGCGTTGATTTTGCCCATATGCCCATCAATTGTATAGTATTCAAATTGCCCATTAATGCCCATTAATTGCATAGTATTCAAATAGTATTCAAATTTTCGACCGGTGTTTTCATTATTTATTATACCGAAGAAATTGGCACAGTTCAGTTTGAAATTTCAAACCCTTATTGACATCAAATGTCACTTTTTAGCTCGAAAGAATGGTCTGTACATTTTAAATTCGTATGAAATTAGTGGAGATATATTAGGCGTGTTTTTTTGCTCCTCTATCCAGCAGAGAATAGAGTATACGTATTGGAAACAACAACACTCCTGCCCCAGTGAATTCACTAGTACAGATATTCTGTTCTGCAGAGGTCGTTCTCGTGCTGAACTATAGAATGTGCTGATAGAAAAAAGAAAAACTCATGAGAAGCTATCTTTTTTGCTGTGAGGTGGCTTTGGTTTTTTCAAGGTTATGTTGAATGTTTTGGTAGTTAGGAAATTAGAAAAAGCTCTCATGACGTGTAGAAAGTTAAAAGAGGTAATTTTCTGTTAGTTTTTTTTTCTATTTTCTATCGATTGTGATAGTGCATACTCGTTATTTTCACCCTTTATTTTCAGCTGTTTTGTGGTACCACAGCGAATATAGCAACCTATGTCAGTCTTAACGAATGCACTGCTGTTTTGTGCTAGATCGTTTTTTTCCGGCATAGTTCTATTCTGTCCTGTATCGGAGCAAAAAAACACGCCTTACATGTAATTGCCATTTAGTACTTCTTATTAGTTAATTTTAACAATTTTTTGGTTTGCATAATATACGGCGTTCATTTTTGTAAGTTCTTTGAAAGATGAAAGCTCAGCTTGCTTGATTTGTGCGATTGCATTTTTCTTACGGTAAGAGAAATACAATTTTGCTTAATATATGATTTGAATATCAATAGAGAACAACATATTAAACAAAAAATGTAAACTCACCCTTTTAATGCTGCTAATTTTTCAAACATTATTTGAGCGCTTGCATCAAAATACAATGGCCCTCAACGATCGATAATAAACTCTGAGCCGAATCGGTGTATCATTAAAGCATAAAAAACGCAATTTTCATAAACTGTACTGTATGATGCATAAAAGGATTTAATATTTCCTCTCGAAATTTCGTAATCGAAAAGCCAGTTCATCCAGAAGTCTTTTCGACTAGTAGTTGAATTAAATTGCACACGCTGAAGTGCGAACGTTTCGCCTCGTGGCTATGATGAATTTAAATAGTTAGCTTTCGTCCAGGCACACAAGCAGCAATAATACATTGAAGCTTCCCTCTAATAGCACGACGTAGTGGCCGGACCATTCTGTGTTATAGTACCACCGTAAATCCATTATGAAATGCTTATCCGACATAATACGGTCGAAATTATTTAATAACTTCATTTTGCAGGGAGCAGCCACCCTTTTCTCAATTCGTTGCACTCAACGGCAATAGTAACGGACGAGAACGCCAGTACTGACGATGATAGTTTTACAAGAGCGTGCATAAACATTTCATATCCGATTTTAGTGCCTGAGCTGGCATTCGGATAGGAGCCTGCCATCCTGCGGTCACTTAATTGATTTTATCCTTGCATAGCTGACTGCAACTCAAGATCGAGCAGACAGTTTCAAACTGATGGCAGTTAATTCTTATACTACACATCCCACCAAGTTAATACGTAGATGAACAGATTGGCGGTGCCTTGTCATTTACGTGGGAAGCTAGTTGGGAATTTGAAATGGACCGTTTGCATTCGAAAACGCTCTTTCGTCGGGTTGCTTTGTTTGTACAAAAGCTACAGTCCTTGTCGTGTTTATAGCTTTTTACGTTGCTGGTCAGCATTTTAACTTTGGTTTTATGGCACTAAAGGATGTTTCGATTTTACGAAGCTTAATGTCACTCGTAAAATGCAGTCAAACGAAAATGATTGTTTGTGACTGTGAACGGTGCAACAAGTGCTAAATTCTGAGCATAATGTTTACAGTGATATAGCAATAAAATTATGAATGCCATTGAATTCAATGCTGAGCAAGAGCACGAACTCTTTACTCCGGTTGATTTGCAACTCGTTTTGAGGCTGTTGACCTTCAGAGAATAAATTTCTTGAATTGCGATAAGCAGAATCTGAGGCGAAAGCTTGAGCATTTACATTCTTTTAACTGTACAAATAACATTTTATGTAATATATTTTCACTTATTTTACAAAATTGAAACAAAATTGGTATTGGAGACATTATAGCCGAAAATTCCCAAAGAGCCGCATAAAGCCATCAAATCATTACTTAATTTACAGGACGCATTGCACATACAAGATACTGCAGCTGCAGCAAGTATGTAAACAGAAATAAATTAAATCAACGACCCTCATTAAAAAAAATATTTTTGGTGCAAAATGGTGACGACTGCTATACTTGATGTTTTGCCTAAATAGTAAAATTTCAATTTTTTAAAATTTTTCATCACACAAATACCGTAACCCTTCATCGAACTACTACCTCTATGTTTAGCACTCGAAATATGTGTCGACAAGAACTCATGATCTTATAATCAGAGCCAAATGTAATGCACAGGATGTGATGGTCTACTAAAGAACTAGATACGCCAGAAGTGATTTGGAAATCTACACTGAACGAAAAAGGTACATGCGATTGATGAATATTTTCATCATATCAATGAAAAAATCATGATTTTCCAACCGATGCAGATGTTTATTCGCATAATGAACAGGCGTTCATCAATTTTCTTATGTTGAGCTAACACTCATACATTGAAATAATTGAAGAAATCAAATCATTGTCACAAAGAACACGTTCATTTTTACTTTCATAGCATTGATGAAACTGTTCATTACTGCTATGAATCTCTGGCTAGTTTCTTCTAAATCCATTCATAATATAGGCGAAGGGGCTCGTAATATTGATGAACGTATTTGTAATGTTTAAATTTGGATATTATAGCACGATTCGTTATATTGATGAATGAACGAGATTACATTTTTCATAAGCTGGTACATTTTATGGATGGCGCTTTACCTTCTGTAAGCGAATTCATAATTTTTTTTTAAGAAAACAGACTTTTTTGCATTATGAAATTTTTAATATGATCATTAGTTAATTATAATATACATTATTTCTAAAAAAAAGTGCATTCGAAAAAAATTATTCTAATTGTTGACGTCACTTTGACAACTCAAGCTCCAGTTCTGCATCTACTTCTGGATCTAAAAAAAACTCGAATATTGTAAATTCTATACAATGAATTTTCCACAAAAACTTACTAGAATCTGATTGTTTTTGCGAGATTTGTTCTTATTCTGTGGTTCGTGTCTGAGGTTTAAATAATTTTAAGTTTGTGTTTGAATAACTGCAGTTCGTACGGACGTTTTCCCTTATTCCGTATAGAGTTCTGCTTTGTCGTTTCTCAGAAAGTCATCCGATTGTTTTTTTCCTTTTAACATCTTCCTGATGGCATCTACTAAGATTCCCAGCTCCTTTGGCGATTGCTGAAAATTATACTCAGATTAGACTTGGTGGCCCATCATCAACATCTTTGACTTCCTTTTTTTAACACAAAACACTAATCGAGAATGTACACTTTGCATACTTACAGCGATTGCTCACTTCGGCTGCAAGTTCACTTTTCACATGGAGCACAATAACCAATTTACACGATTCGCACTTTGAAAATGTCTCACCGTGATCGCGTCTTGTCAATGTGTCAAAACAGGGAATATATACTAATTTGATGAATTCGTTCTTCGATTTAATGATTTTTCGCATTGATAGTAAGAAAATAGTTCTTAAATAAATTGTTGACCGTGTTCCCAATGCCTTCTAGATGTACGGGCC
Organism: Nemotelus nigrinus; assembly: GCA_947369275.1. NCBI lineage: Eukaryota > Metazoa > Arthropoda > Insecta > Diptera > Stratiomyidae > Nemotelus > Nemotelus nigrinus. Next base: position 52,579,885 of record OX376372.1, on the reverse strand, counting down.
GTAATGCAGAATGATGACGTCAGAGCATCGGGACAAATGTGGCGAAAAACACACGTAGTCTTATGGGACGTCCGCGGGAAAATGTTAATTGTACGGGTTGTGTTAAAGTGAGTGAAATGAAAACTATAGTGGTATATGCGGAACAGTGCTAGTGAACAGCTAAAATACAAATTAATGCAGTGCGTGCGGTATAATGTAGAAAATTCGCTACGAAATGTTTATCGGTTGGTGTTAGGTTATGTGATGGTTCGTGTCGATTTACTGTCGCGATACAATTAATTGGTACAAAGTGTACGTTATGACTAAATATTATTATAACGCGTCCACGCACAAAACACTAACGTTTTATTCATATTTTAACCAAAAAACCGCAAGTTAAATCTCCGTCAGGGGCCTGAAAGTACGTGATTTATTGATGGAAGAGATTGGAAAAGAGTGAAGGAATTACCATCAGCTGGCACGTAAAAAGAGATAAACCCAAAACAAGATCACTTTATCACATGCGAAAGTGAGAAAATATAATGTCAAACGACAGGTGAGAATGTATATATCCGTGTTAGCTGATAGGTGAGAGTGTGTTGGCGTGCGTATAATCCCATCAAGAAACAGTAAGCGCCGCGAACATGCACTGCCAACAAACGAAATTCCCTGTATTGGGTTGCATAAAAGTGTCGGAGATATTCCTTTTACTCGCCAAATGGTATTGAAAGTAGTATTCCGCGTTAACTACCTTATCGCTTACCATTTTAATACTCAGAAAATGTATTAAGAAAAGCAATATTGCATAAATCGCCATTCGTTAAAATAGTCTCTTTGTCAAAGCACATGTATATTGCCTAGTGGGAATGAGAAACGTATTTGATCGTAGCAGAGTTGCTTGGCGGGGTATTTTGTGTCTTTTTCCAACTTGGACTTGAATATTGCTATTTACTTTTCGCAATCAGTGGGGAATTGAATTGCAATTCACGTACTTTCCGAGCTATATATAGTTCTTAAGCTATGTCTCCGTGTACATCGGCACTGCCTCGTGGAAATGTCAAATTTCCTAAACTCATTACGTCTCGGCGAGAACGATTACGTAGCCTGACGGCCCGTACTTCTAGAAGGCATTGGTGTTCCTCAGCACCATGAAGATGTTTATGACGTGCAACAAAACTTTGAATAAGTATTTGCGCGTTTGAACAAGGTGAATGAATTCGATGAAAGTTGATTCATAGTATTAATGAACTGTCCATATACTTTCAAAAAATTGTGATGAAAATTTTCAATGGCATTATGAATTGTTCATAGTACTAATGAATTTTTAGTTGAAGATCTACATTCATTATTATTATGAACAGAATTTTTTTCAGTGTAAGGAGTATGGTGAGAATGATGACTTGCTTGCTTGGCGAATAAATAAATAAATAAATAAATAAATATATTTCAACGATATCCATACAGTAGGTGGTTAAACCAATTTCGGTAAAATTTTGGTTGAAAAATTAGCATAAAGTGAAAAGTAATACCAAACGTTTGAATTTCGTACATTTTAAAAATTTAATATTAATTTATTCACTAATACCAAAGGAAAATGAAAGGATAAAAAAATTAAATATATAACAAGTAAATAGATAAATAACAATTATTGAATAACAAATAAATAACACACTAACATAGAGCTTAAGATTAAGGGGTCGAATTTCACGGAAAAAAGAGAATTTGAAGTATGATTTGGAAATCTTTGTTGCATACAGGTTGATTATCTATTTTTTTTATTATTCTATCTATTTATTCTTAGCTATTTATTTTATTATTATCTATCTATTTATTTATTTATTTATTCAAATCCTACCTGACATAAAATGAGATAGAAAAAACAAAAAGAAAACGAAATTATTAAACAAAGATAAAACGAAATTATTAATGTAAAGCAAAAAAAAAAGTTAAAAAAGAAGAAAAAAGATGTATTATAATATACACAATGAAGAAGTCACGTTAAAAAATAAAACATTTATTCTAAAAGATTGAAAAGACATGGACAAATAACTAAACTGTTGTTCATCGTGGCTTCTAAGCATTTTTCGTACAGGAGAATTAAAATATACAAGAGTACAGGCAAAAGGAGTATTGAAAAGCGAATGAGTTGATACAAGTAGGAAATGGGACACGCAAATGTTAGAGTAATGCAATCCATGATATCATGCGGATACTCAGCGTGTAGAAATTAAAGAAAAGCAGACGATCATCATATGGTCTACAAGCAACATTGTACAGAAAGCAGCGAGTAAGCTCACGCTAAATGGATTCAACAGCATGAGGCAGGTACAAGAAACGAGGTGATCACGCTTATTAAAGTCCAGCAATAGGATGCCATCATATGGCTGTCACATCGGCCTTGGTATCTTCTTTCATTGCTTTTATACCCTGGTAGAACTGTTTTTCTTGTTTCTCCTATAATCGCCTAGGTTGTTCGGGAGTCTGTCTATATGGCTATGCGAAAAATGCAGTTAATCCTAAGCGGTTCAAATTCTGAAGCATTTCAACAACTAGATCTTGATGTTCGGGTGATTTGTGATTATGCGAAAAATGTTTGACTTCTAATAAATGATAACCCATGCTTCTGATTCGATTTGTGTCATATTGTTTGTGAATTTGTTGTATTGTATAAAGACAGCAATTTACCGTTAATCAAAGATGCCTACTTTTAATTTTACCATACTCAGGGCTGAAAATGCTTGGCATACATATGCAGAACAGTCACCAGTCTTACTCAGGGCTTCGATAAACTGTTTCGTTTTCAATCCCGCTAGAGTTATTTAATCCCGAGATTACGGGACTAAAAAATCGAAAATCCTGGGATACCGGTATCCCGTGATTTTCGTCATTTTATTGCACTTGGTAAATTTTTGCTGACACAATGTGAATTCTGGAGATAGCTTAGCATACCAGATAGCTAAGTACACTGGCGCTCTTTTATTCGGTCCACTAGTGCAACTTTCATAGGATAGGAAAGAATGGACCGTTTTTCTCATAACTACCTAAACAAAAATCTTAACAAAGTATTAGCAGTGCATAAATTTTCATGTTTGCAACTTAAGGCTTTCACAGTCAATTTTACAGGGAGTAAAACTTCAATTATTTTCTGAATCAAATCAAACTCAGTTGCTTCTATTGGATCTAGATATTGTAGGCCGATTAATGTCTTCTGCATACTATTTTTCAAAATAGAAAACCATTCGAGCATTCTCAAGAGACTATTCCACCTTGTTTTGTAATTCAGTAAAAGAGAGAGTTCTTTGCTTTGCTCGAATTTTACATAGTTTTGAAGATCGTTATCATTTTTCGTTGGAGATTTTTTTAAATATAAAATTACCTTGTGAGCTTTCTTTATGCATGTGCTGATGTCAAAATCATTTGTCAGATCTAGTGCGTCTTGCAGGCGATTGAGTTCAATGTAAAAAGCTGATTCAGGACTGTCCAAATCTTCGTGGTCTTCGTCCAGACTATCAACTGTTTCATCAGCTCTATAATTTGCAATGGACCTCCTAGTATAAAGAATATGGCAGGCTGCCAAGTGAATGATATGCATCAAGCAAATATGTTGCTCTGCAAAAACTAATCTGCCTACTTTTCACATCTCGTTTGGCCCATCTGTTCCGATGGTAACAATGTCTTTTGCTAGAGAAACATCAAACTCAGCAAGACGCTCTTTTAATATATCTAGGCAGTTTGCAGCTGTCATTGACATCCTTACTCGCCCCAAGCTCCAGTAAAAATTTACTGAGAGAATATTAATATTTATTAAGCGCCTATTCGCAGCCGAAGTCCATTCATCAAACGTCAAACTGAATTGTTCACCTGAGATTCTAGCCTGTCTTATCTCACTTTTTTACTATTTCCTTTATCCTGCTTGCATAGCCCACAACCTTGTTTTTGATTGTTGTTGAGGAAATCTATGCACGCATTCGCTAGCATTAATTTTCTCAAATCATGCGAAGTAACGAATTTACTAAATGCGATACAGTCCATACTTATTTATTTACAAGCCCCTTTGTATTATTTTCTTAACTGTTGCATCGGCTTGTTTTGCTCTATTCTTTACGCATATTGATGTGAGCCTACATATTAATTATTTTCTCGTGCACATGGATTCTATTTGCACTTTTCAAGCTCTGCCGTAATTTGACTGCGGATCATGACTGACTTCCGGCCCCGGAATCCCGACCGGGTTAATTTCTGGTCCGGAAAATCCCGTGATTAATAGTTTCGGGATTCGGGATCCCGGGATTGGTTTCTCTATTCGTGAGCCCAATGTTGATCTGGAGTGGTGAAAGAATGGTTTTCTCTCAACTTATCAGTGGCCCACTAACGATGTTTGCATTTCTAACTACCATATATCTCTCAAACTACTTTCTAACCCAATGCTCATTTTTTGCGTGGCTATCCCCCAAACAAAGGAAACAGGGAAATTTATTGTACCCACTATCTTCAAGTGCACGTATGCTGACCACAGATGTTGGCCGTATGAAATCTTTTCTAAAATCATTTTAACAATTTCGTATTCTTTTTTTTAGTACGGTAATTTGACCAATTGTGTGACCAAATTTATTACCATTGTGAAATAATACATATACCAGACTATCTTTAAAACCCCGCCAATATTCTGGTTAGTTTGTCTTCTTCGGTAAAGTACGAAAGAGCCTTTAGTCTGATAAGATGTCAAAGTCACACCAGGATAAATATAGTGTTTTTATTTTAGACTTGAAGCAAGAATATCAGCTGTTTTCTTTGAAAAATTTAAATCGCGAATCAATTCATTGAGCTTTTTTGAGAAAATCTCAGCCTTGTACAACTATGTACATTCTCCAAACTCACTTTCAATGCTTTTCTGCTGACTATTTAATTCGTCTAATATTTCAACTTTATCGCAGTGTGCAGTCGATGGTCTGAAAAACACTGAAAGTGACAAATTTTGACTATGTAGTATTGGCGGCATAGTCGGATCCACATTAGGATAAACCGAAGTATTTTTTTGTACCGGCTCATACCTTTCACATTGACAGGACAGCATTAATAGTCATTAACATGATTGGTTGGCTCAGTCTATATCATTGGTACTCCAAATTTAAGCCCTTTGTATCCTCTTTGACTTGACTCCACTATCAAAAAGCTCCCACACAAGGCTTGGACAGGAAAAATCCACAAACATTGTATAGTAACTACAAGGACGATAAGACAATAAACCCATTGTCCTTATTCCAGATCTAACTTTTAATAATCTCAAATCAATACTCGTTAATGACGACCAACTTACGTTACCAAAACATTTGTGCTGGCTCATCATCATTTATTAATAATTCACTCATTTCTCTCCCATCCACCAATCATTTTCGCAAAGCCTCGCAAACTACAAAGGTATCTTGTTATACGAAATATTTACTGAAAATTATCCTGAATCACCATTTCATAGCAGTCGCTGTCCATTTAATCAACGATAAGTGATTCGGACGGATAACTCCCGAAATACTTTCAGCATAATCATTCAAACTCAGTAGAAACCACGCAGTCACGAAACATATATTTCCATAATTTGCTAACAATTTGTAAACAAAATTTAGACATCGCATGGATTCCTTTCTCATTCACGCCTGATCCTTGTTCACCGCAAAATTTTGTATTAATAAAACTTAAGATTTATCTTGAAGAGCTTCGCATCTTGTTTTATCAATATTTTATGCAATCCACTAGAACAATACTGAGCAGACAGGTCCTCCGAGAGTTGCTATGCCTCCGAATTACAACAGCAATTTCTCAAAATCATTCCTTTTTCGATTCGATTTATCCTGAACAGAATCGTACGCCCGAACCATTTCATAGATATGTTGCCTTCATGCCAATAGGCCATACTTGTCTGGTTTTCTTTCATATCGTCTCAATGAGCATCGGAAGACAGCTGTACGCCTGGACCATCTAGCCTAAGCAGGCCAGGCAAGTATCATGACCTCGTGATAACGCGTACAAGCTGCCTTCTTTAATATATTCCCCATGATTTTTGAGAAGCAAAATGTTAAGGCTGTGCCTGGTTTGCAGAACAATCTGGTGGCCGTAAATAAAAAGCCTTTACCCTCATAAATCTCGTATAAGGGTGAAAAATAAATAAATTTATAAAGAGTCAAGTTCGACAAAAATAAGAGAATCGAGAAAGCCCAGAGGAAAGATAGGGAAGTCCTGAATATTATTTATATTTGTTTCAAAAGGGAAATACTCTTCAAACTTATCTAGCATGCTTATCAACGCTGGCAGGTTATCACTTTAAATATTCATGTACCATTCTTTTGCAGCCGCACATCGTATCGGTTTTGTTTTGAGAGTTGAGAAGAGTTTGCTTTGCAAAAGTAAATCGTTTTTGTTCTAGTCGGGGCAAATCATAAATGTGTGGCTATCGAATTCGCTTGCGATTCAGGAATTCATTTTTCTTTCGAGGCGAAAATACGTACGTATTCACGCTTGATTTTTTTTTTGTTTTTTTTTCATTTACTTAGTAGATAACCAACATGTGAGGAAAGTTATCAGGACGACTTTTTCTAATGTTGTATATAGTGCTATATAATATCGAATTGATCGGGGTCAAAATTATCAGATTGTATAAATTCCGAAAAAAACGTAACAATCTACTTTTGTCTTTTGGGCATATTTTTTCGCACCACTATCGAGTTCTGGTTAAGTAAGTTGTATTGAAAACAATGCCGAATTCGAGCCTCGGTGATGTTACTGAAGCGGATTATCTGAGCAGCACAACCGTTGAAGTTAACACGCATGGGCTCGTGGTAGAGTAGAAAATTGAGGGAACTTGTTTGTAGCGTTTGATGCGACCACTGCCTGCAGCGATCGCACAAACCAATTAATTTTAACAGACTGAGACTTTCGTGAAATTTAAACATCAATTTGAAATTAAATGCACCCAGCGCACGTAATTTCAGGTGAAAATTGGTTTCGAGACGTGTCGGAGCACACTTTTCAACCTATCCTGGAGTATGGTAGATAAGTTTGTTAGCATGTTTTTTTTATGGGCGTCTTAAACATAGAAAAACAAACTCACAAATATTGCAAGTCGTAGTAAAAATCGGATACCGTTGAGAAAGTCTATACTGTTAGTTACAAATGTTTAGATCAATATAACTCAAAAACGGTTATGGTTAGAAAAAAAAGTTATATAATCTTTTTTATGGGAAATTGTTTAAGCTGCAAATTCGTCATGCATTGTTTTCCTGAAGACGTGTCTGTTACTAAGATATTTAGGAATAGTCGCTATTGGTGATCTTTGACCCCGTATAAAAAGTGACGCAGCACTCGGATCGATGAGAACTTTTGAAAATTTGTTTGATTTTGGTGTATCCAGCTTTTCCCTAATTTTTCCGAAGCACCATGTTTAATTTCTCTGAACTAGTAGGACTAGTCACTCTCGACATCGAAAAAGCGTTCGATTATGTGTGCCACAAAGGGCTTATCCAGAAGCTTATTAAATTCTCTTTAAGGCATTTGTCGTCACTTTTGTCTATTTACTGGTATGAATCACCACTGATTCCATTGTCATCGGAAGGACAGACGATATCCACCGCTAAATCAGCTTAAAGATTTTTGTTTTCAACTGTTGCAGCTGTAAGCTATGGCTTCAGCTTTCTCATGGCATGGCTAGTTCTGAATCTAGTGAACTCAGTAGTTTAAGAAGTAATTATAGCTGCCACATCAAGCCATTATGAATATGTCCTTCAACATTTCTAGGGGCAGCAGTTCATCGTTAGAACGATCACCTCCTGTGCTGCCCCTACGTTGATAAACCTCCTCTGATATGTTGGGTACGTGAATGAAATATTCGAGTCTCCCATCAAGCCATTACTAAAAGCGTTAGCAATCATGATCACCACGTGCACAATGGTATCTGAAATACAGACAGATGAGTCCCACTTCGTACAGTGCTCTGATCAGGACAATCTGAGCCTTCATTGCCACGAAAATGAAGAAGTTCTCAGTTGCTCTGCAATATTACAGGTTTCTATGAGGAACTCTAGTTTTCTCCCCTGCTACATTTTTTTTGTGCCAAGTGCGTCCTTTAACAGTTTGTAAGCACTTTAGTCTAGGATATGTTTTGTGCCATACAAGCTATATTTCTCTACACACAACATGTACTTGGGCTCCGCAGAACAGTTTGTCGTACGGTATACTTGTAGTTGCTGCCAGTGATGTCTGGTCCTTTGAAGTAGCTCCTGGTGTGGTCATAGTCCACGGCCGGGTAGCACTGAGCCATTTCTACCCACTCTTTCAATTATGCGTATATTATGCTCACCCAAAACATACCTGTCGCGAGGATTTGGCCTTTGTCGAACTCTACCACAGCTCTTCCGTGCTTTTCTTTGTTAAAAGGATGACACCAAAGTACCCGGATTTGGCGATTTGGATCAAACCATGGCATTTTATGTGGCCCAGTTATTTCTAATACAACTTCTTACTTATCCCAGAACACTTATCTTACTTACTCCTAGAACATCTAAATAGCATTTACCTGGTGGTGGTTTCACCTTTACATACTTTCACTTTTTTGTAACTACTTCTGAAGGTGGTTTTACTATTTCGAAATTTCTTCTTCCGCAGCATATTTGATATGTTCAGTGGGTGCCTCTGTCTTCTGTTTTGAAAATAAAAAACTTATTTTTTTTTCATGCGCCACTGTCACCCACTTTCCGAGGTTCTGATCTCCTGTATTTCTTTTGATCTCGTTTCAGCTACCCTTTTGTTTTCATGCAATTGAATAACCACTGCAGGTGAAGCCTTTTCAATGAAATGATACATCAAGTGCATCTGTAGATCTGATATCTTCCGCTCTGCTTACTTGTTCGGTAGGCAAAAATAATCTCGAAAGCCCTCTCCACTTCAAGTTTGCCATCCTTTACGTACTCCGAAATATGATTCTTCATCTTACAAAGAACCAACTTACAATTACTTATATTTTCTCCTCGACGATTTCTCTGTGCCTTAAATACTCTCTCTTCGTCGAGGCTCGCACTGGCGACTTCAACTATCAGCTTTCAGATTCTCCTGAGATTCTCTGCATTCCTTTCAATCGTCAACTTTGCTCTCAAAATATTTGCATGTGCAAGGTTAATCGATCCACTGGTTCACCTAGAAACCTTTGCTGATGAAGGAAAAGTACTATCCTTGTTTCTCTGTCCTTTTATATGGCTCTCTGTTTTCCCACTGGTAATGACGCGAAACACATTTAAGATCAGTTGGAGGATTTAACTGATCCCCCAGATCAGCTATTCATAGCGGCTGTTTTTGCTAAACATGAAGATTATGTGATTGGTTTGCATCAGTCTTCGTGAGCTCTGACGATCACAGCCAGAGCAATGTTTATCGGAAACAATGCCAACTAAATTTATTGAACTTTGAACGTAACCTGACGCCTGCCATGGTTTGGAGTTAGCCTGTAGACGTTCGCGGTCGAATTTTCATGCTAGCGGCACCATCCACAGAGGTGTGCTCACAGTCTGTCCAGCACTAGCAAGAAGAAGATTCGAGCTACTTGGCTCTGATTTTCCTTCCAACAGGGAGATCAGAAATGTCCCGACAAGGAACATATCCAGGTGCATTGGAAGCCTGGACATCCTATAGGACATAACGCAGTCCAAGCACTCCAAGCTATCATTATCATTATCATCCACATAGATGACTTGGTTGAGACTGCTATATCCATCAGCCCCCTACACAAGCTGATTCGTAGCCAATGCGCGTCAGACGTATCAATCTTGTCGGCGTAGAAGATCAAGCCGGGAACCATAATCGGCTTAGACGTTTACCATACCAAACTTGTGCGTTAATAATTCAGCTGTACGAGTATGTCCGCCAAAATTCCATTGTAACCCTTCTTTTGAAGTGTCCTAAATGTACATACAGTTACACGAGGCCGCACAGCTCACAACATAACATCAAATTGTGAAATTTTAATGGTAGAATCTATTCGGAAGACTTGATAAGCATTTCTGCGCTGGATTTTTGCCGAGTTTGCAGTTTTTATTACCGAGTAAAAACTATTTTCAAATAAAATTTAGCTATTATTGTTTCAGTTTTTGCCTTAAATTTATGGCAAAAATGTTTAAGACCTTCTTTGGAAGATTCAAAGACCTATTCAAACTCTACCACCTTTACGAAGAACAATCAGAGAACAATAACTCATTATTTTATTGCTGAGCTGACACCTGTCTTATATCGTTACATTTTCTATTTTCTTTCAATTTGATTAAATTCCAATCCTTTATATCATCTGTTCGTAAAACAGATTGAATTTCGATCGATTTCAAAGAGTAACAAGCGGTGAGTTAACAGCATGTCGCAATGAATCCATTTGAAAACCAGAACAAGCATTGAAGAAAACATAATAGATATATGCTCAGTCGTTTCAATCTTTTAACTTTATTAGCTATCCATCTGCCCTGTCAGCACCATCTTTCCATTACACTCAGAAAATGGAAAAAAATAAATTAAATAAATAAAATCATGATACAATGAACTTTGTTCTGTACAATGGGAAAACACAGCATAGTAGCAAAGCAACAATACTGAGGAGGCAGCAACAACAATTGATTTGTTTTTAATTGAAATCCTAACACGATATTGACAATACTTTTTGTTTTCAATTTTATTACTTGGGGCTGATTGCGTTCTCAGGTTGATGCATCTAGAAGCCATAAAAACGAATGAAAGCTATGCGAAAGAGCATCGTAAAAAAGTGTAGACCAAACGAAATAACAACGCGACGCGAAAATTGCAAAATAAAATATCCCAGTGCCAGAGCTATGAAAGATAGAGAGATTGGTTGTCAGAAAGAAAATGATCAAAAGACTATATGTACATATGTATATGTATAGAATGGAAATAATCGTAAATATAATCCTTCAAAGCAATAACTACTTTTTGTGATGCATTAATTTTTTGAGAAATGTGTTGAAGCCCGTTGATTAGCCTCGAGGCTACAAATTATTTTCTTATTTATATTATTATTATTTATTTTACTAATTTATTTCAAAGTTTGACTATTTTAACGTGCATACAAATGCATACAGACATAACACCTTATTCAGCTCAGATACCAAGATAATTTAAATACTGAATAAATACAAATTTGATATCTCGTCAGGGCATCAAAATTTCAGCCTCCCTTTGGAAGATTTGGAGCGTGGTACAACATATTAAACCGAGCATGGATAAATGAACAAATGACCACATCTACTGGCAGTGATGTATGAACAAGTCATTCAAATTAAGAAACCACTCCGAGATCAACTCAATTTCTCGAGTGCAATCAAGTCTAATGTTAGTCTTTGCTAGTTGAAGAACCACAAAACCAGGTATTTTATCCTGCAAAAGCACAGCATTGGAAAAAGTGTTATTTATCCATGTTTCTACTTACCACGTGTATAGGAACAAATAATTGTCGGAATTTCAAGGCATCTGAATTTAAAATAGGGTCGATTTTTGTTTGAGAAAAACATATGCCATTCATTACGGTTACGTTTCGATACATTTTGTAAAAGACAAGACTCTCTTTTCAGCTTCTTATTGTCTTTATAAAATTGACTGTCTGAGCAATTATTTGTGGCAGTTAGAGTCAAGCAATGTATTAATTTATTGTAAAATAACAAGTTATAGATTTATTTTATGTTTTTTTCAGCAAAAATATTCCTATCCCGTCAAAGGTCGTACTTTTGTCGGTCGACAAACAAAAACTCTGATTCGTTTTAATTTGATAAACTTTGCTTAAACACCTTAATACATACTGATCTCAACAGCACGAAAATGCCCCATTGCTTATCAAGATTAGACAGAAGTCAATAAAACCCATTAAACGTTCTTCGCACGACACATCCTTATTTCATCCCGTAAATGAGATGACATTGTTGACAAGACAGAGCAATAGCATACCTTATTTCATGATAAACTACATCTACGTTATTCATCTTAATTATCGATTAAAATTTCTCTTTATCAACCCTAGATACGACAAGCAGGAAGAGATGTGTCTCGGTAGCCATTATGGAGAGTCCCGGTTATATGAACAATCCGTATGAGTTACACTCCATACTGCGCCAATCTCCACGCCTGTGGTCTCAGAACGCTGCACCCAGTCCTTGCCTTGTTTCGAAGTCGCTTTGTATGTAGCGTGTGACTACCAGGTTTGTGGGTAATCCCATTAAATTTTATAGTATTGCGTTCACTAGAGTATTAGCTCTAAATAATGGGTTCCAGTGGGAAGTGTTGTGTAGATGTATCCTGGTTTTCGATAGTCCTTGATACCAACTGTTATTGTTGTGTGGACCTCGTAACTAATAAATTTTCAGATGCATTTTGTATACATTTTGCAACCGAATATGACCTTAACAGTTACTTTATTGTACAGCAAATATTTGCCTGTTTGCACATTTCGAAGCGTTAGAAACTGGTAAAGGCTGCCAGTTTAACGATTTGATGAGTGAAACTCTGAAAGCAGTTTACTTGCATCAAGCTTAACGAACTTTGAAATCATTTTGTTATGAGAATCTACTTGTAAATTTTCTGATTTTATTTTAAGTGGAAATAGCTTAATAAACAATTCACGGTTTCTTGTAGTAACAGAAACATAATTCGTCATGTCGAGGTGTAATTCTGATTTTAAACCTTATAAAAACTTCACTTATCACAAATCATTATCATCAAGGATATTAACAACTGAATTTTAAACACCTACACGCAAGTTCCCTCAGACGTATTCAAATCACATGTTTTCGAAATGAATATTACTTTTTCAGCTGTTACATTACTTCCTATCATATTTTTTTCAGAAAAGATTATCTGGCGAATAAAGAAACGTCTAGACATCACCTTCAGCCAATATGATTCAGAACAGGCTACAATAATGTTAGAAGCTCCGTTATGCACGTGCTAATTAAAAGTTACAATTCATGGAATATCCATAATTAGACTGGTTTTCAAATTTTATCAGTCACATTATCGACGTATGTATTTAATTCTTGGTAGTCTTGCGTTTAGTTTGCAAAATAAAGAATCGCACAACGTTTCGCGAACCTGACTTCATGTGATAAAATATATTCTTGCTGACTTAATTGGTCATTCACCTCAGACTTTTAAATTGCTGTTGCTAGTCAGCAATATTGATCTGCTTCATTTTCGTAGGGGAATATAAGTGACTTATGCTGTTGAATATTCTGCAGCATCTATTTATAGGCTCGTTTGCTGCATATGTCGTCGAATGTGAATATTCTTTTAGGAAACGATTGCACCTGGTGTTCCCCACAGGGATATTTATCGAAATTTTACTATTCAGGAATTCCACATTAATAGTGCCTCTAATGACGTCGAATATGAAGCAGGCCGATATCATTATTCTTCTGGAGGCTAGTGTCGATAGATTTAAATGACCCAGTCGAAACTCATAAGGGGGTAAGCTATTAAAATCATAAGAGTTGTACAGTTCTCTCAAGGCGAAAAGTAGAAATTGTTTTTGTATTGACTCGAGTCTGTCACTGTAGGTTTCAAAAGCGGGATTCCAGCTAATGCAAGCGTATTCGAGAATAAAACGTACAAGTGAAGTGTATAAGGATCTTGTGACCCACAGACTACGGAATTCTTTGGCACGTCTTTTGATGAAACCTAGCTGTTTGTTCGCACGAGAAAGCATTTTATCAAAGTGTAAGGTGAAGCGGAGTTTTTCATCTAAGATAACACCGAGGTCAGCAATGTTATCAACTCGGGTCAGCATATTATTGCCGAGAAAGTACGTAGTGTGTGTGACCGTGCATTTCCTGGAAAAACTAATAACTTGGCATTTGCTGATATTGAGAGAGAGCTTGTTTATATTGCACCACTGATCAAGTGAATTAAGCTTGGATTGGAGAAAGGGGGCATCCGATTTCGATTCAATAGTCTGATAAAGTTTGAGATCGTCTGCATAGAGTAAATGAGGTATGCCTGCTAGGACGTCAGATAAGTCAGAAATAAATATATTAAAAAGAAGTGGGCCAAGATGGCTACCTTAGGGTACACCAGAGGTAGCACTAACGTTTTTCGATAAAAATCCTTGAAATTTTACACATTGTGTGCGATCGCGAAGGTAGGAGGTCAGCCAGCTGATTAAAGACCCGGCAATACCAAATTTCTGGAGCTTTAGAATCAAGGTAGAATGGTCAACTCTGTCAAACGCCTTACTGAAGTCAGTGTAGACTGCGTCAATTTGGTATCCTTTTTCCATTTTGCATAGAACGTCAGAGATTAGAATTGTCAAATTCGTGGTAGTTGAGCGACCTTTTCTAAAGCCATGTTGTTGCTCGTTCAAACGGGAATCAACAAGCGGAGAAAGTTTATCGTATACCACCTTTTCGAAAAGTTTCGGAATCGAAGACAAAATGGCAATGCCCCTATAATTTCGGATACAGCGTCGATCACCATTTTTGAATATGGGTGTGACATACGAAAGCTTCCAACAGAATGGGAAAATTCCCGACGAAAGTGATCTGTTAAAGAAAATATGCAAGGGATCTATAAGCTGCTCTACACACTTGCGCAAGAAGATCGGAGGAAGGAAATCAGGCCCAGGGCCTTTGTTGCAGTCGAGATCCAAAATAGCTTTACGTATTTCATCACGGGAAATTTCTAAATGGTTCACAAAAGCTGTTGAAGCTGAATCAGCGGAAGAAAGGTGTGAGTTTGATGGGTCTGGTGCATTGAAAATTTCTTGGAAACTATCAGCAAATAGGTCACATATCTCTTTAGGAGAGGAAAACTTTATATTATTAAGAAACATGGACGATGGATAGCCAGTAGTTTTTCGCTTCACATTAACAAAATCAAAGAATTTTTTCGGGTCGCGGACTATATTTTCGCCGGTTGTTCTAATGTAAGTGTCATAAGCCTCATGAGACTTTGCTAAAAATTGCTTAGCAACTTCATTATATTCTTCCTGAATAGCAGGAATAACATCGGTATTTTCTTTAATAAGCTTATAAAGTTTGTTCCTACGATTTCGCATATGCCTAAGGTCCCTATCAAGCCATGGCGCAGGCAATTTATTCTTTTTTTTATCTTTGGAACATATCTTTCAACGGCGTCAAATATTTTGTTGTAAAAAGAGGAAATGGCTGTCTCGAGATCTTGTGTTGAAAGAGTAGTCGACCAATCAGTAGTATCAAGAACATGTTTAATGCTTTCATAATCAGCATTACGGAAGTCAAATACAATTGAGTTATTGTAAGTTTTCAAGCAAGTGGAATCTGGAGTGGAAAGTTCGACTGACAGTGCTGTATGGTGTAAACTATTGCAAAAAAGATGCTCTGCGTCACTAGTTGGAGTAACCACTACTTCGTCATAAGCATTTGTGAAAACAAGATCTAACCAATTACCATTTTGGTTAGGAGTTTGGGAAACCTGCTGCAAATCATTACCATAAAAGGCACTCGCAAGATTGAAATCGTTGGTGTCTACAAGGTTTACGGGGAGAAGGTAAGAGTCATTTTCATCCGGAACAAAGCAAAAATTCGGACGATTGAAGTCACCCAAAACTATTATTTTATCTTTTTCGCTAAGTGATGTTGCTAATGAAGATATTGTGTCACAAAAATTGCTGTAGATGGACTCGTCAGATCTAAGGGGGATGTAGACAACAGCGATGTAAATTGAGTTGTTATTAGTGGAGATCCGAACAATTATACATTGGAAGAAAACATTTGGAGTGGTATCTACAAGCTCACTTGAAAGTGTGTTGCTAACAGCAAGTAAGACACCACCTCCTCGCGACTGACCCGTAGAACAATAATCACGGTCGCTTCTGTAAATAGTCCAACTACTATCAAGAATCTCCTCATTCTTATGAGAGGCATTAAGCCAAGTTTCGGTGATGGCGAGTAAATTAAAATGGCACGATTTGGCGTCAAGGTATAATTTACTTAGTTTGCCTCTCATACCACCACAATTGTGGTAAAAAAGTTTGAGGCTTTTCTGAGATCGGTTAGGAAAAATGCCTAAAAGGGTTGCCTGATCTTCGAAGAGATTCAGATGTCATATTACTACCATTAGAAGAATAATTTATATTGCTCGTAGAAGGAGCTAAGTTTGCGGCGGCCTGACTGGAAACCTTGGAGGAGTGTTTATTAGCAGCGTTGGTACACCTGCTTGAGGGAGAAGATGCCGTGTTAACTGCTGGGGGTATCAGTGCATTTCTATTATTATGAGTAAAAGCATTGGAACAGTCAGATAAGGAAGAATTATCTGTTGTCATTGAAAATTGAGACTGAGTACGTGATGAGCGAGTTTTATGGGTGGAAGGAAATTGGGTAAAGGTGTGACTAGGGATACAATTTTTTCTTACAATTTTTTGTTTTTTCTTATAGCTAGTTTTGTCGGTGATGTTTCTCCAGGGGCTAAATGTCACTCCTTTCCAATTGATGGAGCTGTTGTTTCCACTCAAGCAAGTAAAAAGCCAGGCATATTTTGATGGGATGAAGACCTTACACCGTCTTGAGGATATATGTTTACGCTGGGATAAAAATTTCACTTCGTAGTCGTTTATATGAAAATCCGCTTCGAGAATCTTTCCCAACCATTGGTCGTCAGCAGAATAAGGAATCCCTTTCACAAAGAATGCACTTTTGTTTACTGAAGTCGTTAAATTGGAAGACGTGCTCTTATTGTGAAGAATATCGTTCGTTTTTTTTATTTTTTGTATACGATTCTGCCAATCGTTTTGGGACCAAAAAGTACCGAACTTATAAATTGGTGTTTCACCGTTGAGGTTCGAAAATTTTTGCTGAATAGATGGAGTTGTACCCTCAGCTAGATTCCTTATAGCCGATGTTGCTTTGTCCTGCGTCCTCGTATTCATAGCCGTTGTGTTATTATTTATTTCCAACGTTGTGTTAAGGAGCTCCTGATGGAGTGTTATCTCGTTCGCTAATAAATCTTCGTCTGCATCATTTCTTGAGGTTTTGCAATGACGGTCTAAATCCTCCAACTTTCTGCTGATATCAGCTAATTTTAGTTGTTGCTCAGAAAAAGCGTCTGTGAGTCTGTCAGTTTGCATTTTTAACGTTCGTGAAAATTGTTCAAAATTTACAAGCGTACCTTTGTTGTTTGTTTGGCAAGTATCATTAGCGTTATTGAGAGTGGACAAATTCGATGCAATGGAACCCATTTTATCAATTAGAGTATCCATTTTCTTCCCAAGCGTGTCAAAAGACTTTCCGTGGCTAATACTGTTCGATTTAGAAAAGGTAGACGCCAGACCATCGAAATGACTTGATATTTCCGACAGGAATTCTTCATTTGCTCGCGCTTGTGCAAGTTGCTTGGATATGATATTGTCTTTTTCCGAATTAAGTGTCCCAATATAGTTAATTAAGTTGTCGTACATAATTTTTAAGAGTCTTTCAATATTTTGTCAGTCTGTACAGATAAAATGGCTCTCGAGATACGGGTGGAAACAATCTCCATTTCAACCGATCCAGCGATTGGTATAATTGGAATTCAACCAATCTCTGACTGGTCGGCCATAGTGAGCTGAAGCACCATCGTGTTGGTAAAACATGGAAGCCAGTCGTTGCAGCAGAATATCCTCCAATAAGTCTTGCAGATCATGTCTTAAAATATGTAAGTAATTGGTACTATTTAAAGTAGGCGGGAGCCTAATAGGTCCAATTAAATCGTTACCAATCACTCCTGCCCATAAATTTATGCTGAATCTATGCTGAAACGATGAAATCCTTCTCGTGCGTGGATTGCTCTCAGCCCACGTATGTAAATTGTGAAAGTTTTTGATACCGTCCCTGGTAAATAAGGACTCATCCGATCAGAGAATGGTGTTCAAAAAATTTTCGTTGTCTAATTGTTTCTCAAGGAGCCAATTGCGGAATTCCATTCTTTTGGGCAAATTGATGGTAGGGATGTAAACGGGCTGTTTTTAAAACACTCCAAACTTTCCACGTAGACACGTTAAACTGCAACGCCAATCGTCGAATACTGATTGATGGGTCAGTTTCCACTGCAAGCAGTATTTCTTCATCGGTCCGCATAGCGACTGTAGGCGCAGGGTTTGCGTTTACTTGGCTTGTCCGAACGCTGGCAGTATCCCGAATCGTTGTGTATAGTTGTTGAAACACTCTCCGTCCAGGAATCCGTCGATGGGGATATCTCTGTTGATACAAAGATTGCGCCGCTTTTGAACTTCCCCGGCACTCTCCATATACGTACATAATATCTGCATATTCGTCATTAGTGTAGTGAGACATTTTGAATTCATGTTTGAAATTTTAGTGATATCTTTTAGTTCGAGTAATGTACCGAAACTGACAAAAATTTGAAAGTGGTTCTGTTTTTATAGGGTTTTAATTTTTTTACGTATTCCATTAATAAAGGCGAAAAACTGTACCCAATTTTACCTTTCACATTCAGGTAGGTGCTTTAATTAAGTTGAAACTAATTTTAATTTAGTTTATTTTATTGATAGTTTAAAAAGTAATTAATGGCCAGTAAAAAAACTTAAGTACAAATAACAATTTAAACTTTACTTTTCAACGAGGGCCGCTTTACGGCATATTTACTTTTTAAGCGATATGTATTTTTGCTTACTACTTGCGAAATGGTAAAATCTAAGTCATAAGTATGTACGCATTTTTTGTAGCCAACAATATGGCCCATGAAAATATAAAATTAAAATGGCATATTTCAATGAGTTTTCTGAGAAAAACGACATTGAACACAGAATTTTCGGGGTAGAAGTGCCAAAATTTTGTGTTTTGAAGTAAATATCTCAAAATCAGTAGCAGCTACAATTTAGAACGTCACATAAAATTAAAGGTAATTTGATTTCATAAAAAACAAGCCATACAATTTTGCGTTATAATTATTAGTTTTCCAGATATAACGATTTAAGTTAGTTGGGGTACTGGTCCGAAACACTTTTATTGGCCACCCTATAACTGAAAACCGGACCAGCCTGTAGAACAATTTTTTGCTCAAAATATACAAAGGAATGCCTCCTTACAAAACTGTTCACCGAGTACCAGACACCCTGTATATATATCTATACGTAGGTCCGAGTCCCACTAACTTTTACTTATCCTTAGAGCCTAAACAGACTGCGCAGCCTACATGATAATTTGTCGTAAATGATCATTTAAGTGCCGTGTGTCATATGCTTTTTTGAGATGTCATAATTAAATTCGAAAAATTTGTAGAATTTTAATGTAGTTCGTGCGCGGTTTGTAGTCCAACTTCATTAATTAGAACATAAAAAAAGGCAACATACGCTTAAAACACTTTCGATTTCTCCATTTTTCAAAAACTAATAGCTTTGAGTGACAGACAGTTACTGACAATATTCATTAAAACAAAAGGGCTGTGTGTCAGCACCTTTTAAATTACTAATTTAGATATAAATGATCATTAGTAAATTAGTAATTTAAGTGTCTGTCTGTCTAGGCTTTTAGCCCTTTTGTGCCGGCGGCTTCTTAGTTATACTTGAAATACCATGATTAAGTCGACAAATAACTTTCAAAGAAACCAAATATGCAAAATAAATTCATAATCTGTCTTATGAAGCGATTTTTTAAAAAAAAAACTGTAAAAAATCAATAAGGTATTTCAACGCTGACCATATTTGCATTAAAAGTTAATGATTGATTGTCAACAGCTTATTTAAGTTAAATTTCTACTTACTGAGGTCAACAATCTCAGAGAAGTTCAAATTATGTATAGTATTTGAAAGCAATAAACATTACAAATTTATTTACACAAAAAAAAATAATTTGTGAGAAAAGTGTAAGAAAACAAATAATTTGTAAGAAAAGTAACTTTTGCGAACAGTTGACTGAGCGAAATACTCGCGGTATTGGTTGCCAAAAACCAGTCAGATCCTTTTTCAGCTCAATCATCTGGATGAAAAAGGCTACGGCAATAAATCCTCTATGACACAATCATAGTAATTTCGGTTTTCCACTATAAAATCCATATTAAACGAGTAAATATTAACTTTTTGAAACAGATTCTACTCCATACGCTATCAATTTAACAAGTTTTATGTTATAACTTACTTTAAAAACTATCCTTTTATCTCCATATCTTAAACTGACCGTATTAATACTGAAAATACAAAAAATTCAATTCAAATGAATTATAACGGGTGTGTTGTTTTTGCGAAGAGGACATAAAAAAACGCAATGTAAGTCCTACAAATTCTATTCTCCATATCAACATGAGAATAACTTGCACAGTACATACACCATGCGAACTAATCATAAAAGATATCAAATCAGAAGGGGAACAACTAGTAAGAAGAGGAGCCGAAGAGAATCTACAAATTCTGTAACGTAAATCATGACGGGCTACAGAATCATAACAGAGACGCTGATGACTTTCCAGCGTCGATAGCAATCAAGTAAGTGGTCATTTCACCCAAAGCACTAGAACCGAAAAACTACGTCTTTTGGGCAAGTAAACCCAAAGTAGACACAAAAATTCAATCTGGGGAAAATTTCACACGAAAAAAATTACCTTGGAAGCTTTGTAGTTGGACTCTTATAAAATAAAACCATTTGATCCATAGTAGCAATGGAGTTTTGTTTTTTGTAAAAAAATAAATGTTAATATTTTGATTTTTATATATTGATTGTTAAACTTTTGATTGTTACATATTGATTATTTAATCATTTTTTGTTTATGCCAAGCGGTTAAGCAAGGAAAGCACGGTGTCTTTTGTGTACATCGACGAGCCATCCCTGTTAGGATTGGGAAATTTTGAACACTGTGTGTGCGCGAAGTATTTAAAATAATGCAATAAAAATTTTGAAAATTTCGAATTACGATAATTTCTCAAGGAATCGCAACATGACTGTGAAAATTACAAGATGCACATTGCATAAGATTTAGACATGTAAAAGATTTAGACTATATTGGTCTTTTGTGAATGTGCTGATATGACCGTGGTAATGGCAAGCAAGTAAAGAGACCAAATAAACTTTATTTCATGGATCCACCTGAAATATCTTATTGCTTTATGAGTTAAATCATGAGAATTTTCAAGCACCAAGGAAAAACTTTTCATCAGTGATTTCAGCGTTGAGATCTTACCTAAACGTAATAAATTTGCAAGCAGGAGCTACAAAGTTTCAATTCCTGAAAAGTATGCCTGGCTTTTAACTCACGTGAATGGAAGCGGTAGGAGCTATAAATGGAATGGCATCAGATTTCGTCGTTGGAGGACCATCATCGCTAGCAGCAACATCAAAAGTAGAAATAAGGACTTAATTGTGACTACCAATTGTACTTCACCTGTATCTACTAACCAGGTAGTTTCTTCAAATCTTCTAACTAGAGACTTTCCTAACTTGAATCGAAGTTCTACCGTCAGGTGTTCCCATCCTAAGACTCATGCTATAGCATATCCAACTCAACCCTCCTCTTCATCTCAGACTTCTCATCACCGTAAAGAATGTTCCAACTCAATCCTAACTCGTAATGCAAATTCATCCAGTAGAACATCAACTATTGACACTGCTTTTGCTACGACTTCTGCTTATTCTACACCAAATCTTGCCATTTCAACGTGCTTGCCTTCACTGAAACATGGCTAAATGACTCGCATATCAATGAAGAAATCCTTGACAGTACCTGGACAATCTTTAGAAATGACCGAGACTATGTTTCCACTGGTCAAACAAGAGGTGGTGCTGTCTTACTTGCAGTTAAGAACACTCACTCAAGTGAACTTGTAAACTCTGCCTCGCACAAATTGTTCCAGCATATACAGTGGCTCACAGCTTATTTGATACAGTGACTTTTTAAAAATGCAAATCACTGTAACTTTGAAATAAAGAACCCTATTCAAAAAATTTAAACGTATTTGACTAGATGCATGTTCAACGAATACAATGCAAACCAAAAATGTTCCAGCAATATTCCTCGGCGTCCCTTAAAAGAGAAATACCACTGGCGCAGAAAAATTGCAGCTCACAGCTTATTTGATACAGACACTTCAATGCGAATAAACTTCTGTTTCTCGCGGAGTTAGTCTGTGTTGTTTTTGTTTCTTGAATTTTTGATTGTGTTTAGACATTGGCTTAAGTAAGTTTTAGCAAGATCTTGTAAGCTGAAGTGCCAAAATGAGCCAAATTTGTAAAATGGGTCATCGCACCACAACTGAACAGCACGAATTGGTATTAAACCACTTTAAAAAAGGACAAAGTGTTCAAAAAATTGCTGAAAGTGTGTATTTGAGTGTCTCTATAGTGCAGCACATAATTGAGCGCTTCCTACACGAAAATCGGATTTTACGTCCCACCGAGATCTGACGAATCAGTGTACAATTATATATGGGAGCAAATATCTTCTTTTATGGCTTCTCGTAGTGCTGAGGATAAAGTTATATTCTTGGGTGATTTTAATCGCCCGAATTTGCGTTTTGTTGCTGATAAGTCTGATGATGGTTTAATACCAGTAAACCTACTTGAGTTTTCTGATTTTAACCTTGTGAGTACGTTGTATGGCCATGATTTGCAGCAGGTTGTTCCGACTCCCAACCAAAATGGTAATTGTTTAGACTTAATCTTTACAAATATTTATGACGATGTAGTGTTTAGTTCAACAAATGACGCAGAGAATCTCTTTTCTAATAATCTTCACCATTCCGCTCTGACAGTTGAACTTTCCACTACAGATTGGAACATGTTAAGTACATACAATAATACGATTGTATACGATTTCTACAATGCTGATTATGATAGCATTCACAATTTCCTTGACAATGTCGATTGGACAACTGTGTTTATGTGCCATTCCCTTGATGATGATGTAGCCAAGTTTTAGAGAATAGTTTTTGACGCGGTCGATAAATTTGTACCTATGATAAAGAAAAAAGATAAACTCTCTGAACCTTGGCTTGACTAGACTCTTAGACGTCTGAGAAATCACAGAAACAAACTTTACAAGCTAATGAAAAATCAAGTCTACATCAGCCGTCGTATTAAAGAAGAATACGATTTAATTGCTCATAAATTCTATACTTAGTCTCACGAAGCGTAAGACAGATACATTAGAACTATTGGGGAGAATATAATCCACGACCTAAAAAATTTTTTTGATTTTGTTAATATGAAGCGGAAAACAAGCGGCTACCCCTCTTCAATGTCCACTGAAACTTCGTTGTTATCTTCTTCTCCTCAGGAAATCTGCAACTTTTTTGCTGACCATTTTCAAGAAGTTTTTGGTCCAGTTAGCATTCCAACATTGTATCGATTCCCGGGTGCGCCTCAAACAATTTTCGCTGAGGATATGACCATATCGAGGAATGAAATATTCACTGCCATTATGGAGCTTGACAGTAAAAGGGCCCTGGACCTGACCTCCTCCCTCCTACTTTTCTGATCAAGTGTGTCAAACAACTAATCTCGCCCCTTCATACTATATTCAATAATTCTCTCTCCTCTGGACTATTTCTTTCGTATTGGAAATCTTCTTATATTACACCAATTTATAAAAGTGACGATAGACGCTTTATTGAAAATTATAGAGGCATCGCCATTCTATCTGCTATTCCCAAACTTTTTGAAAAAAAACATCTACTGCAAACTTTCTCCTCTGGTCGACGCTCGACTGAACGAGCAGCAGCATGGATTTAGAAAAGGTCGTTCTATTACAACTAATCTTATGATGCTTGTTTCTGATGCCCTGTGCAAAATGGAGAAAGGTGATCAAATTGACGCAGTCTATACAGACTTCAGCAAAGCATTCGACCAAGTTGATCACTCCATTTTGATCCTCAAGCTGAAATGATTCGGAATTGCAGGATCTTTACTAAAGTGGCTTGGATCCTACCTCCACAACCACTTGCAATTCGTGAAATTCCAAGGTCTTATTTCTAAGAAAGTCAACGTGAAATCCGGTGTACCTCAAGCAAGTCATCTTGGCCCTCTTTTTTTTAATATTTTTATATCGGACATGTCGGAGGTTTTATCTGACATTCCCCATTTACTATATGCGGATGACCTCAAAATCTACCATGTCATCAGGACACCATCTGACGCTACCTTTTCTCAGTCTAAACTAAACTCTCTAGACCATTGGTGCTCCGCGAACAAGCGCCCTCTTAACATTGCCAAATGCCGCCCAATTAGCTTCTCTCGCAAAACTGCACGCGTTCATTATACGTACCGCCTCAACAACACGTCACTCAGTAGGGTTAACAACATATTAGATCTCAGTGTCACCCTGGATGAAAAGCTCCGCTTCAATCTACATTACGATAGAGTGCTTTCCCTAGAAAGTAAACAGCTTGGTCTCATTAAGCGACGAGCCAAAGAGTTTAAGAATCTTTGGGTTACTAAATCTTTATATATTTCACTCGTGCGTCCTCTTCTCGAATATGCGTGCACTATCTGGATCCCAGCTTTTGAAATCCACAGCCAAAGATTTGAGTCTGTTCAGAAGCAGTTTTTACTATTCGCTTTGAGGGATCTTTTCAACCCTTATGATTTCAGTAATCTACCATCATACGAATATCGCCTTAAATGTTTTAATTTGTCACCTCTTGCGTCGAGAAGATTACTATTATCTGCCTGCTTCAGCTTCGATGTCATCAGAGACGTGGTTAATGTCGTTTACTTGAAAGAAAAGTTTGTACTCAATCAGCCCTTGAGAGTCACAAGATCACGACGATTGCTTATTGAATACCAACACAACACAACATATGCAGCAAACGAGCCAATAAATAGGTGCTGCAAGCTATTCAATAGCATGAGCGAGAACTTTTCTCCTACGATCTCCAAATCAACGTTTAAAAATAACATCATCAAGGCTCTCTCTTTATAATCTCCCCCACACCCCACCATACTAACATATATGCATTGTATATTCATTTTAAATTTATATTTGGTATTTAATTTGTTAGTCATTTATTTGTGATTTGTCAGTTATTTTTAACTTTATTTGTTGTCTGTTTATAACTTATTTTATTTATGCACTATTTATTAGTCTTGTATTTTTTTTATAGTTTTATAATTTGTTTTATTTTTATTTTGTTTCGTAATTTGATGCATGTACTATTTTATTTTTTTTTTGTTTCTTATAGATGTACGCCTTGATTGGTAAATAAATAAATAAATAAATAAATAAATCAGTAAAAATGGGAACCTTTCACAAAATTTTCCATATTTTAGCAATTGAAATATGTGTTGGTGTAAATATAACTAGATCCATTTGTAGTCAAATGAATATGTTGGTAACCCTGAGTAAAATTTAAACATTGCTCAGAAAAATAAACGTTTTATCCATTGTAATTTCCGATGAATTAATTGACTGCAAACGAAATTACAATAACTAGATGCAAAATTTTAAGGCCGATTATCACAGGTAGTACCGACACATATATATCATTCCAGCACCCAGTTAAAATGCCTTCTGCTGAACAGTTTTATGCATTCATACATACATTTTATTCCATGCTTGCTTGAATTATTTCCATTTCATGCCATTTTTTCCGAAGAATTCTTATGTTCCGTTAGAGATATGCTTTTTTAAGTTCTACTTTTTATGCTCAAAGAGAGATGTTTATCAATTTAATCGGGTTAAAGCATCATGCTGATAACAATAGCAATTTTAAAATATGCAGATTACACACAATCGTCACCACCAAGCATAGTTCTATAAATATATATCATGCTGATAGTAGCAACCCAAAATTCTATTCTGCAGGGTCTAAGGTCGTTTCAATATTTGAAGTACAATACTATTAATATGCGCATGACGTCATCGTGCTTGCTGTCTATTGCTCCTTCTCTATGGCCCAGAACTTTTGTAAAGACTGAATCATTCGTAGTAGAGATTTTCAGGTCTCCCCGGTAAACGTTCTGGTGAAAAACTGAGCCCGGAACCGATCGTAAAGCTACAGTCCTTTAGATATGGATCTAAGCTTGCTCGGAATTGTGTGCTTCTGCATTACCTCCTATTTCATGCCGGGCAATACTTTACCCAACTTGTTTATTTCTAGCTTGTAAAGATCTGCAGAGCTTTGGTAAAGCTCTGCAGAGCGGTCTTGATGGATTTATGCTGAATCATTCGAAATTAGTGTTAAAGTAATCAATGGTCCACTACGCAGCTTGAAAAGCTCTTCGAACAGACTTGTCAAATTTTAATTTTACTGATTTTCAAAGAAAATTATTACTGATTTTCAAAGAAAATTAGAATTCGACCTGTTTCGCGAAAATTATACATATATATATATATATATATATATATATATATATATATATATATATATATATATATATATATATATAAGAAGAATTCTTATATATATATATATATATATATATATATATATATATATATATATATATATATATATATATATATATATATATATATCAGCAAAAAGATTAAGGGAGATAGTCTCTGGAGCTCAACTGAGCTCAATGTTTCAGAGGACATAGATGTATAATAAGGACTAGTGCAATGATTTAAGGCGGCGGCGGGGAATTTAGTGAATTTCCATGCACCCCTATGTTTCTATGCAGAGTACATTTACGTTAAAAGTAGATACTGAAAATGAAAATTAATTATGTTTTGTGCTTATTGATGAGAAATAATTGGAAAGTATGAACCCTCTGTCGGCGCTCAGTGGATACAAGTAAGCAAGGATGTTTTCCCAAATTTTGATTTGTCATAACTTTTGACCAAAAAATTGGATCATCATGAAATTTGCAGATTGTATTGACATTGACTAGAACTATATACACATGGTTTGTCAAGACTGAGCGGGCAACTCGGTAGCTATGGCGAGTATGGGAAAAAAAATCCTTCAAATCTTTGACCCTCCTAAATAATGTTTGTTTTTGACAACGAATTTAAATTATTGATAAATTTCAACCTTTGTCTACTATGTCAATTTAAGATTTTCTCAAAACCGAGTTGCACAAGAGAGGTAAACCATCACCAAATACCCTCTATTTTTAGCACTCGAAACTTATGTTCACGAGAACTGACGACTGGATAGTCCGATCAATATGAAATTTACAAAACATATTGGTATTAACTAGGAATAGGTCTGATAGAAGTGATTTTGACATGAAGGAAACCTTGTAGCACTGGTGGCATCTCAAAATATCACTCCGCAAAAAAAACTGCATTTTGGCCCTAAATTTTCGACTCAGCTAACAAATTTTAACGAAGTTCACACACTACTTGAACTTTATTCTAAGCCTTATTTGTTAGAAATTTGGTTGAAAAATTGGGATAGATCTGTCAGCTGTAAAAGTTATTGTCATCTAATTCTTTTAAATTTGCTCAGGAAAATAAAGCTTTTTCCCTTATAACTTCCGATGCAGTCATAAAATCAAAACAAAATTCATGCAGGCAATGGACCTTATTATAAGTCAAATTTCTTAGGAATTTGGTAGAAACAAACGTGAAAGAGCTGCCAGCTATGGTGTTTTTGGTAGTTTTTTGGCATTTCTTTGCTTAGCGATTTTGACGTTAAATTTTAAAATGAGAACGGTCCTGCAATGACAATGCATAGCAAAAATTAGTGGTTCGAAATTTCAAAATAAAAATTGCAGGTTGTAGCCCTTAAATTCTTTTCACCCTTATAATTTCCAGCCTCATAACTTCCTAATCAAAACGAAATTCACACGGTGGGTTTAACTTAACTTGAAGCAGATTTTGTATATTTTTGGCTGTGCTGCTAACAGAGGTTTCTTAGCACCCGACATTTTCGTTGATATTGCACCGACACATGCTTCCATAAGATAAGCATTTACAATGAAATTTTTCGAGTTTTGAAAAATTTTCGGATAGCAGCCTCAAACATCGTTTAATCGCTGAAATTTTCGATGAAATCGTCGGATGAAAACGAAATTCAAAGGATAGGTTGGTTTTAGCATGAGCTCATTATGATTGACTTATTTCTGCTTCGTTGGAAAAGTATTGTCAGCACTGAACATTTTCATCATTTATGTTATAAATTTTACGGTTCACAGAAAAAAAATGTTATTTAGATAACGATTATTTCAAATAGCAATTCAAAGTTAACAATTAACCAAATTAACAATCTTATTGACTGCCCTGTCCGAGTGCTTGATGAGAACTGAACTATAATATAAGCATGACAGTATAAGCATGAGAGCGGAACTTACTAATACAATGAATGTAGAGTTTTTACATAGAATTAATGAGAACAGAGACATACTTCAACAATAAAAGATGCTGTCGAGAAAGGGTTTTTTTTCTTTGGGTAAGAAATGGTTGAGATGAGACTACAAAAAAGTGTATTGTCTTCCACAATTTTCGGTCACTCAAATCCAATTTCTTAAAATACTTCACGCAAAACCATTGAAAAGCGATAAGTCTGTATCCGGCTTGAGATTTATCCAACTGATTACTCCAACCAAATAGGAATTTCATATTAATAACTCTTATCTAATCAATATATGTACGTATTGAGTTGAAAACTACTGCAAAGAGCCTCAAAGCCAAAATTATGTCACGTAGTGCCGAATATTTCAAGACATACTTGCACTTGAAAGTTCCTTAAAGATTTTCGCAAATGAACTTAAGCAGAAGGTAACATTTCCAGATCTTGTATGACGACAAAAAACACGTTACTACGTGTAGATGAAGTAAGCTCACAAAGATGCTTTTTATCGACAAAGTAAAACTGGTAATTATTTGCAGATGCATATATTCCTTCTGAATATTGATGTCAGGAATTAATTGCATACCTTTGAATTGAAGGAGCGCGACAATAGTAGTAGTATGTGCTTTCGAATCTCAAATTTTCAATGCCGTTTGATATTGTGGTTGTGTTTGATGCTTTGATTCGGTATTATGCGTATGCATGATTTCGAGTTCGAAGTGAATCTCCTTTGTGGGTTTGTCATGCAATTCAGTCAGACTAATGGTGTCAAATAATCAATTGAAAAGCTGTAAAGAACGGTAGGAAGTGTGATTTCATTACATGATAATTACATTCCGAATATCATTGATTTCGTCAGTGACTTTTCAATGCTTTATAGGAAATTACAATACTGTATGACAAAAGTGTAGCAGGCAATATGATTTTTGCAAAAAAGTGTGTGGAGAGTAAATGGGTAGAATATCTACGCTCTTCAGCTCTTTCAAACTCTATCATTATGTTGTCACTATGCGATGATTGAAGTTTTCTCGCCATGGTATTTGTATTGGAATAACACTAACAAAAGACAACAATTTTTGACAATTTTTTCATACGAAACGTAAAACTACATTATACAAAGACATCCTATTTTTAACTGGCAAAGTAAAGTATTTTAAAGGTAACTTTGCAGCAAAACAATGGAAACTCGTGCATTTAGTCAACACTTAAGGTAACGAGCACTATTTTAATCGAAAAAAAAACTAGTTCTTTTCGGCCATCAAAATATGCTGCATGAACACAGAAGTAATGTTGCCTCAATGCACATTTTCATAATGTGCCCATAGATCTATTAGAAAGCATATCCACTTGATACCCATAGCAACTCTTCTTTGAATGTTGCCAAACAGCCAGGCAAACGCACAGCATTTCATAGCGTCTTTGCGGGTAGACAAATACAAAAACTCCTTGCCAACCAACTGGTGACATAGCCCAGGAATCTTGTGCATCATTGATTTGATGACACCGTGGGATACTCAGCGTTTTTTGTTATATTTCTGCTACTCTTCATTGTTTTGTCATGGAACCTGCAGCTCACTTATACAACGCAGCTCATGAAAACAATAGAAAATATAGAAAGCTCTTTGATGACCATATAATTTTCACTAGATCGATGTTTTAATAGTTGATTTGTGCTTGTTGATACAAAGATTATTTTCGTGGCTCTTGAGCTTCGTTCTCTAGATTTTTAGGGCACCTATGCTCAGAATGTTATTTACATCGTAGAATTGTTTCTGTGGGATGATTAAAATTAAATTTTTTTTTGTTTAAGTGGCTGCAAAAGTATGCACTGATTTTCATCAGACACCAGCTCACAGTGCATACTTGACTGATGTGACCACTGATGTGACCGTAAACAAGAATCAGCCTAGCTATCGGCTAATAGATGCAGTGCGTTAGAACAGGACTTAGACTCCACGTTTTACTCTCTTGCTGGTGTAAATCGCGTTGCTTGCCAGCTTAGCTTTTTCCTCTAAATTTGCTTTCAGTGGGAGCTTGCTGTCCAGACTAAGACTCAAATACTTAGTAAGTGACTTGAGACTTAGCCTAGTACCACTAAATTTGATTGGGTCTGATTTAGGAGTCTTGTATTTCCTTGTAAAGAGTACAAGATTCGTTTTATTGGGGTTGATGCCAAGGCCCATGGTATTCGCCCACTCCTCAAACAGCCCCAGAGCGTACTCGATGAGCTGGCCAAAAGTATGTGGAAACTTACCCGAGACTAAAATAGCAATGTCATCAGCTAGGCCACAACCGTGAGTCCCTTGCTTTTCAGCCTTTCCAGAATTGAGCGTGTAACAAGTTTCCACAAGAGAGGGGATAGAGCTCCTCCCTGCGCTGTGCCTCTATGAGCCTTCACTACCATTTGCGCATCTGCCTACTTCGCTTATATGAGCTTTTACTTAAGCTTAGCAAAGCAATGAAGTGACGTTTCTATTTCAGGGATTATCCTATGGAGAGCCATTTCAACTGATTCTCCTTTCAAATACTCATTTTGGACTCGCGATAAAGTTTGAGATCCAAGTGTTTGTTTGATATACAGGTATAGTAATCTTTCGAAAGATTTGTCAGAGCTTTTGACAGGAACCTTGGATCACCGTTCAAATTTGCAGAACGTATTGATGTTGACCAAGGCTGTACATGCATGGACTTTTCTTGTGAAAAAATCTTTCAAATCATCGATCCTCCTGAAAATTTTTTGCTCTCTGAAAAGTAATTGCAATTATAGATATATTGTTAACTTTCAAATTTTATTGATAAATTTTAAATTCTCAAAATTCTGCATTGCACAAGAACGGCAGCCCATCATCAAATTACCTATACTTTCAGCACTCAAAAACTCTGTTCACGAGAGCTGACGCCCGGATAATCCGATTTATAAGAAATGTACAGAACACATTGCTATTAACTAGGACAAAGCACTGAGAAAAAAAATGCTTATCGGCCTCCAACTTGCGATTCAGACAACAAATTTAAACGAAATTCATCCAAGCCACATTTGGTAGAAATTTGGTTGAAAAATTAGGATAAAGCTGCTAGGCATGGAAATTTGTTTCACCTTAATCTTGTAAATATGCTCAGCAAAGTAACGCTTTTTTCCCCTGTAAGTTCCGATCCAGTCAAGAAAATCAAACCAAATTCATGTAGTAAATGGACTTTGTCGTATGGTATGGTGATGGTAAATGGCTATGGTGTGGTAATGGTAAATACCTTTGGTAATGGGAATGATCCTGCAATGAAAATTAACAGCAAATATTAACATTTTGAAAATTTGAAAAGTTTTGAGGGTGGTAGCCCTAAAATTAAATTCACCCGTATAACCTCCAGCGCAGTGAATCAATCGAAATGAAACTCAGAGGGTGGGTTTAACTTAACGTGAAGCAGATTTGGTATATTTTTGGCTATGTTGCCAGCACAGAGCTTCTAGCACCAGATATTTTCATAAATATTGCACCAGCAGATACTTCTATTATATATTCATTTGCAAAGCATTTACAATAAAAATAAGGAACCACTGTTAGTACGTAATTATAGTAGCCTTTAAAGTCATTTAACCGCTGTAACTTTGATGAAATACTGGAATGAAAACCAAATTCAGAAGAAAGGTTGATTTTGAATGAAAAATCCCGTAGTTTAAGTTTAAAATTAAGTAGTTTAAGTTTAAAATTTTCAAATTCCAAAGTCATATCTGTAAATCACACCAATCTGAATCAATCAAACTAGACTCACCATTGTATAAAATGTAGCAAGATTTGTTCGAAAAAAATGCAAAAATATAATTCTTCCGCCTCCAATTTTCATTAAAAGTTACAAACAATTTCTACATTAAGCGAAAATATTCGCTGGAATCAATGTCACGAAGTCGTACTTAATTCTAATAATGTATGGGGTAAACTCATTGTTCACGGAATAACCATTTGCCGCATAAATTCCGGCTAATGCCATCGAATCGAATCATAAATTATTTATCTTGCGGTATTGAAAGTTAAAATCCAAGATATAACGAAGAAAGATATGCCGTTAAAAGTTTGTTCCGGACCAAAGCGGTCCGTAACGGATCCCAGACCACGAACAGCAGAAGAAGCAACTAAATAGCGGGTAACTGCAAAAGTTGAACAGACACCAGAAGAGCAGACGAGAGTCGGCCGTACGACCTTTGCCCGCGCAATCAGGATTTTCTTGGCCACCGCTTCCATTATGGCATCCTTCCTCATAATATACAGCGGAACGGACTGCTATTAAGGGATTTATTTTATTCATGAGCGTGAAGCGGGCGAACGGAAGGATGAGCGCACAATATGCCTTTGCTCAGATCGCTGCTGCCGAACTGATAATAAAAATTTATTTATGCTTCACGACGATAGACGGACGCAGACTCAACGAGCGCTTAAACGTTCCTCGGTATTTTTAGCAGCCAACGGCTAAAGAAAACTATCTTTTGTCGTATTTTTTTTCTAAAACTAGTTCGCTCGTATAATATAGCGGAATCGTTTTACTGCTTGTTTCATGACGAGCTTTTGCTATCCGAGGGTTTACTCTCACAGTTATTATCTGATTGGAGTTTGAGTAGGGATTTCGTAAATGAAATGTTGCTGCAATTCACCGTTTTCAATGATGAGACAAAGAAGCAGATGAATTCATACAGCAGCTTTGAAATACTAAAGCGTACATCTGGTAGCATCTTATTTCCTTGTTTTCTACTCTCGAAAGTATGAGATTGTGCAATAAATAATAAACAAATAACTAGGCTAAGTCAAAAGCCTGTATAATTTGAATGAGGAAAAACTGAAGAACAGACTGATTTCAGAGATCTGCAAAAGAAATTCGAAGCTATTTTTCGAAATCTTGTACATAATAAGCTATTTTTCAGAAGAATGAATTGAAAGTTTTTGATTCAATTATGTTTAGACCTTTAAATTCCATCAAAATCCACTAAAATTGATTTCTTTTTCATTTTTCTTTTGATTTATGAGCCTTTGAATGGTGGTCATGGCATAACCTGTCAACGGAATAAATAACAATCTGGTTGCACATAACCTTAGTACAAATGAGATCATATCTGAAATAAGGTGGCATATGCTAGCGTAATTGACCCGAAACTGATAAAATTAGGTAACGGATAATAAGTGCTAGGTTTCATTACCAAAATTACTCATCTAGAAAATACTCAAACATGAATAAAGATAGTGAATCAAAGTAGTCATCGGAATTGTGTGTTATATTCAGCGTTTCGTTGATATATTTGACTGATTGATAATGATACTCATTGATATAGTTTCAATTACAAAAAATAAATCAAATTCGTCACCTATTGTCAACTAAACTTCTAATCAATAGAAGTGCAAGCCCGCTAAAAATGTTTTTGGCTTGCCATTTTCTGTAAATAGATTCTCCCACCGTGCACAACAATAAAAACTTCATTTCTATTATTCTTGAGATGTATCTACTTCTCCCCCAAAGAACTCCATTGTTATCCTTATCGTCGTAGATGGCCCAGAGTCAAAGAAAAACCTGAACTTTCTTAATGTCTTCTTAATGGCGACAAAACATAAATTTCTTTTCCGATTTACTCCGAAACTTCAAGAAAGTTCTTTGCCTCTTATTGGCCCTTGATGTAATCAAATCGAGCACTATTTTTCGTTTCGTTTAGTGAATGGAATAAGTAAAATCAATAAACATTTAATTTTATGGCATGATTTTGTAATAAAATGAAAGAATGAATTAAGTTGAGCGGTGAATATCTACTTGCTTGCATACCGCTCTTGAAGCTTGAATGGAATCGTAGAGGTAGTAGAGAGAACGATTTAGGAGACTTATTGATAATTGATGAAGTGTAATAGATAAGATTGCTTAGTGTGGAGAATAGGCACTCAAAAGCAACAGTGTTTGATACGTTTAGTAAACATAGAAAATCGAAGATAATAAGACGCTGGACTGGCGGAGTGTTTCAAATAACAAACGGATATTGTTATACGCGTTGTTCGCGGTTTTATTTATAGTACTTAGGAAAGCTTTTGTTTGATGTAAGAATAAATATAGAACAGGTTTCAAATAAACCTAAACCAAAATTTACACTTGAGCATTATTTGAAGGCCTTAAACAAATATAAAAGCTTGCTAAACTATGATATTAATAATAATTATTATTAAAAGGCTACGTATCATAAGCATAAGCTTTACGTCTATAAACATTTTCCGCTTAATAAATATTTGTAAATGCTGATCAAACTGAATTGTTCAAACTCTTTAATGTTATAAGCCCATACATATTTATTATGAAATGAGTCAGAAGGCACTGTATTGAGATTAAAAGCATAATCGAATATTTTCATAAAATAAAAAATACAATGAACGTATTGCTTGCGACAATGTTTTATCTTGTCAACTACTTCAGTTTGAGAGTGAGATTATTGACATAACCCCCAATGTATTGTTCCAACTCCTTGTTATTCGTGTTTCTTTGAATAAAAATTTCCTTTACATTAATTTGGCCTATATTCCACCCAGATTGGACGAATCCGTTTGCAACCATTTGTGTGAACTAATATCTTCCATTACAATGTCTCTAATTGAAAAAGACAAAATAATATTGCTAGGGGATTTCAATCGTCTCAACTTATGTTTTATCATCGATGAAAACGACGCATCTCTTCTCCATGTAAACCTTTCAGATTCCAATGACTTCAACCTTGCGAATACTTTTTATGGCAATGATTTGTAGCAAGTCTCTCCAACTCCCAACCTAAACGTTCATTGGTTGGATTTTGTTTTTACAAACGCCTACGACGAAGTAGTGGTAAGTCCAACTAATAACGCAGAGCATATTTTTTCAAATAGTTTACACCTCACTGCACTATCAGTTGAACTTCCCACTCCTGATTCTATTTACTTAAAAACGTGCAATAATCCAATCCAATGTATATAACTTTCTTAATGCTGACTTCAAAAGCATTCATCATGCACTTGACTCTATAGGTTGAACGAATACTCTTTCAACATCAGATCTTGAGGAAGCCATTTCCACTTTTTACGATAAAATATTTGACGCCGTTGAAAGATATGTACCTAAGATTCAAAGTAAGAAAAAGTTGTCCAAACCATGGTTTGATAGAGAACTTAAGCATTACCGAAATCGTAGGAACAAACTTTATAAGCGAATAAAGGAAGATATTGAGATTAATCCTACTATTCAGGAAGCTTATAATGAAGTAACTATGGAATTTCTGCCAAGTCTCGCGATGCTTATGCCAATTAGATTAAGAAAACCAGTGAAAGTATAATGCACGACCCAAAAAAATTCTTTGATTTTGTAAATATGAAGCGGAACGTCACCGGTTATTCATTGTCTATGTCCCATAATAATATCACCTCTGCTTCTCCTAAAAATATT
This sequence comes from Nemotelus nigrinus, assembly GCA_947369275.1. Classification (NCBI taxonomy): domain Eukaryota; kingdom Metazoa; phylum Arthropoda; class Insecta; order Diptera; family Stratiomyidae; genus Nemotelus; species Nemotelus nigrinus. Next base: position 52,544,256 of record OX376372.1, on the reverse strand, counting down.
TGCGATGAATTCGCAGATAATTTCCAGAGAATTGCCACTGTATCAGACCCATCTAACTCAAATGTTTCTCCCTCTAATTCAGCTCTAACCACTTTTGTCAGCCAAAATAAAATATCACGCGAAGAAATTCGTAAAGCTATCTTAGAGCTCGATTTCAACAAAGGCCCTGGTCCTGATCTTCTTCCACCGACCTTCCTGCGTAAGTGTGTAGAGCAGCTTATAACAACCCTGTATATATTCTTTGACAGGTCACTTTCATCCGGTGTTTTCCCATCATGTTGGAAACTTTGATATGTGACACCAATTTTCAAAAATGGCGATAGACGCTGTGTCGAAAATTTTTGGGGCATTGCCATTTTACCTTCCATTCCAAAACTTTTTGAAAAGGTTGTATACAATAAACTTTCCCCACTAGCTGACTCCCGTCTGAATGAGCAACAGCATGGCTTTAGAAAAGGTCGCTCAATTATTAAAAACTTGACAATCCTAGTTTCGGACGTTTTGTGTAAAATGGAGAAGGGCTATCAAATTGACGCAGTCTACTATGGCTTAAGTAAAGCTTTTGACAGAATTGACCATTTTATATTGATCCTAAAGCTGCACAAATTTGGACTTGCTGGATCTTTACTAAGCTGGCTCAGTTCCTACCTCCACAATTAAATTTCAAGGAGTTTTATCAAAACATATATTTACTACCTTTGGTGTTCCACAAGGTAGCCATCTTGGCCCACTTCTCTCTAACATATTTACCTCCGATCTATCTGACGTCTTGTCAAACATGCCTACTTTATGCAGACGACCTCAAACTGTACCACACCATTGAATCTAAATCTGATGCACTTTTCCTTCAATTCAAGCTTGACTCTCTTGTTCAGTGGTGCAATATAAACAAACTCTCGCTAAATATTGATAAGTGCCAAATTATAAGTTTTAGCTGTAAATGCACGGCTACGCAGAACACCTACTTTCTCGGCAACAACTTATTAACTTGCGTTGATAGCGTTGTTGATCTCGATGTTGTCATGGATGTGAAACTTCGTTTCACCTTGCACTACGTCAAAATTCCTTCCCGTGCGAATAAGCAGCTCGGCTTTATTAAACGACGTGCCAAGGAGTTTAAAAACTTGTGGTTCACTAGATCTTTATACACTGCGCTTGTACGCCCTCTTCTTAAATACGTCTGTATTATTTGGAACCCAGCCTTTGAAATCCACAATAACAGACTCGAGTCCATTCAAAAACAATTTTTACTTTTCGCCCTAAGAGATCTGTAGAACATTAATGACTTCGAAAATCTACCCCCATATGAGTTTAGACTGGGTAATTTAAACTTAACTTCGCTTGCATCCAGAAGAATGATGATATCGGCCTGCTTCAGATTTGACGTCATTAGAGGCGTTATAAGAGTTGAATTCATTAATAGTAAATTTGTGGTAAATATCCCCTTAAAGAACACCAGGTCCAATCATTTACTAAAGGAATATCCACATTCCACCATGTATGCAGCTAATGAGCCGGTGAATAGATGCTGCAGGATCTTCAATGGCTTTAGCAACCTTTATTCGCCAACGATTTCCAAACTATCTTTCAAATTTTGCCTTATCCAAGCCATTTGTACACCATAAGTTTTAAGGTTTTTTTTATTTATCGTTTTCAATTGTTATTCTATTACTTCATTGTTATTTTGCTATTTGTTTATTTCAAACTTATTTGTTTACTCAACTAGTTATTTATTTATACGTTATTTATTTGTACCTTACACTTTTTTTATCATTTGTGTTGTATTCATTTGTAGTTATTTAAAAAAAAATAGTTTGATATTTAATATTTATATGTATATATATGTATTGAATTTATGCTTTGTTTGGCTAATAAATAAAATAAAATAAAATATTCATCTATTGCATTTACTTTTTCGTTCAGTGCAGAAAATTTTTAGACAGATATATATGTAGCTATGTAGCATACCAGGCGTAGAGCACCCGACATGCTGCGAATAAATGATCAAACGTTCATAGTAGTCATGATGCGATCCACTCATCTTAGAGTGCACCTACTCATCTCAAGGGCACCTGTTCCGAACTTGACACCGAAATAGGTGCAAAAAATAGGTGCAGAATATTGGGTGGAAGAAACTATGACTGTTTTTGATATGCAAGAAACTGATTACGTTAGAGAAGTGTCTTTTGTTGCTTGTCGTTTATAATTTTATTAATGGCTGCAAGCATATTTGCCAACCTCACCAATGGACAGGACTATCACGCTTTCTTAAACAAAGAAACGTGGAATTTGTGTCTGCAAAGAAGGTTTATATTGCCACACGAATTTCTCTAAAAGCCTCTGATGACCATAAATATATAACCAAAATCTTCACTGACCTAAAAACCAAAATCTGCACTGATAGCATATGTATTATCTCCCAGAGGAGAAAAACTTGAATGTTATCGGAACAGACGATGTACGTGGTTAATTCCAACAAGGTTAAACTAGATCTGGAAAGATAGATGTTCCATTAGAATCACGTTTGATATTGCACTCCATACGTCTTACAAAATGCATTGCATCTTGTTTAAATTTAAGTTTTACTCTAGCCCACAAGGCAGAATAGGATTGATAATCAATATATGATAATTCTATATGATTTCCATTTTTAACGAAACTGGTTCTTTCCTTTCATCATCTTTTGCAATGACATACAAAACCAAACAGGATATTTACTGTTATTTCCTATTTTCATAGGTTCATAGGTAAGAGAATTTTATAAAAAGTACTTACATTTTCATTTACATTATTACTATCGAGTTTCGTTTTCCAGTAACAGCAGAAAGTTTAACAATAATATCTTAGTTAACGCAGTCATTGAATTTGTACATAGATACACATTTAAGGGGGTAGTACCAGTTAGAATGCTAAAAAACTGCTTAATTTTCAATATTTTTTTTCCACCTTTATTATCTATAAATTTTAAAATTTGCATGAGTAAAACACACATTTTGAAGATTAAAAAACAAATTAAGTTTTTATTTTTTCCACTTTTCTACTTATTTATAGAGGGCGTAAAGTTCATGTCTCGAAATGCCTCGTCATACTGCGGACAGATAATCTCAGGAATGAAGAATCTGAAACAAAGAAACCAAACCGCATTTTAAAGGGGAATGTTTCCTACGTGGTAATCTACCACTATATTTTTCAAAAATGATAAAAAAATGGCGGTTGTTTGTAAAATCTTTATCGAAAAATGTTTTTTTTTTCACTTTGTTTCGCTTGCCAAATTTTTTTGGGTCAATTTTTGGCCTATATTGTGGTAGATTATCACCCAAGATAATTGAGTTAAGTAGTACACCAAATGTGACTTAAATCGGTTCGGCGAATCCGGAGAATAAGTGTCCGCAGTTTGAAAAAACGAAATTTCGAGGAAAACGCGTTTAAAGTTTTCTTCTATTTACTTATTGAATATTATTTAAAAATATATTTTTGCCACTTACAATTGCACAGTCTGCAATCACTGGACCATACATATAAAAGTACGCATAAGCCAGTTGCTCTTACAGTTGGGCAGTTTTTTTTGGCCAAACGCGCTTCCTTTGACGCTGCCTTTACCACTTTTTCTGCCTGACTTATGCACTCTACATTTTTTTTCGCAATAATTAAAAGCAGAGGTATGCCGTTAACTGCCGTAACTTCTTTATTTTTGGGAATATCTTAGCAATATCTTAATTTTGAGGCGTGATTTGTGAAGGTATAATAAATTGAAAAATGCAAAAAACGAAAAAATGATTTTTTTCAAAATTATAACCGCTACTACCTCCTTAAGTGGCAGTTTTGCAATGAAATTGATATAGGAAGTATTTTAAGAGGAGGATGGTGGGAGTCAACTTTTAAAAGGTTGCAGTCACAACCGCTGACTTTACATGTAATGTACTCAAAACAAAATCTAATAAATTACAATAATACTCGGATTTTTTATACCGTTAGATTGTTTTAAACGTGTTGATCAATGCTAAATAAATGGTGTTGCGATATCTGCCTATCGAAGGTAGATAGGGGAGACCGAGGAAGGTTGTGACAATATTTACGTTAACTAACGTAAGTCATCTAATATCACTCGTACGTCTATGGGCTCTTTTATGGAAGAAAGCTAATTAAATACACTACTTAAATTAGATAGAGGAAACAAAAATAGTAAGATCCATGACAAAAATTGACATTAAATGAAGAAGTCCTCCTAGTACTAAAGTAAGTTGTGACAGGGTTCAAAGTAAATTGTGACAGGGCTCGAGGTAACTTGCTTTTGATGGGCGAGGCAGTGAGAACAGCGGATTAGATCTTACTTCTGTTTCGAGTCAGTGAGAACAGCGGATTAGATCTTACTTCTGTTTGGTTGGTTGTCTTTTCTTGGAGGTGCTTTTGGCAATGGCCTGAGCGCTTCCGGTGAAAATAAATTAGATTTAATGTGGCTTAGATTAAGAGATTTGGTTTGGACGCAATTGGTTTCAAGTTTGGTGGTGGTGGCATACAAGCTTCAGATGTGGGGGCAACAGGTTCTATTTCTGGAGTCTGCGCATTACAGATGAGGGATCTGGAGACAACGTTTACGTGCTATAGACGCTAAGGTGTGAAAGCGACTGGTTCAAAGCTCTCGTGCAGAGGGCTGCGGTTCCTGAATGCAGAGACAACAGGATTTATGTTTTCGGATTCCACAACATCATTCAACAATATGGACGGACTGGTAGAATTGTTCTTCTGCATCAACCATTATGCTTTGCAAATATGATCTGCAGTCAATTCTCGGTCTGACATTGGATCGGTCCAAACTCGATCAGTAAATTGACTTGGTAGGAAGTCAGTTTCAGAAAAAATATTTGTATTGATAGGCCAAGTTCCTGTAGCTGCAAAATCAATGCTGATGTTCCTTGCCGTGATCGCTACGACAAATGTAGTTTTTGCAATTGAAGGAATATCATACATGGACATAAATTTTCCAGCATTTGCATCCGTTTGTCGCTTGCAGTATTAATAGCATTTTTCAGAGCACCTTAAATAGCACGATCCATTGGCTGTAGCTTGAGAGTAAAACATATCACCAGATTTGTTTGATTGAAGCTCGTTGCCCGAGCTATACTTGTTGCTTGAGCCAATCTTAGTGATAAATTTGGATGTCGTTCCATAACTAGCTTAAGACATACCTCTCCAGCCATTTTCTTCTCTTCCCAAGACACCGGAAACTTCTTAATTTGCTTATGTGCTAACTGCTAAAAAAAACTGTTGATTAAGCATACCCAATAGATGGTTGTTTTTCCGTTTCATTGTTTCGTAAGCTTTTTTCTTCTTAATATATCTTTGGCGTGACATGTAGCTCAAACCAGAAGAGGGGGCAGCATTTCTAAGATTATTTCCATGTAATGTAACCTCCTCATAAGCTAATTCATATGCTTCGATACTAGACATAGCTCTATAAGTTTTTCTTGTGTATTCATTTGGCATTCTGAAACAATACATAAAAATTAAAATAAGTGGGTAAAGTATGCAAAATCCCACCATAAAGCATGTTGCCGAAAATAGATTTGCTTCAAATTAGGAGAGTTTTGACTATCTGTCATAACTCTCCTAGGAGCATAAAAACATGAGTCGATCAGAATAATGGCTCATAACCTAAAAAATATGAGGCGAACCAGAAAAGCAATATCAAGGTATGAAACTAGAATAGACACTGCATATCAGTAAAAATATCATAACAGGACTATAGTAATACGTATATAAAATAATAGAACACTGAATTATTGATCAAAGACTTACTTTTGGCAATTATTTTTACAACGATTTCGTATTGACACTACCACTTGCGGTGCCAGCCTGCACAGAATAACATGCAATCACTCGTCAAGAAGCAATAAATGCGCAGTGTTGCTAGCTCTCTAGCTGTCATAAGCTCCGAAAAGTCGAATATGTCACAACTCTCCTCTATCATAATCCTCCTCGGTCCCCCTAGTGATCAAAACTGGATTCCCATCCTGATGTATAAACTGGATTCCACCCTGATATGAGTAATAAGCCTGATGTTGAATGTACCGTGATCGTTGGTGTTAGCATTGGCTTTAATTGCCTTTGTATTCAGTCAACAGAAGCATTTAAAATTTTGTTAAGGATTGACTTCATAGAACAATCATAGAGCATAGAATGATTCATAGAACATAGACTTCATAGAACTATTTTTACGCTTTAAGTAGAAACTTGAAATTTAAACCTAAATTTTCATCGAGAAGCAAAACTTTTCGTTCACTTAGGATAAACATAATATTAAGGAAAAGTTGAATATATCACCCACAGTAGTTGCTGTTTTGAAGATTTAATACAAAGCCGTAAAATACAATACGCATATTTGTATCTCAATAAATCGATTTAAAGTCCACATTTCATTAGCTTCACATTGCTTTCCGTCAATCATGCGCCAACGCTAATCAAAATCAATACATCGTTACACAATCTGTGTTCCATCATTTACTGTACGAAATTTCTCAGATTTCAGAAACGCTAACAAATATCATGTGTTTTATCGAGATACTCGTAAATTTTGAGTAATTCTCAACAGAGTTGAAATCCCTCGTCGCCAAAGAAACGAATCAGTTTTACAACTTTCTACGAATCGGCCAGTTGGCCACTTGCGAAGGGTTTACTTTCCTATTTTGCCATTTTTCGTTGTTCGACAAAAACAAATCACATAAGGATAATTTTACAAGATCCTTGAATTCTTCAACTTACATTCTTCTGGGATGTATCACTAAAGTTTTTCTTCAGTGGCCATCGACATTTAGTTTCGTGAAGTACTTTTAGAAACTATGGAGGACAATGGAGTTCCACTTTAAAAATAAAAGAACAATGTAAAACTATGCAATATACTCATTTATTCGTAGCAAGCCAGGTAGCTTCTTTTGTTTGGGCAAATGTTTACCATTTACTAGTTGCATAGTACAGAAAGAACTCATGCTTTCATTTGACTTATCTTTACTAAGAGCAACGTTTCATACATCCTTCCGTTCTTTAGAAATCTTAAGTTTCCTTTGTTGCAAACCACTGCTTCCGGTTTCTTTCGGATGATTGCAATTTGTTTCCAAGCACATTTCCCAATCCTAGCAGTTAACCTTTTCCTTTCGACCGCAATAAAAAAACAATATAATTTTTCCATGAGTAGTTCCTGTCTGGCGGCAAGAAGAAAAAAGATAAAAAAGCTCAAACACTGGTCGGTGAACACATGCATGCCATCTGTATGTACAACAGATATACATACAGGAATTTCTACGCCCGACACAAAACTTTAAATTATTTAAAATACCAGGAAATAGACCCATTTCTAACTGAATGCTGACCATCGGTAGCAAATCTATCTGTTCCACTCGAATTACCACAAAAATATATTTATTCGCAAGTAAAATGCAACTCCGCGGTTAATGATGGAAGGCCACAATCAGGACAAAACTCCGAAAAAATACTATTTATCAAAACACTCTTCATTGAAAATCGCCTAAGGCTCGGCGAGATCGAGGGGCGTGTGCTGGTTTGATATTTGGCCGGAATTTAAATGACCATAAAGCTAAACTAGGGTGTAAACCCAGCTACCGAGCGTGTAAACCCTTTTTATGAACTTATTAAACGTTGGCTTTATACCGGCAATCTTTTTCTAATCAAATATTTACGAGATCCTGTTTCGTACGCTTACGGTCACTAAGCGAAAAATTTATGGTCGTTGTTGATACTTGCCTGCTATTTTTTTCTGCAAGGGGTTATATGTCCTTAAGATAAAACTCAAGCTGTTGGTCTAAGAATGGGTGGCCTTTACTATTTGATGTTGAAATCGCAGTCTAGCAGCTATTTATTTGTTTTGGGCTTTGCACACCTGCTGGCAAAATATACAGTTGTGGATGATGTTGTTGGAGTACTCAAGCTATGTCGGCCGTTCTCCTTGAAGGAGGAATGGTTTTCAGAAATGTGTAGTTTGAATTGATTGTTGAAAATAGCAAAAGAGTAATATTCTGCCTTTTTTAATTATTTTATGATCAAAATACGTTCTGTCAATATAAAGACTTCAGACTTTTGGGTGCAATATAAATTTTACAAAAAAAAATGATTTTGGAGCTCACTGCCAAAAATGTAAAGAAACACAAGAGACTTTTTTTTACTCAGCAACTGCTATTCTTGCCACACACACTGTTCAAGTAAAAACCGTTTCCAACAACGTATCGAGGACGTTTCTTGAAGACTCAGCTAAGATGCTCAATTGCAACGTAAATTTAATACGCAATCATCTCCTTAATTATGACTTTGGTGAAAGTCACTGGCTTGTCGAGACGCATGGGCGGTTTTATTCACGGAATATTTCCTGTGCAAAGCTTAAAAATTTTACTTTCGTTCCGAAACGACAAAGCTTACGACGTGATAAATGATTTGAAAAATCGAGGTTAATGCTACCGATTTATCTGAGCACACCAATCCAAGGAGGGATATTATTTCAGCTATAAAGATCTCAATCGCATGCCAAACGCCGTATGTCAATCAATGGCATGGGCTAATTTACGAAGCGGAAATATTTTGTGGTTGTCTATATAGAAATGTTGAACAAGCAATATTATTTCCAATGTAAGTGTAAGAGTGTTAAGAATAAAGTGCAGTCATTTTAGTGTATAAGTAAGTGATTTTGAGTAATATTTTGAGCAAAATACTCGTATATTCTCTCAATGCTCCTTAAAACTTGTAAACATGAATATAATTTTTTCCCGGTTATCTGATATAAATACAAAAAGTGATAACATGGGCAATAGCAAGCAAATTTACACAATATTTGAAACTGAGAAAAGTTATCCAATTTTTCGAGCCTACGAAAAATATTTGAGAGATCATAGCACGATAAAGATACTCTTTATTAAAATCGTTTTGCCATGTGGCCAAAACTTTTCTTAAGCATACAAAACGATTTTATTAAAACAAAATTTATTTTCTTGAAATAATAGTCTCCAATTGAGAAAACAACGCTCATTTTGTTGACTTAAGAACTCATTATTTAGTTATAGTCTATTTATAGCCCAGTCATTTTAGCATAAAGAAGGGGCCACGCTCGGAATGAGAGATAATAAGCTGAATTTTCGTATATACCTTCATTTTGGCGTTTTAAAAGTTGTCTCAAAAGTCTCATAAAATCTCGTGTCTGCGTCGTAAGTTATTCAAGGTCAAATGTGAGAAAAAGCAGTTTTCTGCGATTATCTTGGTTTCTATTGCTCCAATGATGTTAACATCTCCGATAAAAATTGTAGGGCATACAATTTCCGACAAATTTTATTTGAAACATTTTTTCATGCGCTCAACCGTTTTTGCGATAGAGGGCGGTGAGCGCGCAGCACCCAGCCATACGCACGCAGAAAGCATTGACGGTAAAAGCTGAGCATATTCGGAAATCACCATGGGACTTTAACAACCTTGGTGAGTTGTGCTGTTGATATTTGATCAACCTGATCTGCGGAGAGCTTGAAACTTTTCGATGAATCTTTTCAAAGAATTTTAATCTAGGCAAAAATGAAATTTTCCCAAGCTGATGGCATGACATTACTTCAAACTGTTGATGAGGACATGGCCCGTTCTAACGAAACGATGAGCTCATCTGCAGTAATCCCAGCTGCCAAAATGTCGTCAAGGTAGATGAGGCAGAATATTAAATCGATTGTACCCAATCGCAAGGTCTGAAAGTCATGTGGGTAACTTCGAAGAGTCCGAAGGGTGCGAAGATGGTGACCTTCAGGAAAATTGCTCGGCCTGATTGACTTTCTGTGGTTGGTTTTGGTGGGGGTTTCTATACAGAAGATGAATTTGCCTGGTAGCTCATGACAGAGGTCTTGAATAATGTGGATTGATTACCAATCCGGAACAGCTATAGTAATTGACGTAATGATGCCATCTCTCATTGGCCTTAGGGAATATGTGATACACAGGCGTCCCGCTGCAGTGGGGCGAGCAGCATAAGCAGGAAATTTTATTCTTGTTGGGAGGTAGGTGGCGTGGGTCTGATACTATTGTTGGGTTAGTAGTTTGTATTTGAAGTGCAGCTTTATGTTTGCAGGCTTAAAGGCCCGTTAGCCCCAACAAGGGCCCTTTTGAGGAAAGATATAGCACTTTTAAAAAAATGGAATAATTGATGTTGGTGTCTCCCATTCGTGTCTCCCTAGCGCATTCACGTCAAAGGGTTGCCCACTGAGCTTTGGCATCATCATAGAAAAAACCTTCTATAGTATCTCTACTCAAAATGAAAAAGACTTCGCTTGGAATTGTCTATAATCCGTTCTTCTTCTTTGGTTAAAGATCTTCCAGTCTTATATAGGGCTTATTATTCACTGGCTGTCTAGAAGTGTAGTTTCCGGGTCTAATGTTAGGAAATTTTCAGAGCAAGGTAATCAATATCACCGACGTGGTCTTTGGTAAATTGTCTTAGTCTAAAGTGTAAAAATGAACCTTAGAGATAAATGGACGACAGTGAAATCTTTTTATAAAATTCTTCTTGTTCTTCTTGTATACATATGTTTGTCAGGTTTGGCTTTTTTCTACCTCTGTTTTCAGATGGTAAAGTGGTGCGACACGGTCTAATTTTCAGCCTATGCTAACACGTCCTAAATAATATGCTAATTCATAGACTTGGTGTGGATATTGCCTTGATTTTAAAATCTATCTTAGTTTCCCCTTTCAAAGCAATGACGATGTTCACCCCACAATTTTGGTCTTGTTCCTAGGCTCACTGCGGCAAGAGTTTTTGGTCTAAAAGCAACGGCTACGAATTAAGGAATTGCCATTTCTGGCATATAGTAAATTTATTGCTGAAAATCAAAGCTTTGTAAAAATTAAGGATCCGAATTTCAAGTTCATGCTAGTTTTGTGAATCTTTAGTTAAGTTCAATCAAAAACACACACATCGTTTATTCTTCGGATGCAAATAAGACTTTGATTTGTGCTATTAAAAAATTATCTGCCTTGATCATAAGCGAACTATTTATTTTTGTATCCCAAAATTTTTGTATCACTCAAAAATATACTCTCTAAATTTAAATATTTATTCTTCTATATTTTCAACTTTAAGTGAGAGGACTTTAAGACTGCCAAACCCGAATAAGAGAATAATATTTACCAGCTACAGTAAAACATCATAAAAGCATTTGGGTGATATTTGTGCATACAAGTGTACTATGCGAAACCACAAAAAATTTGATTTCTGGTTGGAGGTATTTGACCAGGATCGTGACTGGAGGACCAGGATTTTTTCGAATGCTTGACCAATTTCAATTTAATTTAATAAAATGTCAAAAGTGGGTGTGGGAAAAACATTATGTAAATGTTGCTTCTCAAAAAAACAACATTTGCAAACGACTTTCATTAGTCAAGAATCGAAAAACAAGTTCACCGTGAAAACAGAAGCATCTATTTATTTTATATGATTTTTTTAAACGAACAAACAATTGCTTCGTGATCAGTCATAGGCACAATTTTTGTCACTTGGAAGGTTCAGTCACATCGCAATTGCCACATTTCGATTTCCTGACCCCAGTTTTTGATGAAATTATGCGCAAGGCAATATATTGATCACTTACAGTTTTTGTACGGAAGTATTTTGTCCTATTGACACCATGCAGTAGCAATTGCATCAGAAAGCTCTTTAATGACGAACGTCTTGCAGTTTCAATGCAGGCTGAGCTGATTTAAAGTATATGCTATTGATGCTATGCATATTCGCCAGCTATGGTAAATGTGTTTTCTTTTGGGTTGAGATTGATGTGGTCGGGTTTGAAGGATGCAAAATAAAATTTCAACAAATTTCTCTAACGAATTTTCATAAATTGATTCCCTGTGGTACTTACTTGGTAGATAATTCGGAATATCTCGTTATAGCTATTCTAGTTGCTTTATCTTTAGAGATGCTGGAGCTTTGATCATGTGCTTATCGTATATTCGGATTACGATCGCTATTATAACCACAAATATACTATCATCAAAGGCTAGTTCACAATTATGTCCGCAAACATAACATCATATCATTATCATCCTCATTGGTGCAATACTCTGTACTCCAGTTTACATTTGCTCCACGTGTCAGTTTTGCACTGCTGCTCTCCAGATTAATATTTTAGGATATGTGGCCTCTTTTGGAGCACCATCACTTCTTTCTAGTAAGTCGGTCCGTGCAGATTTTTGCTGTGATCTTTACTTGATCCTGATCGTCATCATATTGGTATGTTGATTCATTATATTGTCGACACAAAATACCCAAAAATATGAGTCATTCGTTGAAAGCTTGTCTATTTCACGTTGGTCTTATTGTTGCGATTCGGTTAAAGAAAACTGTTATAATTCGTCAAAATCTAAGCTTTTGAATCAATCTTTTGACTTATAACGCAGCCAGTAATCAAGATTCTAGAAATTTCTAGAAAAAATCATATTTGCTTCTTTCTAAGTATCTACAAATATTCGCTGAAAACCGGGAAACGAAGCTATATTTGATTCAATTTTGCTCAAATTTTTCCTACTGTGCTCATATTCCACAAACGAAATTCCCATAAAGCGTCTGCAACACGATGAACTCGATACCGACGAGTAATCAACTTAATGGCATAGGTCTCTTACTGACTCTCAACGATGCCATTTCATCGCAACTTTCATGGCCACAAAACTACCAATAAATAAACTAAAATCAGAACTTCTGCAACCGGCAACAAATACCTGCTCAAGGACTCGAAATAAACTCGTAAATCAAATACATCTAGTGCCACAAAATATGAACACAAACGGAAGCTGAACAAGACATTCTTGGTAAATATGCTGATAATTCCCTCAACGACAAGCTGCCTGCAGGCTATATGCAACCACTTCTTACAGTCATATGTCGGCAACAAGTTCTAGTTGAATATCGGTTCGTATAAATCATATGAGCTGTTCAAGAGTGCATCCTGAATAAGGTGAATTCACAAGAAGCGTATTGCCCTATGCTTGTCTGCAGTGAAAGACAAAAATATCGATAGGTGCTAGGAAAAATAGAACATGTTGCTGAGTTCTAAGGTCCAGTTTTATGAGCTTCAGATGACAAGTGGAAGTAAGTTGATCTAAATAAATTTCAATTAAAATAGTTTCACTATGTTGCAATACTCAGTTTAAATACTAAGGTAGCAGATAGCTTTTCTTCTTTCTCAGGAAAGTCAAGCGTGTTTATGATTGCACGTACCTTAGCTAGAATTTTCAGTAGATATCGACTTGATTTTGCAAATTGATCTTCAAATCGTTTCTTGATATAGAATGCAGCACTGTGGGCAAAATTAACGTCACAAGACAGGATATGGCGGAATAACTGATAGATAAATACCAAATTATTCTTGCTGTTAAGTTCAAAAAACTTGAGGGATAAAAAAACTTAAGTACTACGAAATATCATAGATATGTTTGTATACCTACATTACACGAACATACCATTAGTACTCAAACTTAAGTAAGGAAAAAAACTATTTACATCCTTTTTCTGAAAAAAATATGTCAAATAACATTTGAAATATATCTTCGAGTATATTGCTACACATTGACAATCATTTATTTTGACAAAGGCTAAAGTAACGATAGCCTCACATAATTCTACAATTGTCCAGCCGATTTAAGCTTGAGCAATTTTATTTTGATCTTAATGCAGATAAGAACAGTTGGAAAGAGTCGGGGCTGAGTTCCCGAATTTCGATCCGGCAGTTGGTGGCGAACAGAGTGGAGGGGCAAGTGGTAAGAGATCGGCTGTGACTCTGAAGAAAGCCGGACTAATTTAAGACGAGGAAAGTGGATAAAGGAGGTTAAAGTAACGATAGTGAAATTGCTAGAAACTCAGCGCCATCATAGTTTGAATTGTGATATGCGCTTTTGAAAAATATAATAGTTGAGATATTGTTTCAAATTAGAACGCTAGCGTGCCACTTTATATTTTCTTTTGTCAAAAAAATCGTCTTGAAAGATCGAGTGTAAAACCGCAACATTTCTCCTTTCGCGGTAACGATATGCAGATGTAGCACAGACTGGAAACGACTGCCTCTTGAACTCATTGTAGCCCAAGCTCGCAGTCATGAAAGAAGGGCTAGAAGGGTGATTCTCGTGATAGCGATAACATACTGTTCAATAGTTTGTCATGATATATCCGTTTCTGAAGTATTCGGAGGTTTTCATATTAATCTCTCTTCGTCCTGGTGTTCTTTATGGGAACTACCTGTACGCCTGAATTTTCTTGTTTAACGCATCCTGGCATGCGTTATCAAATCAGTAGTTTTTAGTCCCGACTTTATATGCAACCACTTGCAATGGCTCTGATTGTTGTTGGTTTCTCCATTCAGACTTTGTCAACTGGCCTGGTTATATAGTTTTGTAGGATAGCAATTAGTTTCATCTCAAGAGCTTTTTCGAATTTTTCAGTAACTGACGCCGCTCGGTCATTTTCGATGGACTAGTCTTCGTCAAATATGCCTTGGGCATACGACACCGATATTTTGATTTATCAAGTACTGATTCGAGTCACAATTTGCTCCCGAAGTGTACGAACGTCAAGTATGCTGGAAGCCCTTCTTCGCTGAATAAGGAGATGGTTAATTTGGTTGAAGGTATTGTCATCTGTTGATGCACATGTTATTTTTGAATGTTTCGATGTGGGAAGCATGGCGAAGTATATCTCTCCTATGACAAAAGTCTATCAGGCGTTAGCCATTGTCATTAATTTCATCCTGAAGTCTGTGCCGTTCTGTCGCTCTCTAATGTATTTCTTCATTTACAACTTTAATATTGATGGGTCACGCATTAATAATACCGAAAACACAAACAGGTTTGCAGGTTTTTTGTTGTTGGTTCAATTACATCCAAAGCCTTTCCTGAAGTTCCGGAATGGTTTGCAGAGGACTTGTTGTCGGTCTATCGCTCCAACCTCTATGCCTGGAAGACTGGACTCTCTACCAATCAGTCTTTTTCTCTTCCACCGAAATGAAATATGAAATATCACGAAGATACCATTTCCCAATCTCTGATCCAGATTAACAACAACGCCGCGGGAAGGCAGATAGAGAGGGTAAGTAGAAGAAGTGAGGTGAGTCATTTCTAAAGAACACATCGACCATGTACAAGCACGTTACCTTGTCACCCTTTTTTTTATTGCACGAATATTAAGCATGAAATCTCGATCTACTTAAGCTCCTCGAAAATTGTCTTTTCGCCAAAGATAATGAAATGAGAGAAAAAGTTGGCTGAAATCAGCAAAAACAATCTGAGAAAGTATTGATGTATTACACCAATGATATGTACTCTAGTTTTCTAAAAATTAGCGCTAGGAATAGATTTTGCCATATATGATGCTACTGTAAAATCAAGCTAATTTTATTCTAGATCAAATTTAAAAAGTAAAGGAAAGCATATGAAAAAATAATCAGTCAAATTAGTAGACAAAACTTTGAAGAACGCAGTTGAAACTGAAAGTTTTTAAAATACTCAGACTCCCTTCTTTCCTATTCAATGGCTCCTAAATAACATTCTCTATTTTTCACGATAGCTTAAAGTCATTGAATTACTTCATAGTAACAGTTATCTGATAAGGGCATTGTATGAGCTCTGACTCTGAATTCAAAAACAATATGAATTGCAACACCCTGAAGGATATTAAAAACATCGGGTGAAGAAAGTTATAGAGTGCTGGTAACTTATGGCTAGCGAATCCAATCCCGGGATCCCGGATACCGGGATCCCGGGATCCCGGGATCCCGGCCAATTTCTGGTCCCGAAAATCCCGGGATTGATGAGCTCTAATCCCGGGATTTTCGGGATCAGAAATTGGCTGGGATTTCGGGGCCGGGAGTCAAGCATTATCGGCAATCAAGTTACAGCAAGACTCGAAAAGTGCAAATAGAATCCATATGTATGAGAAAACAATTAGCTCACATCAAAATGCGTAAAGAATAGAGCAAAACAAACCGATGTAACAGTTATCAAGAGAATACAAAGGGGTTTGTAAATAAATAAGTATGAACTGTTTCACATTTAGTGCATTCGTTACATCGAATGATTTGAGGAAATTAATACTAGCGAATGCATACACAGATTTACCAAAATCCTTAACAACAATCAAAAAAAGGTTGTTGGCTATGCAAGCAGGATAAAGAAAATAATAAAAAATAAGATATAACAGGCTAGTATCTCAGGTGAACGGTTCAGTTTGATGTTTGATTAATGGACCTTGACTGCAAATAAGCGCTATATAAATATAAACATCTACTTAGTAAATTCTTACTGGAGCTTGGTGCGAGTAAGAATATCAATGACAGCTGGAAACTACCTAGATATGAGTTTAATGTTTCTCTAGGAAAAGACATTGTTACCATCGTAACTGATGGGTCAAACGAAATGCGAAAAGTAGGCAGACTAGTTGGTACAGAGCAACATATTTGTTTGGCGCATAGCATCCACTTGGCAGTTTGCGATGTTCGCTATAATATGAGGTCCATTCCAGATTAAAGAGTTGATGAAGCAGCCGATAGTCTGAACGACGACCACGAAGATTTGGATGGTCCTGAATCAGCTAACTACGTTGAAACCGGTCGCCTGCAAGACACGCTAGATCAGACGAAGGACATCAGCGCATGCATAAAGAAAATTCGTTAGGTAGTTTTATATTTTAAAAAAGCTCCAACGAAAAATAATAACGATCTTTAAAACTATGTCGGATCCGAGCAAGGCATTTAACTGTCTCCTTTAAATGGATTGTAAAACAAGATGAAATAGTCTCTTGACAATGCTCAAATAGTTTCCCATTTTGAAAAATAGTATAAATTAATAGGCCTGCAATATTCAGAGCAATTAGAAGCAACAGAGTTTGATTCGATTCAGGAAAATTATTGAAGTTTTACTCCCTGTAAAATTGGCTGTGACGGCCTTTAGTCGCAGACTTGTTAATTTATGCACTGCTAATACTTCATCAAGATTTGTCTTTAGGCTGTTAGGAGAAAAACGGTCTATTCTTCTGAATGCTATGAAAATTGCAATATTGGACGGAATAAAAGAGCCTCAGTGGTATGCTAAGCTATCTCCAGAATCCACATTGTACCAGCGAAAATTTACCAAATGAAATAAAATCTCTATTTTTGAAACCAAGCAACGCAAATATTAAAAAAAATACTACAATGATCTAGATACTGAACCCTATGCTTGGTAGCCAAAGAAATGAAGAGAACCCAGTAGATACCCATATTGATCAGAACAAGATAGTCGTCAATTAACGCTACAAGAAGAGCTGCAAAAGTATGAAAATAATCAATCATGAAATGCCGCAAGAAACTAATCTAATTAAAACCATTGCAAAAGAAAGGAATCTTTTCGAAAGTGGTGGCACTTGCATAGTTTGGAGCAGGCGTACCAATATTTCTCGACCGTTTCCGAGACGTCCAAAATCGGGAATAAATTTAGAAGCAGGCTTGGAGACGATACCTTAGATGCTATGCTATTGCTTCAATGTTACTTCCGAAAAACCTAATGAACTTTGGCCGAATTTTTTATATGTTACTTTATTATGTATCTCAATTCTAAGAGATGTGTTTTGTTGTTGTGGTGTTTTGTCGTGATTTTTCGTTGTAATTTGTAATAGATGTAATTTTTAATATCTGTCTTCATACTGTCAACGTTTTGGATAATTAAAATTATTGTTTTTATTTGCATCAATAATATAAATTAGTAATAATGCAATTTTTTATACAGTTTTGAGCTTACTTATTGTTGTAGTTTTGAAATGATGGCAAATTATATAATCTGTTTACTAGAAACTTGACTTATTTTGTTGTGTTGTATTTTGAATTTCAAATCCCGGGATCCCGGGATTTGAGATTTTTTAATCCCGTAATCCCGGGATTGAAAATATGGTTCGGGATTGGAATCCCTACTTATGGCCAACTACTCAGCCAACAGACTTTATTCTCCAAGCAAAAGAAACACAAAAGCTGCAAACTAATTAAGCTGCATCGAAGCAGCTTAAAGTGTTTGACTTTGCCATAAGCATTCTCTCGGTTCAGATGAAGTGTAGACGAGCATCACTTCAATCATCTTTTGTACTATCGATCTCCCATCGAGAGTCTTGAGCTGAAACGTAAAGAAATAATTTTACAATGGAAGGATAATCAACTCCTTGTGTCTATAATACTGAGCACGCACTAAGGCATAGAATATTAAATATGAGCTTTGTATGAAGTAAGTACTTCGAACTTATGCCGTATAACACTTGGTGGGAATGAAAAGGCGATTATCGTATCGTATCAGTCGATAGATGTTATCGACTTTATCCGTGTAACTTCGAGAGCTGATTGTCTAGGAATTTATTGCCATTGTTCAGTTTTTCGCACAGCATACAAATCCGCCTATGCTATTTTTTAAGGTTTATGTTTATTAATACTAACATTACTTAATAAACTTTCTGTATAATTTTTGAAATACCGGCAGGAAATTTGATAAAAAATTTCCATGGAAATATGTATTTTGTAACACCGTTTGAGCTTGTATGAATCAGTTACTGAAGAAAGAATAGTTATCATCCTTTCACCGGGTTTTATATAATTTTGATGTTACTCGTGGGTTATAAGCAGAAAATATTTTTTTCGTAAGCTAAAAATAAAGAAAAATCTAATATCCTACATCTTCTACGAGCGAATATATGTTTTCCACAAATAGCTTTTTTCTCAATGGTCAATGAGTTCCGTTCGCCTTTCAAACCTATTATAACACTTCAAATCCCAACACCTATTTATTTCGGTGTGAACGGCAACATGTTCCTGCAGTTTCACGTCCGCAAATAGAAATCTCGGCTAGCATCATCACGTGGCTTGGCAAAGCTCTTGATAAACTTCGGATTGCACTTCAGCCGAGGCTCTTATCCTATCTTCTTCTATTCCGTAACACTGGCAGTGATCTGAAAAAAAAACTTGTTTGTCATTGTCATTGTCATCATCGATTCCAGGACACTATTCTTATCTCGACCATAAAGCGAACTGCTGCGGTGTGCTGTTGATGAAATGACTCCTCGTCAGTTTCGATATCGATTTGGTGTGTGCTGTGCCTATCCTTGTCAAGATTATGACACGGGCATGAGCCAACAAACGCCATCTTGACTACATTAAACGATTTACCGACGGTAAAATAATCAGATAGCTTTAAAGAAGTACATTGGACTGACACTCATTGCCACTTTTGGTTGTGACGTGATACCTCTTGTTGAGATGAAAATTACCGGAAAAATCAGGATTTTCACAGCAATTGGTGATTCGAATGGCTCTTGAGAAATTCTTAAGATTTCCAAATTTTGGCATGAGATTTGACCTTGGATTAATTTGTGAGATACATATCGCTACCTTTCCGTGGTGTGATAGATTGTGTACAGGAAATTTATTGAAATGATTCCACTATATCAAACACCATTTATTTATTTATCTGTTTCACATTTATTTTCTGTAGAAAAATATGCGATTTCAATCAATTTTGAAAACCATTAGATTTGATTACCAGCACTCCTCGATTTCATACAAATCGCGAAATATGCAAAACGGTAAAATCTAAGAGTTTTGCAAATCGCTGCTTCGGGTTTCGGTTTGTATTTTGGGTGAAAAGTAATTGTGCCAACTTATATTCAGGTACAATGTGCGTGCCAAATTATCGGAATTAATTTTATTAATGTTGTGCTAAAAAAAACTGATAGACGTGAAACGGAAAAAATCATGTAATCCCCTTGCTTCCTGATTTGGGAAACATTTATGACAATGACACAGGTTAAAACATCACACGGCGCTCACACTGGTACGATTCCAGTTTCGCTTTCCGTTTATGAGTAATATTCCAGTTTTTTTTACCCAGAGAGATTGGACGTAGGTTATTTGGCTTTAAATATGAAATTGGCACGGAAAGTATTAGTCACTCAAAAAGCAAACCGAGCCCTGCATAAGGAGTTAAAAAATAAAGTATTTGTAAGACAGTACCGACCCTAAGCTCAATCAAATCACAGATCCATGGGCCACCAAGCGCATTTAAGGCAGCAGACTTAGCTTCAATTTCATTACATACATATAACCGATGTGTATAGTCAAGATTTTAGTTTGTAAGTGAGGACAAAGAACAAAGAACAGATTCATAATAAAAAAACAAGTAATAGTTTCTTCTTAAAAAATCCCAAGATTTAAACTACAAAAAGCTCTTACGTTAAATATTCAGATCACAAATCCTGTGCGCCTCCCTATGCAACTACAAGGTTTTTGAACTCATCAAAAGCAGTGGTTAAAAGTTACCGAAAAACCGAATTCACTTGTCATCCATGGGCTGCACAGGAGTGCTAAGCCTAAAGGTATACATTCCGATCCGAACTAGTTTTACAGTATCCTGCCGTAAAATTAATGTTAGTACTGCACTTCTTTACACAAAAAGACCGGTAAGTCAGTAAATGGATAGCGACTGAAGAGTTGACTTTCCAGTTCAAATTGTTGTTGTTCAATTTTACTCTGTTCAGGAACTGGCTGCGTTGTTTGATATGCAGGCCATATCAGGTAGCTGCTCCATCAATCGCCGATGCGCGAAATACCTGGAGAACCAGTATTCTGGCGATCGCAATAAACTGGAATGTTTAAATAGTGATCTAAATAGTCACCCTGTAAGCTATTGTAGGCATATAACTTAAAAAGACATAATGCCTGGAATCAAGGCGATAAATATTCACCACGAACAGACCTGGAACAATCACCAGCCGTTTTTGATACACAGCGTCTTGAACTTCAGGAAAAGTGACAAATCATACGTTCAGATCCAGTGCTCAGCAAGCTCGGACCTCGCCGGAGTCATCTTCAAGCAATATCAATATCGGACTGATGAATTACAATCTATCACCGCTCACAACTTGACAATCACCACTCTCAAGCTAACAGTCCTTTGCAACCAAACTGGTGGCTCTGCATTCTAGGTCAGGAATGATCTGGTCTTGGAACCCATTGTTGTTCTAATTAACAAATAAAAAGAGAGAAAGCCAGCAGAAATTACAAACCATTGGCCTCATTTTACTTCAAAAATCATTCAAACACTTAAGTTGGTTTTACCCGTTTTCGAAGAATGACTTTGAGCGGGTATTCAACTAGTTGCGCATAAACTGTTCAACCTGTTGATCGTTTGCAAAACGTTCTCCGTCAAGTACTTCCTTGAGAGGCCCAAACATATGGAAATTGCAAAGTGGAAGATGAGGGCTATAAAGAGGCTGATTAAGTGCAGTCCAATGCATTTCATCAAATTGTTGGATTGTTAGAGCGGCATTGTGGGGTCTTTCATTGCCGTGCGAGAGCAGGACGTCTCGAATGGGCTGACGATATCTTTTTGACCAACGTGTAGCTCGAAGCTGCTCAAGAAGTTCACAGTAGTAAGCATCGTTGATTATGCATCGTGATTGAGACGAGTAAAACTCATTGAGAGTCCCAGAAAACCATTGACATCACCTAACCGGCTGACAAGCGTATTTTGATTTTTCATGGCCCTAGCTTCCCATCTTTTCTCCACTACATAGGGGCCTTTTTGACTTGGGAGTGTAATGGTGCATCCAAATGTTAATCCACGTCACAATGCGTTGCAAAAACTCCACACCTTCATTTTGAAAACGAGCAGGAAGCGTTTGACAAACTTCAAATCTAGCATTTTTGTTTTCTTTGATAAACAGCCGTGGAACCCACCTCCGGATGATAGTGGATACACTTTCAACACTTTTTCCTGTTTCCTTACTGATTGCTGCTACAGTGGAGCAACGATCTTTCTCAATGAGCGCGCGAACATTTGCGGTAATGATAAGCGTAATGATGGAGTGACTCACTCGGTGACTCACATTTGCTTCTTTTTACGCCCTTTTTTGAGCTCGATACACTACACTGAAAAAAATCCACATAGCGCCCAGAGCCATGTAACATAGCGCAATATTTATGGTCCCATACGCCATGTACATAGTACTCTGAGCCATGCAATATGGCTCCCAGCGCCATAATGTCAGAATCTACATAGCGCGTGGTCCCATGTAACATGGTGCAGCGTTTATGGTCCCACACGCTATGTACATAGTACCCTGAGCCATGCAGTATGGCTCCCAGCGCCATAATTACATGGCGCAGAAATTATGGCCCCACACGCCATATTACATAGTGCCATGAGCCATGTAATATGGCTCATGGCACTCCAAATATAACTCGCAGCCATACTGTGTGAGGAGGTGTATAAATGTCAGCAAGCTTCTTCAGTATAGGAGAGGATACGATCTTCCGATGATCCGAAGATCCCTCGGGAATTTCTTCCATGGCATTTTGTTGGATGCACGGAGAAAACACATAGGAGCAGAAGCCTTTATGGACTTCTGGCGCCTTGTGCATAGTCGGTTTCGGTCAATTTGGGTCGGTTTGAGATAAAATATAGCGCCACAAGCCATAGTACATAGGAGCAGACGCTATGCTTATAGCCCTCCACGCCATGTACTATAGTCTTCCACGCCATGTACTATAGTCCTCCACGCCATGTACTATAGTCCTCCACGCCATGTACTATAGTCCTCCACGCCATACAGTATAGTCCTCCACGCCATGTGTTATAGCTCTCCGCGCCATGTACATGGCGTGGAGGACTATAGCACATGGCGTGGAAGACTATAGTATATGGCGTGTAGGGCTATAAACATAGTGCCTGCTCCTATGTACTTTTCGCCATGTATTATGGCGTGTGGCGCCATATTTTATCACAATCCCTAAATCGACTATGTACATGGCGCCAGAAGTCTATAAATTATGGCGCCTGGCGCCATGTGTTTTCTCAATGTAGGCTTTCACTCGTGACTCTGAAACTGCATTCTTTCCAAACTGAGCACGCACTCGGTTTCAAAATTTCGGCCTGTTTAACACATTCATTCGTAAAAACTTTCTGAAAATGCGTTGCGCAACTGAAGTATGAACCTCTCTTTCGGTCGGACGGCTGATTTGGCTTTGATTTATCTAGACGGGTTCCCTTCCTCTTATCTTTCTTGACGCTCCGCCCATCTTCGACACGCTTTCTAGGTCCGTAAAAGTAAAACGCTCGTTTGCATAAAATTATACGATCCAACAAGACCTCTTACCTGGCTGAAACAACATTTTTAAAAATTTTTTTTTATTTTTAATAGCAGGGTGCTTGAAACCCGTTCTTCGTCTAAACCACTCGTTTATGGAACACTAAGCCTCTGAATTTAAGGCAGTAACTACATATCAAAATTGTTCTACCGAATCTATTTTACTTAGCTAATCAAACGAGAGTCAATTTCTCTTTTTGGTTTACAACGTTTCATTATCAATATTATCATTATTGATCTGCATGAGTAAGCTTGTTTATATATTATTGAATTTTTTAGAAATATCAATTTTTGTAAATTTGTATTGTACTGTTATCTATAAGATCATTACCTTTTATAAACTTTCACGATATAAATACCTGTGAGTTTTATTGTAAAAGACGAACTTAATGAACAAAGTTGAAATTGAAATGGAACATATTGTTGTTTTTCAAGCAAAAATATTCGGTATCTTGAAAATAGAGATTTTCTAGTTCGAAAATCGACCAAGAAAGCAGGGCGCGTTTGAACTCTATCGCTAGGTTCAATAAAGTTCATCTACTATGTGTACCGGGTCTCAACGCTTTAACTTAAGTCCCCCAAACCTACTTCAAGTGCGGTAACATCTGCAAATGCAATTTTTTGAAAATGTCATACCGGTAAACTATGTTAGGCTGGGTAATGAGTGGAATGGGTAATTCTGGCCGGAGAGGCGCATGGGACCTGGCGCTTCACAGCCCGCACTCACTCACATAAACCTATTTGAATGGATTTTCACTTTCTTTGTACTACGTGCAACTTAACACATTAGCAAGATTCGAAGCTATTCCACATCAAAAATAGATCCGCTTTCATTCAGAGAGATGATAGTCACCTTTACAATTCATGTTCATTTATTCACCTACATATACACTGATATCAAATGACGGAAATTCAAACAGTTTAAGTTTTGCGTGAAAAAAAAATTTAAACTCATTTTAAGACTACACAGCAATATATCGAGTACTATTGTAAAACAAATAATCACCTTAAAGTTAATTTTAAATAGCCATATCCACCATTCATCATTCTGTACTGCTTCCATAATCATTTGATAAGTCATCGGCTCATTTGCGATTACTTGAACGGTTGTGAAAAACACATTTCATTTTGCTCACTTTTTACTTTCCATCGATAACGATTTCATATTATTGCTATAAATTTTAAATTCATACTCACCTTAATAGAACATTCACGACACAAAATCTCACTTTAGTTTTATTTCATTTAGTTTAAAGCTATTGATGCTTATGTTCAGTGAGAGTACTTCCTACACATATGTATGCTTTAAGTATTATTAAAGATTAAATAAAGGTATTGTCACAAAGAAGACTATCACCTGTTTCTTTGTGTTAATATTAGAACAGTGCTCGACGGTTTATCTTTCGACATAGTTCAACCTTGTTAGAACATTGTTCCACAAAGCCAAACGAACCACCATGAGTACCCTACAATCACAACCCATGGTTTGCATGCACTTGAAACGTAATTTAAGCAAACTTTCATTCTAAACTCATTAGCTCGACGATTTTACCATCGTCTAAACATTCAAAGTATCCGGGCGTAAACATCTAACTCTGACTCCAACTGTAAATATTTCTCACTAAAGTCACGTTCCATTTTCGCCCGCGGAGAATTCATCTGAAGATGTCTAGTTTCTTCAGCTTGTAGCACATATAAATACCCCAACACACAGGACTTTACCAAACAAAACAAACACTGACCATGTAATAAGGCATAGAATAATCATTTCGCAAGCTTATATGAGTAATGAAATCTGCAATTGTGAAAAGGACACGGAGGTGGTTTTCGTGGACGAGCTCGTATGCCGGTGTCTGTCTGTGAAATTGTTATCAGTGAATACAAACTACCAGGTCGTGCTACCATTGACATGGTTGTTGTCGCGACCAGGACAAATCCCAGAACTTAGTGATAATTAATTTTCTTCGTGCATGAAATAAGTAAAGGACAAAGTTGAATTAAATGTTGACAATCTGAACAGGTGAGACAGAGCTCTGCAAAAATATGAAAAATTCAGAACTAAATATAAAGCACAACAAAGAAATCATTTCGGTCTCACAGTTCAAGACAAGCTTGACAGCATAACAACATTTTCAGTTGAAAGTATTCATTAAACGGCCCGACGCGACGCCTTCAAATAAATGATTCAAAGAATAAGCACAATTTCCAATCCCACGGCTTAAATTTCAACCCAAGCTGAATCACTTAGCAATGACAGAAACAAAGTGTTGGCGTGAATTGAAAGCAAAACGACGACGCTCATATCGCCTAGGAGACGTGACCTATCTACATATTTACTTGTCAGCGAACAGAACAGGCTGGAAAGACTGTGGCAAGCAACTCCGGGTCAAGTGTCGCAATTGAAAGTAGAGTCAAGGATGGATAATAAATTAGCGCACCCACAAAATATATATTCTTAGAACAAAAACAACTCAATGCGCCAGAATATGAAATTAGAATTTAAATCAGAGTAAAGCTAACGTCCATTAGTTTGCCTCGGAAACGAAACTGCGAAACTGCCAAACAATCTTACACTGGGGGTCCAACTGCTTTCAGCTGACAGTACCCAATCACTTTCTTTAATTAAAATTACAGAAATCAGGACAATTCCCACGTAGTCTTTAAAGGAAGAGTAAAGCCGGGAGTTGCTGTTGATTGATTTAGAAATCCGCCGCAAAATTTCCAAGTATTTACTGTTGATATTTAGGAACAATGTGTTTTAGGCATGATCGAACAATATTACACCAAATAATTATTTACTCAATGTTTCGTCGGAAATTCAACTCCAGCGAATACGCACTTATCAAATTCAGTGTTGCTCTTGCAATATTACTGCTAATGCCAACAAGTTACCAGAGTAACCTGAGTTTCCATCATTTTTTTATAGGAATAATTGATAGATGCTCTGTGAACAAATCCTGAAGCGTAGGACGTTTCCATCCAGGATTCGAAGAATATTCGTGCTGAACAATTATTTAGCTTGATATCGAACGAAATGCAGATTCTTCTGATTGCTAATAAATTTTATAGCAAGATAAAATATTTTAAATTTCTCATGTACAATAGGCTACAAGGTTTGCTCTTTCTTCAAAGATGAAAGCATTCGTAGTGGCGAAGCATGTATAAAACGTATTAAAGGTTAGCTTTGGTTTCAGATATTAATAGACCCAGTTCGGTTCTTGTTGGCATTTTAAAATTCAACACAGAAAAAATCTGCGAATGATGGTAAGGAATTTGATTTACGTTCAGCCAATAAGATCGTGAATTTCTTCACCTAGCATCTCATAAGCATTCTTCAACTTATTTCTCTCTTTGTCCGCTTAAATAAAGATTATTGGCTTTAGTGTTTATTTAAATTAATTTTCTTGACCAAAATATCAATATGTATTCCTCCTTCAACAATATTGTTATCCGCCTTAAATTATTTTTCTAGAAAATATGCATGATTAAGTGCACATAGCTCAAGCATTTAAGATCAATGCGAGCAACTATTAAGTGAATATATTATATCATTTAAAACAGGCTCTGCTCTCAAAGCTGTCATTTGGATAACGATTCTTATGGCCGAACTTATCGATACATTACCAACTAAAATTGTTTATCAGAATCTTATTAGGTCGCGTTTCATGCCTGATCTAAAAAAATAGATCGAAGGAGCCAATGATCCGCTCACTGATTGGCTGAGGATGGCCGGTGTGGTGATATCATGAGCGCTAGCGAAACGAAATAAATTCAGTGAGGAACAGATCACTACCGGAGGCAGTCGATAGAAAGAGTTATTTTTAAACTACTGCAGGGTACAGCCGTTGTAGTATTAACTATTCCATTTTGATTTCCAAGCTGCAGCAATTCGGAATAGAGACCCTACTAAGAGAATAATGGAGACCTTACTGAGATGGCTTCGCTCTTACCTCCAGAGCCGCTCACAATATATGAAATTCCAAAGGCTTATCTCTAAAAAATTTAATTTCAACTCTTGAGTACCTCGGCCCACTGCTTTTTGACATTTTTATACCATACCTGTCGATGGTTTTACACAACAAAGGAAAGCAAAGATTTCAAGAATTATTAAAATAAATTTAACTAAAACACTTGAACCCAAAAGACCAAGAATCAATATTAGAAATTATCCAACATTATCAGCATATTTTTCACCTAGAACACGATACTCTTACTACAAATAACTTTTACAAACAAGATATACAAGTCACGGATAATACACCAACGTATATAAAGAACTATAGACTGCCCCATACATATATTGATGAAATAAATCGACAAGTAAACCAATTGCTAGATGATAATATTACCGAAAACTCTACCAGACCATATAACTCACCACTACTTTTAACACCAAAGAAAAGTGAGTCAGGCTCAACAAAATGGAGATTAGTTGTAGATTTTAGAGCACTCAACAAAAAAATTGTTAATGACAAATTCCAACTCACAAGGCTAGAAGATGTTTTAAACAGGCTAGGAAGAGCAAAATACTTTTCCACCCTGAACATGACAAGTTCCTTTAACCAAATCGAGCTGACAGAGGAATCAAGACCATTAACAGCCTTTTTAACAAACAAAGGACATTATCAGCTCAAACGATTACCTTTCGGTCTAACAATTTCATCAAACAGCTTCCAACGCATGCTAACAGTAGCCCTAAGTGGATTAGACTCAGCAGCATTCTTATATGTCGATGACATAAGCATCTTTGCTTGCAGCCTCGCACATCACAATACCAATTTAATGAAAATCTTTGATTGGCTAGAAAAGTACTACCTAAAACTGAACCCTGAGAAATGCAATTTTTTGAGAAGTGAAGTAGTGTACTTGGGACATTTAACAACAAAAGACGAAGTCCGAACAGACCCTGCAAAATTCAAAACAATTAAAAACTACCCGATACCTACAAACACAGACGAAGTCCGAAAGTTCGTCGCATTTGCTATATATTATCGACGATTTATACCAGACTTTGCCAAAATAACAAAATGCCTAAACAATTTACTGAAAAAGAATACAAAGTCCATATGGACAGAAAAAGTTCAATCAATATTTGAAATACTGAAGCATAAACTGATGAATGCACCAATATTACAATACCCGGATTTCAATAAGCCATTTATTGTCACAACCGATGCATCAGACTATACTCTCACAATGCGAAATAGGACATGACTTACCCATTTCTTACGCAAGTAGAGCCCTAGTGAAACATGAATTAAACAAACCGATAATCGAAAAGGAACTATTGGCAATCCATTGGGCGATACATTTTTTTAGACCCTATTTATTTGGAAATAAATTTACAGTAGTTGTAGACCACAGGCCACTTATATCACTATTCACACATAGAAACCCATCGTCAAAGATGATACGCATAAGACTAGATTTATGCGATTACGATTTCGATAAAATATATCGTAAGGATACAATGAATGTTAATGCGGATGCATTATCACGCATCAAATTAAATTCAGATACGTTAAAAGATATGATACCAAAGCAGAGAAATATTACCGAAGAAAAGAAAGTATTACCCCTTACAAGAAACATGGTAAAAAAAACTTCAAAGACACAAAAAAAGCGCAAACAAGAAGAACACTCAAACCAATACATAACCTAATGGCCAACGAAAGCTATATATGGAACAGCGATTCTCCAGCTGATATAAAAAATTTAACGAAATTAAAATTCGAAATAGGGAAAATCCCAAAAATTATATTTGAAAATAATCAGATCCTAGTTAGATGCAGCGATAATCCATTGGAATGAGTTTCAACATTGGAGAAACTGACATCACAAGCAACTAGAAGAAATATATCGAAAATATACATAGAAGAAAAAGATGAAATATATAACATGATAAATAAGGAAGAATTCACAAACAAATTTAATCAACTACAGAAGAATATTCTAACAAACAAAAAAGAACCCCTAAAAATAATAATATACAAACCACCAAAACGAATAACCGATAAAATAATACAATTTAAACTAATAAATAACTACCATACAACACCGATCGGAGGACACTTAGGTGTCCGAAAAACATAACTTAAACGAAAACGAAAATATATATGGAAAGATATTAATAAGATAATAAAGATATTTATTAAAAACTGTGAAACTTGTGCAAAAAATAAACAAACACAACACATAAAAGAGAAACGAACAATAACAGACACACCAAAGAATATCCAACGGCTATCGATATATTCTCACAATGCAATGCTAATTGTCAAAATACGTTATTGCATACCCTATTGAAACAAAAGGCGCTAAAACTATCGCAAAAACACTAGTAGAACAACTAATATTAAAGCATGGTATTTTCAAAATTTTAAAATCAGATAAGGGAACTGAATTCGTCAATGAGCTAATGGGGAACATTTGCAATTTATTAAAAATTCAACAAATTTTCTCAGCACCATATCATCACGAAACACTCGGCTCAGTGGAACGTAACCACAGAGTATTAAACGAATATTTGCTTAATTTTGCTAATGATTATGAATGGGACAAATGGATACCGTGGGTGTGTTCAATGTGCATGCTATAGCTGCTCCAAAAGCATAGCATAGCATCACTTTAGCAAGTGTCAAAATTCGCAGTAGCTAGGTGAAGCAGCTATGGATATTGGACAGCCAAGAGCTGCTATGTAGCAGCTCTTGTCTGTTACGTAGGTCGGTTTTTAAACAGTACAACTCAATAACAAATCTCTTCAGTTTTTGTTTAACTTGAATCTTTTTGTTTACTTGGATCAGCTAAACACTTGCCGTGCATTTTGGAAATTGAATTAAAATTGCGCGTTTTCAGCATACAGCTGCCCAAAAACCATTCAAATTTTCCAAACATATTCAAAACGTTTCACTTTTTCCTGGCTTTTGAAACCATATCTGTGAAAAAGAGCGAAAAAGAAACACTCAAAATTTGGTTGTACACGAATCAGCGTACCCGGCCTTTTGCGCTTCATACTCGGTTTCTAAAAACTCAAGATGAGTTGCGCTGTATAAAAGCGAACTTAAAACTCCGGTTGAGCTGAAATGTTTAAAAGCCCGCATTTAGATTATTAAAGCAGTATTTTCAAATTTCTTGCTCATCCTCTTTGTTACCAAAGCCCAAACACTCCTTTTTATTTCAACTTCTTATCGAAAATGAAGTTTGAACAATTGTCAGCTGTTTGCGCACGGCCATTTTGCCTTAGCTACTTTCTTGCTATCCTCCAAACTGCGAGCAACAAATAGCTGCTACCTTAGCAGCTATTCCGGAATCTTGGACAGCCCGACTGTCAAATAGCAAGCATCAGAAAGTAGCTATTTCGTGACATTGAACAGCTAGAGCTGCTAAAATAGCAGCTACTAGCTGCTATAGCATGCACATTGAACACACCCCGTATTAAACTTTCGCGTATAATACTAGTCCACATATTGATACACAATATTCTCCATACGAACTAGTATATGGTAGATTACCCCAATTGCCCGACGATATTATAGAAAAAAAAACGAACGGATAAACAATATAGACAATTTCGTGAATGAACTAAAAATTAGACTTAGAAATAGCATTAGTTTAGCTCAAAACATAATTGAGTAAGTGAAAAAGGAAAGAAAAAATAGACTAGATAGTAACATAAACCCAGCAAAATTCAAAGTAGGAGATCTAGTTTTAGTCAGAAATATTAATAGGAAGAAGTTGCAGAACACATATCACGGACCATATGAAATACTAGAAAGAGATAATGTAAATATTCATATATTAGTAAACGGAAAATGTAAAAAAAATATCACAATAACCTATAAAAATTATATACACCACTTATTTGAAAAAGTGATAAACACATTTGAACATGTACAGTATTAATGTAAGACAAGAATCATGAAGAAAAAAATATGCAAAACAAAATGCACATAGTTATTCCAGGACTAGAACTATATTCAAACAAATAACAAACAAAAAATACAAACATATGTATCGAAGTTAGATTTAAATAAGCATAATCAAATAAAACAAAAAAAAAAAACTCTAGCGCACCTGAACCGCTAGAAACACTAATGTTCGAAGAACAGTAGAAAAATCGTGCAGGTTTTGAGTGCATATTCCACCACATGTGCTGCTTATTACGGCCAAACTGTTTCAAATGCCACGTTTTACTTTCGTCTTAAGAATGCATTATAACTCATATGGTGGAAGGTTTCAGATATTACCACTGGCATGAATTTCAACGTTTATGAGAGCAAAACACGGGTTAATTATATTCGTTATCAGTTGCTTATTTCACATAATTTTGAAAGCAGCATCTCATATAACATCAATGAAGAAAATGCTCAGTGCCTGCAGCACTGTAACTGAAGTTGGTGTTTGGGGCTGCGATCCGAAAAATTTGCAGAACTTTGAAATATTGATTATTTATTTTTATTGTAAATGTTTCTGGTATGAATACTAACTGTAAGCATTTATTGATACAAAAGTAGCACAACCGACTCGTGCTGGCAACCTTTCGCCAGTATCAAAGCCAAGAATATATCACATCTGCTTCACGTTGTTTAATTACATTCGAAGTTATAGGAGTATAAAGAAATTTAGGGTTACCTGCAGCGAGTTTTTTCAAATGATCGAAAGCTTAATATTTGCTGTTTATTGTCGCTACAATATCATTACCATTTGAAAATTCTACGATAAAACCGCTTAATAAAGATATTGCAATTAAACACAAAACCAACAATAGCCAACAATAATGTTTATGACAGGTTTCATTAATTGTATGAAATTCGTATTGATTTCATGACTGCACTGGAAGTTATAGGGCAAAAAGTTTTATTTTCCTGAGCGAATTTTCAAAACCAAAGACACAAAAATTACCATAGCTGGCAGCACCAATCGAATTTTAAAACCAAATTTTCATCAAACAGAGTTTAGAGTAAGGTTCAGCTACTGTGTCAATTTCATGAAAATTTGGTAACTTATTCACATTTCATAGGGCAAAAAGCAGTTTTTTTTCTTTGTAATTTTTCAAGATGGCACCACTGGCACAGACTTGCTCAGAATTCAAAATCGCTTCTATCAAATCTGGTCTTACTTAAGTCCAATGCATTCTGTAAATTTTAGCTGTATCTGATTATTGGTTCGTGAGTTTCCGTGAACAGAAATTTTTGATGCTAAAAATATAGGTTAACTGGGAGAGGGTTACCGTTCTTGTCCGACATGTAATTTCCAAAGTTTTATTTTGAACGTGTAGATAAAACACAAGATTTATATACAGATTGGTTTTATTGTAAGAAACGGACATTTTTTTGAATATTCGATGGTTTGAATGTTTTCACTTCCAAATTTTTTTTTTTCAAAATGAAGACACCAAAATTATCATAGCTGGCAGTTCCAACCGAATTTTTCAACCAAATTTCTACCAAACGTGGCTTAAAATAAGATCCAGCAATTGTATGAATTTCGTCAAAATCAAACGATTCAATCAGAATTTATAGGGCTAAAAACAGTTATCTTTTTTAGTGGTTTTTCAAGATGGCACCACTGGCACAGAATCGCCCGCATTTCAAAATCACTTCTATCAGACCTGGTCCTATTTAAGGCCAATATATTCTGTGAATTTCAAATAATTCTGCTCATCGAATCGTGAGTTTCCGTGAACAGAAGTTTTTGATGCTAAAAATATAGGTAAATTGGGCAAGGGTTACCAGGCGTGCCCGTTATACCATATCTTTTTTTTTTTTGGTTATGTAAACAAAGCACAAGATTTACATATGAGTGGCTTTTTTTTTAAGAAACGGCATTTTTTCAAGAAAGACGATGATTTGGAGGTTTTCACTTTCAGTGCCTGCCCTAGCTACAGAGTTGCCAGCACGCTCATTAAAAGCTACACAAATCTACAACTAAATAATATCAATATGTCCTGAAAATTTCGTAATGATTGAATAGCTCTGTCAAAAGTTATCGAAATTTAAAAATTTTCAAATTTTTCCGTCCTCTTTTTAGGCACCCAGCGCACACATAGGGTTAACAAATTCCAAAGCATTATCCGATTCATATGTAAAACACGTAAGAAATTTATTTCGTTAACTTTATTTTTGCGAAAATCATTTGTGCACGAAATAATAGGTATATTAAAAATATCACTTAAATGGCCGCCGGTGCCAAAAGGTTAACAATAACTGACATTTAAAGAGACCTGGACCTATTCTGCATATACACCAATGTATCCTGAAAGTTTCAGCTCAATCGGATGGCGCGTTCCCGAGATTATCTCACTGAAATTTTTTGATGATATATATATATATATATATATATATATATATATATATATATATATATATATGGAAATATGAATTTTTGGCCGAATCGATTTTAATACTAATGTTCTTCGAACATTAGTAAAAAGAATTATAAGAATATCTATTTAAGCAACCCTAATTACAACATGAACTTATGAATCAGGGTAATATTTAATAAAAAATTGTAAAAAAACTGTAAAGGTGTATGGATTCAAAACAAAAAAAAATTCATTTACTACTGAGAAGAAATTTTTTTTTCACCAAAGGGAGAGGGTGCTGTGTACGATTACCGATTGAATTGTCACACTGACAAATGTTAAAATCGCTCCTACCTATTGACAACCGCGACATCTACTCTAAGCGGACAATACGCACATTAGCTAATTAATTTTTATTTTTGAATTTAAAAAAACCAGTCCATACACCGATCGATTCAGCAAAAGTTGTATCATATATGTATCATATATATAGGGAAATCGAATACTGAATAAAGCAAAGTCTGTTTCGGAACGCTAGCTTGATCGGCGACCAATCAGTCTGTTTGAACAAAAAAAAATAAGTCGTTTTGATTTATTCTTTTTTTTAGCACGTTTTAGTTCTTGCTATGTGGCGACCAATTTCGCCACGCAACTGCGACAAACTGCTTGGAGTGGCCAATAGACTCGGCCATAGAAAGAAGAATATTTCTTTCTTTTATTTTGGTATAAGATCAATTCAAAAAGGCTTCGATTTCAAAAAAATTAAGAATTTGAAATTGGAAGTAAGGACTATTCGACTACCTCACAACATTGAAATAGGAATTTCATGGGCAGAAGTTTTGAAACGATAATGAAGTGAAGAGCACAGAGTCAACTCATTTTGCCGACAAAGACAAAGCATTTTTCTAAAAATCATCATTAAACTAATTGAACGTTTCGAAAAAAGTGTTAGACTAGCAGGCGAATATATTGAAAAAGAAAAATAAACTAGTATTTTTATTTTCAATTCATGCCCCCCATTCCGCGATTTTAATAGCCCATCCTCATGCAATGCACGTTTTTTCACAGCAAACTGATTCTCCCTCTGATAAAGACTAATCTCGCTAATACAACTGCTGCTCATACTAAAAATTACTACGAGGAGCGTTCAATATATTCTCGGTATCGGGATGATTAGTTATTATTATGGGTAATTAAAATATATCATTACCTAACAACATTTTCTGAAGGTATTTATATAAAATTTCATGTTCATAAATTCATTAGTTTGTTTGCGACCTCCAGTCAGAGACGACGAAAATGACTGACGAGACAATGTTGAAGAAAATCGAGCATCGTGCGGTGATTAAATTCCCCACTAAACAAGGAAAACCTAAAAAAAACTATCCATGAAGAAATGGTAGCCGTTTATCAAGACTCTGCTCCTTCATTATCGACTGTACAGAAGTGATCAAGTGAGTTCAAAAGAGGCAGGGAAAGTATCGAAGATTACCCCCGCCAAGGTGGGCCAATCATGGCGGCTACCGAAGAAAATGTGAAAATTATCAAAAAACTTGTATTACAAGATGTACGTGTAAAAATCAAGATGTTGGCAGAAATAACTAAGCTATCCGTTGGTACTATACTCACTATACTACATGATTATCTCAACCTTACAAAAGTCAGTGCAAGATGGGTGCCGCGCATGCTCACTGCGCTTCAAAAGCAGGCGTGGGTTGACACTTGTAAGGACTTTTTAGAGCTGTGTGGCGACAATCCAGCAAGTGTTTTCGAAAGGATAGTTAAGAGAGTAAACAGGTGTCTATGCAGTGGCATAAAAAAGGATCAGACCCTCCGAAGAAGTATAAAGTCACTCCATCAGCTGGCAAAATCATGGCCACCGTTTTCTGGGATTCTAAAGGAATTCTATTGATCGAGTACATAAAAAAAGGTGAAACTATCAACGGAGAAAAATACTCAACCACTTTACGGCGTTTGAGAGCAGCAATAAAAGAAAACAGAAGAGGAAAGCTGGCAAAGAAAGTGCTGCTTCTTCACGACAACGCACCGGTTCACACTGCGCGGCTCTCCAAGGCTGCTGTACGAGAGTGCGGGTTCGAGGCAATTAACCACTCACCCTACAGCCCAGACCTGGCCCTTAGTGACTACTTTTTTTTCCCAAATTTAAAAAAAGACCTCCGGGGAAAGCGATTTGTTGACGATAATGAGATCAAGACCGCTGTAAATGAGCATTTTTCAGGCCAAGAAGAAAATTATTTTTTAAGGGAATAGAAAAATTTTTTTCTCGATCAAACATATGTATTGATATCATGGCAGACTATATTGGAAATTGTTTTCAGGATTTTATCTTTTTTCTAGCATACACATACCGAGAATACATTGAACGCCCCTCGTATTTGTCTCTTCTGGCCCTACAAATCTTAAACTTGATCTTATGTTTTTACTCGAGATCTTTTCACATACAGTGCAACAAAACGTTTTGTAAAATGCATGAATGCAGTAAATACCATCAAAGAAAGACTTCTATTTCAACTGCGTAAATAGATCCATTATATTGAAACAAATTCAGCAAATGTTTCCACGTCACACTTTTGTGGATGTTATCCTTATCTTATCGACAATCAAATAAATAAAAGTACGGTTGTGTTTTCTCCATAACACCACACCATTAATAAGCCACATTCTCTCTTCGTTTGCAACATTCACGTCCTATTTTTATTGCCAACTAGAAAAGGGCTTATTTATGATGTGTTATAATTCAAATATTTAAGTACTTCCCTTCCACAATGACTTCCCCAGCAATTGTACTATCATAGCCGCAATTGCCCGCCATCGCAAACAAATGCATGTAAATCTCTCCGATTTCAGTTTTGTCTGCAATTTCGTAATGTTCGCGTAGATTGCGGAAAAACAGCATCCTACAAGTTTTCAGCGGGACTGCAAGAAATGCAAATGCTTCAGAAAATATTAAAACAATGTCGGGTAGAAGCAATGTCTCGGCATGGCTAACGCCATTTCTTGTCGTATCGTTTTTGCTGTTGTCCCTGGATTCTTGTTGTTTGCCCAGTAGACTAAAAAAGGATTACACTTAATATTCCCGGCGAATAGTCATGGTGGTGAAACATGACAACGGTCCTTCGAGTAGTTGCATGTTGCAGATTGCGGTGCATGAGATTTTTCTCGCTGGAAGTATTTGTTCGTCCATGTTTTGGAAGGGATGCTTTGATATCATGTGCTTGTTTTTGATGGTGGCGTGGTTTGGATTTGTTGTAAAGCAGTATGCTTATTTGCTTGCAAGCATGAAAGCTACACGAGCATTTAATTTTTGGAATCGTAATGCAATCGAATGGAAGAGGAAAAGTAGATTTTGATTTTGATGATGTTGCGTATGTAGAATGAATTTATGAGAACTACAAATGATTCATGGGGCTTTCTTGTAAAAACAAAAGTTCTCTGTAGACTAAGCTTTGAAAAAAAAAACTTTTTGCTTCCTTTATTTTTGCTTGATATTTCGAGATCGATGTGTGCTGTCGTCCAACATATTTGATGACGTTTTAAAATTTTATAGACCTTGATCACAGAGATAGTAACCTTGATTAGTTCAGATTTAACTAACGTCACAAAATGTCGATCTTGAAAATTTAAAACTCGTTACTTACTAAGATGTAAAAAAAAACAACAAAAATAAATAGTATAAGTGTACAGTATAAGGATTGTATATTTGGTGAAATGTAATTTTCTAAGCGCAATGAATTAAAAATATATATAGTGTCCAAATTAACTTTAGGTTTACGATAGCGGTAGATTAGCGTCCAGCCCGAAGAAGAAACTGTTTGAATCAATTGCCTTTGTTGTTTGCGGTTGAGTTTGTCTAGAGGAATTCTGTTTCAGCTTTAGTGTGTAGAGCTGTTTACAATTGTGGCCACTCTTAAGGATGACGCGCAAATATCTATTTTATCGCCCCCAAAAGTTCATGACAACTGCAGAGTGGCCCAAAAGTTTCTCCCTACAAACTTTTTGTTATAAAAAGCAAACCAACAAACATAATATAAAAATTCAAATTTATTTTTAATGCTAACATAATACAGATTCTTATTTTTATTACTAATAATGCGTATGTCTACCGTTATTATCTATACATTCTAAAATATGACGTCCAAAGCTATCACATAAATTTTCTAATTCGGCCTCGGTGAAGCTTCTCCATTCTTGCTGTACTCTTGCAATTAATTGTCGTCTATTCTTCGGCATTGGATGTCTAAATACACTCTCTTGAAGTCTAGCCCAAAAGTGTTCGATTGGGTTAAGATCAGGCGCGTTTCCAGGCCAATCTTCCCAAACAGTTGGAAACATCGATTTTGACAGTGTCAATGTTGCCTTTGCTGTATGCGCTCGTGCCCCATACTGCATAAGCATTACCAATTTTTTATGTGGAAACTGTCTTCTGTCATCCTGACATGCTGCGTACGCTGGTTAAATGCTGTTCCGATAATAGGATCCATCTACGGTTGTTTTTTGCTCAACAACATGAAGTCTCGACTTTCCACGTGAGCTGATTCCTCCTGCAACAATTATTTTGAGGTCAAATTTCGGCTTTTGTATGGGTTGAATAGCGCTTGGATAAGTTGTTCTTACTCTCATATTTTGCCTATTCGGCATTGGGTGCAAAACAATTGGGGATTCATCCGTCAAAAGTACGTTAGCTCTCTTAGACCTTCCAAGAGCACTATCTTTACACAATCCTTCGCTTTGCAACCTTCTACAGAAGTTAAGTTTATCTGTGACATTCTTTACAGTAAGAAGCGGCTTTACTCGTCTCTTGTAGGCATGTTTTCCCCAATTCGTCGATTTAATGTACCGTTGATCGAGACGTTGTCTTTCACCGTTGTTGGTAATTTTCGGATTGATTTATCCTTTTGGTCGCTGTCCTTGCTCCAACGCTTAGCTTGTTTTCCACCATCTTCCTTATTTTTATTTTTGTTGTCAGTGAAATAGTTGTCGGTCTACCGGAACGTCCTTTGTCCTGTATATCGCCTTTCCTCCTTTCTAGCCATAATTGTACGGTGTTTCTGTCGACGCCTAGTGTCCTTGATATTTCGGAAACGGATTTTTCTATTTGAATTTGAATCATTGCTTGTATCATATTCGAAGCCATAATGAAAAAGCACAAAAGTCCTTTAGGATAGACTTTAAAAAAATAATGATTTTTCAGATAGCGTGTAAAAATTGTTTTAAGAAAAATCGCTACATACAATAAACACGGCAATGAAAAAGGATCCTTGAGGACAGGAGCAATAAAATTTCACAGGTAGGTTCGCAGAAAGACTCTTAATTATCCATGTAATTCAAATTAGCTTTATAAAGGGTACGTCTCTGTACCTGACTATAGGGAAAAATGCTGTTTAATTTTTTTCCTGGAAATGCACTATATCGCTTTGCACAGCTATTATTGATGCTAACGCTGTTGTAGCTAAGCACAATATGATCCTTACGATAGCTGAAGTGTTGGTATTCGACCTCCGCTTAGGGTTTTTGATAAACTGAGAAGGGATATATTTTGGCAACAGGTAATGAATAATGCATTTACTCAAATAGGTGGGGAGAAACTTTTTGGCCACCCTGTAGATGAAGGCATTGTTTTATATACTGAAAGAGTACAATATTTTTATGCAATTGTATCTGGTTGGTAAACTGATTGTAGGAAAGTGGCATTGGTGATGCAGGTGATAATAGATGTAAATTGTTTGTTTCTAGACTCTTTGAGAAATTAATTTTTAAGGAGTTTCTCTCCGATTATACCACCTTACACTTGCCTAGTTTCTTTGGGACACTGTGAGAGTTTAATGCCTCCCAAAAAGATACCCTTCAGCAAATGAATCAATTTAGAAGAATCACTCGTTCAGAGTCTGGATATAGCTGCGTGTTTCAATTCCACATTAGAGTCTGTTACGGAACAACTGTGAGCAGCCGCCACAAAAACAAATTTTAAACAAGGAAAAACTTGCAAGAAAAAAAAAATTAAAGAACAACCGGCATGTGACCTCATATAATCGAAAAACAGGCGTTTTGCAGCGCAATATCCCTCCTATAAATACAGAAAACGGAGAAAGGACAAACCAAAGGAACTGCAGCCGAAAGTTTTTCTGAAATAAATAAAACACGTATCAAATAAAAACTTGCCCATAGCATCTGTTTTATCTTCCACTTGTAATTTCAAGAATAAAAACGCGAAGATAACAATTCAATAATTTATTTGCAATTCACTTATGCGAAACAATTCAAACGTACGAGAATTAGAAAGTACAATGCAAACAAATCGAAAGAAATACGAAAAAATCGAAAGATATGCGAAAAGAAGCGAATCAAATCCAAATTTTATCTAACAAAGAAGAGCGAGCAACTAACTGGTACTTTTCTTATATAGCGATGAAAATTTCGGTACATTTTTAACTATTTACTAAAATACTAATAACTTAGTCGAAATTTCATAATAGAATACAGCATTAATATCCAAATTCAGCTGACTGGAATTTCGTTAATTCCACGGGAACGACTGGACGAGTCATACTGACACCTGTCAGCTGGACGGATCGATCGGTAAGTAAATATTATCGTCAATTATATCTTATTTTATATTATTTTCAGGTTGTTGAAGCCGTACGCCCATGCGATGCGTTTGGCAATCGTCAAGCGTGCAAAATAACGATTGCCGTCGTTTAACTTAACACGAGTCGTTAAGTTATTGTCAAGGAAGCGTCAATATTTTCTCATTTTTCAGTAGATTAGTTCAAAATGTAAAGTCCTTCTTCAAGTAATGATGACGAGGATATATTTATTACATTATTATTACGCCAGACAGACACTAAAGCCAGGGGAGAACTGTATAAAGCCATAAGCTAATTCAGCGTCTCAAACAAATTGAAAGGGTTGCGTAGGCTACCAAGCCAAGTGAAAATTGCTGGGTTGCTATCCAGACCGGCCGCTTCTTCAAACTAGCGTTGGTGAATTGCTATCCAGACCTGCCTCTTCTTCAACCTAGGGTTAGTGAAAACACTCTGGCACTCTGGAACTATCGTCAAGAAGCTCAGCCCGATCAAGGCTTATGTAAAAGCGCACTAAAAATTGGTGACCAAACAACACTATTTACAAACTAGACTTTTCATCAGGGCTGCAAATGCTCAAAAGTCTACGAATTTGGAGCTTGGTATGTCATGTTTTCATCTTTTTGTTTAATGACACAGGGAGACTAGCAACAGCGGCCACAGGACTAAATTGCTTTGGAATGAGGATAATGATCCACTTTTATTGAGATCAGAAGATTGTCTACAATGAGCTTCTGAAAGCAGTCAATCAGCTGAAAACTTTCGAAACAAATGATAAAATTATACCATGCACTGGGTGAACATATAGAACGCGCTACAAAATTTTGCTATTTATGTAAACGTTTCAAAGCCGTAAACACTTTCTACACACTTCGTTCCTTTTCAAAGCAAACGAGAATGGTTGTGCAAACAAACAATTTTGACAAAAAAACCTCCAAAAATTTTATATGGTACTGGCTGGTACAGATTCAAATATGGTACAGCGCTGATGATCTCGAGAATGCATTGGTTTTAGAAGCTGAGTAGAGAAAGAAGCCAATTTAAAGACAATAGAAGCTAGCTAAACATCTGCTTTGGAAATTGAATTGGCTTCCATGCCTAACATCACGTCAATCAACGAAGTCTGGACTACTATCAAAAGCGCAGTGAATGCAGCAGCCGAAAAATTAGTGAGATTTACAAACCAGCAATGTAGAAATGATTGGTTCGACAAAGAGTGTCAAGCCGCATTGGACAAAAAGAATGTAGCCTACAAGATCCACATCGAACAACCGACAAGAGCCAAGAAAGAAACATATGACAATCTTTGGAGAGTAGCCAATAGAATAATTAGACGTATAAAACGAAAGCATTTTGACAACATGCTGAATAACATTAATGACAACTTTATGGCTAACAAGCGTACATTGTGTTGAAGCACTTAAAACAAGGATTTCAACCACATACTAGTCTATGTAAGGCTGCCGATGGAAGCGGCATAAGCGGCTCAAAACAGGTGAAGTAGAGATGCCCGTCTTATTTCCAACAAATACTGAACGGAAATGCCCCCTTACTTGACGAATCGCCATCACTGATTGGCACATATCTTGACAGTGCCTCATCACACCTTCTTCATTAAATGGAGTCAAAAGGGCCATGGGCTGCCTGAAATCCAACAAAGTACCGAGCATCCATCGATTAATCCCCGCAGTGCTCTTGAAGACAAGCGGAATTTTTGTTTTAAGGGCAATGCATGGATTAGTGACAGGCATCTGCCAACACGAAACGATGCCGGATGCCTGATGAAAAAGTGTCATATGTCCCATTCACAAGCAAGGTGATAATTTATTGTGCGAAAATTACAGAAGTATATCACTACTTTGTACGTCATACAAGCTTTTGACAAAGATTTTGGAGTTTAAGATCTATCATCACGCTGAAGAAATTTTTGGTGAACATCAAGCTGGTTTCAGACGTGGAAGATCAACAACTGACCAACTATTTATGGCCGAACAAATTTTGAATATATGCTGGGAATTGTTCATCAAATATTCGTCGACTTTAAACAAGCGTACGACAGCATCAACCAAACCGCATCATATAACATTAACGTCAAAATGACCACGACCGACTCCACATCACAAATGCTGATTCAGAATGATCCGACTAACTCGTTTTCGACGAATACAAGGCTAAAACAAGTGGATAGATTAGCTCTTGTACTCTTTAACTTAGCACTTGAGTATGTAATCAGAAAAATCCCCATTGACACGAGACGATCTCTTTTACTTACATAGCTGGTAGCTTGCGCTGATGACATCAATATTAGGTGCGATTTTTTGCTCCGATACAGAACAGAATATAACTATGCCGCAAAAACAACGATCTAGTACAAAAAAGCAGTGCATTCGCAAAGATTCACATCTGTTGCTGTATTTACTGTGGTGGCACAAACCGGCTGAAAATAGAGGGAGAAAATAACGAGCATAAACTACAACAATCGATAGAAAATAGATAAAGAACTAACAGAAAATTATCTCTTTTAACTTTTTGCACATTTTGTAATAGGAGCCACCCTCATTCATACGGCGATGGTTAGTCAGGACAAGAAGAAAGAAAGGATCAGTCGGCTCTGGGGCTTGCTGTTCAATACGAATTTCCACCACTCACTTAAAGATCTTGTATGTAACCACCGCTCGGTAGGGCAGGAGTCATGGCAGCATCCGAATTGTGTCGTTAACCTGTTGAATGCTCGCCATCTAGCACTATAAGTTCATAGCGTAACTCGACATTCCATCCGAAACTGGTACACGCTGCTCGACGAACCTAACTTCCGGAAGCCGAACGTAGGAAAAGACTGGCTAAGCAGGAACCTGAAGCCCGAAGAAACGCTCATGGATAACATTGACGAATGCCATATTGAGAAATATGAGTGCGAGAACTCATGTACAAACATACTTCGGAAGTCGAATGTGTCTCAGTTGTGGGGGTCAATGCATTTACGCAGACTAAGTGAGTTTGGGGTACCATCCAAGCGAAGTTTCGGTTAGAATGGCAGAGCCACCAATGGCGATGACACTTGTGAGTGCATTGATGGATTTACGGGACCTCACTGCGAGCTAGTAGCCATCGCATTCCATTGGAACGGCTATGCAATGTATCCGCAAGTGTGTCCCTGCGATAATACGGAAAACCGCTATGGAACTGTTACCTCGACCGGAAAACGGACTAGGCATGTACGCCGGCCCGATGTACTACAACCAACATCTACCGCTTAGTGACTCCTTATCACCGGAACTAGCCAACGGGCTCCCAGCCCTGACGGTGGACTATGGAACTGTATCGGTGCGAGTAGAACACAAACATATCAAATTATCAAGCGGAAAGACATATGCGGTTGATGTTATTTTACAAAAAAAAATTTAGTATAGAAATGACTGAGGATAATAGTAAGGTATCGACTTGTCTGATCCTAGGAGCTCCGCAAGGACGGAATGAGTTCTTAAACGTCGATTCCCCACTGCACCTAGGAGGAACGCCTGCGAACTTGGAATTTGTTCTGGCACGCAACTGAACTGAACACATATCCCCCCAAAATGACGGCTATTCAGGATGCGTACGCAACTTGACAACAGACAGCTTTACCGAAGATCAACAATTTGAATTTTTTGTTAAAAAGCAAAAACTTTTCAGGAGAGTCACTGAAGTGAAGGGTTTTTTCACACGAGCCTGCCGTAGCTACAGGGCTACCCGCACTGTCTTGAAAACCTATTTGTACTTAACCTTAATCAACATCAATACGCTCTGAAATTTTCACGATGTTCCAATATTTCTGTCAGAAGTTGTGGTGAATCAAAATTTGAAAAAAAAATCTTTGCCTACTTTTAGGCACTCAGCACCCACACATGGCTCAAAATTTCCAATTCTTTGTCATACGCAAACTTAAACCATAATACGTTTTCATTCCCAACCCTTTCTTTTGTCAAAAACTTACACTGCTTGGAAACATTAGAGT
This sequence comes from Nemotelus nigrinus, assembly GCA_947369275.1. Lineage (NCBI taxonomy): Eukaryota > Metazoa > Arthropoda > Insecta > Diptera > Stratiomyidae > Nemotelus > Nemotelus nigrinus. Next base: position 52,500,187 of record OX376372.1, on the reverse strand, counting down.
ACCTGTAAATTCACTAAAATGACCGCTTGCACCAAAGGGTTAAAGATATCTGGATGCTAGCAAGTCATGTACCTGCCCACTGTATACATATGTACATCCATCTATGTCCTCGAAAATTTTATCACTTAACCATTTTGCTGATATATATATACATATATATGGTATATATAAAGAAACATGAATTTTCGGCGAAACAAGTTTAATACTAATTTTCTTCGAAAATCAGTAAAAATAAGATATCGATATGACCTTATATTTTCGTGTAAATACAAATAAATATCTTGAGCGCACTCATGTAAACTGGTTCAGGAAATCTATATAAGGTTTCCAATTGCCTCCGGAAAATTGTGCTAACAACAGGATACATCTCGCTGAAGATGGACTTAGTAGTTTAATTTTTCGAAAAGAAAATTCTCTAGAAAAATCATTTTTTTGTCGCAACGTTGAATCGTATACCAATATACCAGTTTCCAACTTTGAAATGAAATCGTTTAATTATTTTCACTTCCAAGAATATCCAAGCCGATGCCTTCAATTTCAATCGCACAACTTTTAAATCGCCTCTGGAAGACGAGATTCCATTGATGTGCGGCATATCATTTTCTTCGCGAACCACTTTCTCGAATCACTTAATCTTCAGTTTTATTGTGTACCTTCTTGGCACCATTCAATCAATGACACTTTATTCTTTGCTTCTGTTCGTTTCACCTACTTGGCCTTTTCTCTTTCTTTTCAAATTGATATTTTTATAAGCCGTACAAGTCAATACGACCTTTTGCCATTCTTTCAACAATCATCTAGGAAATAGTTCGATATTTTGCAGCGACTTTCAAGCGTTCTTGGCAATTTTGGCACCTAAGTCTGTACATATGTATATACATTATGTATATATCAAGCAGCACTACGTACCATATTCAATAGACAGATAGTGGTCGGCGTTGGCTTCAGTTTCGGTATTATTTCAATTTCGCGTTGTGGAAGACGTTCCTCTCTTCGACTTTACTCGAGCGAGCCGAGCCTCTTTCATCTTCAACCGAAGAACAAACGGTCCAATAGAGAAATAAAAATTCAGTAAAATTGAAAATGGCGAAAAGCAATTTTCAAACATGAACTGATCCGAAAGAATTCCGTGAAGTGAGCATTTCGGATCGATTTTATTTGTGATTATTCACCGTTTTCAAGAGATTCAATTTCATTTCGCAAAGTTAATTTGACGGAGACGCCTTCTTTGCTATATTGTTTGCGTTTATTTGAGGATTCACCTTAATTAAATTATTTGCAGCGACGTCTTAATAAGAGGTATAAAGCCCAAACTGGAGTATTGAAATATTTGAAATTGTTTGCAGATAATTTCTAAGAAAGCCTGGTAGAATTGGGACAGTGATTTGAAGGCTGAATTGATTTTTTGAGATTTTATCTGTTAGCGATTATTATGTGAGAGGAGGCTCAGTCATTTGAAGAGATGAAAACAAGTGTTAACTCTAGAGGTGAACTTTTAAGGGTCATAGCAGAATACTGACGCATAAAATATCATATACCTGGATACTAAACATTTAAATAGCTTAGTCAGCTTTATTTTCTCTTATACCTACTTACATAGAAACAAATTTGGTTTATGAAAGTACTTCGTCATAATGGTATTAAAGCAATAGCTTTGAATTCACTGCAACGTACAAAAAGTTGCTTAGCCTTGAAGTCATTTTAAAAATGAAAATGACAAATCGGCTTTACTCGAGCTGTTGAAAACATAAAACACATAAAAAGAGCAATTTTTCTTCTGGAATCCGAGTAATGACCAAAGGTCCAGCCAATTTTCTTTGAGATACACCCCCTTCAGGTCTTGCATGACTTGAGCGATTTGAAAAAGATTTGATCCTTATTGAAATCTACGCGCCAAAAATCAAGGAAAATATCTGGCCGTATAATGTTGCCCTTGAATATTTAGCCTCTGCATTCATTTTGCAACTTTGGTCGTGTTCTTAGCTTAGGAAGGATGACGCGATTGATGGAGTGGTTCCTAAGGGTAAGAAGTGAAATATGAAAATGCCGTGTAATGTTCATGTTTGTGGATTTTTTTATGAAATAGTAGTCTGGGATATCGTAATTGCCAAAGTGAGTTTGCAGAAACTAGTTTATTTTTTTCAAATACAGCGAGTGGAAAAACATTGTTAGCATGAACAATGAGCAGTCATAATATCTTATGTAGGAAATACATATTGGCCCAAGCCAGACCAACAAAGCCTATGGCCAATATGTGTACACCATCTTGGTTTGAGATGGCTACGATATTGGCCCACATTTCGATCTGAGTAGTTTTTGGGCACCAACATTCACCAACCAAACGGATTTGACAGGTTGAAAAGACAACTGAAGCTCACCAGCTCTGGCCATGGTGTGGACAGCAGCATTTGTTTTCGAATTGGCCTGTGGTGGCCCAACCCGAGATGCTCTACGTTGGGCCAATATGTATTTGAAGCATTAAAACTATACCAGCACAGCACATGTGCTCGATTATATTTATACGTGTTTATTGTTGTGTTTTGTGTTTATAATGTTCTCTTAAACAACAGTGCCCAATTTACTACATTTCAAGCTCCCGCAACTTTCGATGGCTGATTGGAGAAATTGGAGAAATTTAAATAATTTTAAAATCGTATTACATACTTAATTTCAAAAACTCACATCAGTGACATACCCTTAATTCTTTCTTTCTCCGAACCCTAAAAAACAATTTAAAGTTGCAATAGTTTTCCTCATTTTTAACATTAGGATCATTTTGTAGAGTAGTTTTTCATTGCTGCTTAACCTTCGGCAGGCAACACTTTTTTTGCACTCGTAATTAGCAACAGGGGTGTGCGTTCACCCCATCACTTTTGATGTGAAATAAAACAATATTATAATGAAAAACAAACTTATTCATTACGAAATTCAGTATTTTGAATAAATAGAAAACAAAAATCCACTCCTTTTGATAATTGTTGAAATTTAAACACATAATTTTTTAATTAAATACAGTTTAAGCAAACATTTTACGGTTTGCACATGCCGGCTTTAGGCACCTTACACAAAAAATTTGAACTTTTTTATCTTTTTTTCTTGGACACAGTGCACATCTAGCCTGCTTTTGTAACTTCGCCGAGGATTCACCTTCAGAAAGTTCTTGCTTCATATTTAGAATGTCGCGTACAGGGCTCCTTAATTCTCACGGCAAATTTGTAGTAACACGACGTTGCATATGGGACTTTGCCAATTAAAAATAAAAATAGTTGCTCCCGAATTTGTTAATGGGGGTGCCTGGGTTCTTAGCGTCAACGTAAAGCACCATAGAATTTATACCAGTCTGATCAATCATGCCATAGAAGTAGCGAAGTGGCCAACGTCTTGTGTTTCTAGCCGAACTATACGAATGCATCATATTATCAAATGTGTCAACTCCACCTTTCGTCGTGTATTATTTCAGGCTTACTTGTTTGCGAATTTATTTCGACTTTACAGGTATAATGCATTGTAGATAGTAAAATAACAGATTTGTTTTTATGTGGTGTAAAGGATACCAAAGTATTTTGTTGGCTAAACGCAAACTGAGAAGTAAGTGTTTGCTTGCTTTTATGTGGTAAGAAAGATGGAGGAATTTCGCGTTTATTTTTACGTCGCGTACCTAAAGTTGTAAGCTGATAATCTTTCAACATCTCATCTGCCAGTGGAACAGATGCGAACCAATTATCGTAAGTGACATTACGCTCAGAACCTTTGATACTTTCGGACAGTTTTTTTTACGTAACCTGCAGGTGTTTTTACCTCCGTTTTCTTGCCAATATATGGTAGTGCATCGAGCATATAGAATGTTTTCGCATCACAAACAGTTACTATTTTTAATCCATATTTGTCCGGTTTTGATGCTATGTAAACTCGAAAACAACATTTTCCACGAAAGCTTAAAAGTTGATCGTCAATTGTCACAAAAAGTGTGGTTCATATGAGTTTCTGCAGTTTGATATAAATACGGACCATATTTGTCTAATAGGGGCAAATTTGTCTTCGATGTCTGTACTATCCTTGTCGTCGAAACGTAAGCAAATGAGTAAAAAATGAAAACGATTTATATTCATGATAGCCTTGTATATAGAAACACTAAATGGTGTCCACATATCTTTAACGCTTTTGCGGTTGTCCTAATTTATAGCCAAAAAATACAGTAGTCCTATGAAAACTTCCAATTCTATGTTATCAGTTTTATATATATATATAGCACTGATCTGTATATTTAGTTGTAATATAAAAAAAAGTAATATAAAAAAAAAAATAATGCCAAAAGCTGACTTATCAGACTGATTGTAATCACTTTAATTAGAGAATAGACCGAGCGATAGAAAGAGACAACAACAGCAACATAATAAAATAAAAATAAAAATAAAAGTCCTTCGGACGAAGATGTAGAGCGACCGTAGGATATGGCCGGGAATGAAATCAGCGAAGGGGCACAGTAACCATTAGTATCTAAACTGATGGCTCTAAAACAACTGCAGAAGTAGGCTCTGCAGCATATTCTACGTTAGCCAAACATGGGACGGCAAACATCCCAGCTCCTATTCATACGATCAAGTACTTGATTGACTCCAATATAATTCAAGATACGATATGAAAATGGTGACCAACTCAGACCTGCAGAGTAACCAAAATCAAATGCGGATAAGATAATCTCGTTGCTAATAAATAGCTGCTCGAATTAACGCAGACTGACTGCAAACGGCTGGTTCGCATTTTCACTGGCCACTGTTATAGCGTAAGAACTATGTATACATATAAAGTGCGGAAAAAAACGTGATTAGAGATACAATTTGCGATGTTTCCCCACTGATTGCCAGAAATATGTAGATAGCAATATCAAGCAATATCCAAGTCGAAAGTTGGAAAAAGACAGAAAGTACACCGCCAAGCAACGCTGATACGATCAGATACGTTTCTCATTCCCACTAGGCAATATGCATGTGCTTTGCCAAAGAGACTATTTTAACGAATGGTGATTTATGCAATATTGATTTTCTTAAAACGTTTTCTGAGTATTAAATTTGTTAGCAATAAGACAGTTAACGCAGAATACTACTTTTAATACTATTTGGCGAGCAAAAAAAATATCTGCGACACTTTTATACAATCCACTACAGCCAATTTGGTTTGTTGTCAGCAAATGTCCGCTGCGTTTACTGTTTCTTGATGGGATTATACGCACGCCAGCACACTCTCACCTATCAGCTAACATGGATATATACATTCTTACCTGTCATTTGAGAGTATACTTTTCTCACTTTTGCATATGATAAAGTGAACTTATTTGGTTTTGGTTCTTCTTAGGTGCCAACTGATGGTAAATCCTTCACTCCCTATCATTCTCTATCATCAGGAAATGATCATACAATACCGTCCTTTCCGTGCTACCTATAGTACTTATGATATGCCACTGTCTTGTAGCAGCCTATGCGATGAAAGTGGGCTGTAGCGCATAGGCTACTGATTATCGGATAAAGTAAACACGGAACTAGTAGTTAACTAAGGAAACAATTTATTACTAATAAAGTTAAATGACAGGATAGAAATGATGAGCGCGCTCACGGCACGACCTCGTCGGTCAGCTGATGAAGATGAAGTTATAATTCTAAGTACTGCTGACGATGGTTATTCAGTGTGGGCAATGTTGGTACTGCCGCGCCACTGTGCCCAACCTTGTGGTCCCCACAGCACTCCCCCTCAAGTGCTTGTACTGATATTTCGAGCAATGCACGTTGCTGTTTCGATAGCGGATGATCTGCCGTAGGGGGCCCTGTGGACAGCTCGATGGGTTGCGATGAAACCATCGTTATTGCTGGAAAGTTGCTGAGGCGGAATTTCCGATGCGACGACGTTGCTTCTCGTGGCAGTGAGTCGATGTGGCTGCCGAGAAGACGGCTGTCAGGCCTCGTGGTAGCGTGCGTTGTAGCTGCCAAGGCGACCGAGTCGGGCCTCGTGGTAGCGTGCGTCGTAGCTGCCTAGGCGACAGTGTCGGGCCTCGTGGTAGCGTGCATTGTAGCTGCCGAGACGGCAGTGTCGGGCCTCGTGGTAGCGGGCGTTGTAGCTGCCGAGGCGACAGTGTCGGGCCTCGTGGTAGCGTGCGTTGTAGCTGCCGAGGCGACAGTGTCGGGCCTCGTGGGAGAAACTGATGTGGCTGCTGAGGCGACGGGTGTCGAGCCTCGTGGGAACGAGCCGATGCTGCGCAAAACGCTAATGCGACGTCGATGTTCACAAAATGGGGTCACCAATGTGTCGCATAGGCTACTGTTTATCGGATGAAGTAAACACGGAACTAGTAGTTAACTAAAGAATCAATTTATTACTAATAACCTTAACTGACAGGATAGAAATGATGAGCGCGCTCACGGCACGAGCTCGTCAGTCGGCTGATGAAGATGAAGTTATAATTCTAAGTACTGCTGACGATGGTTATGCTGTGTGGGCAATGTTGGTACTGCCGCGCCACTGTGTCCAACCTTGTGGTCCCCACAAGGCCTCCTAATCAGCGACATCTGTAGAAAGAGAAACAATCTAGCATGACCTGTGTCACTGCCCGGCACTAGGGAAAACTAAACAGCGCTGGTTTTGGGGTGGAGCAGAGGTTGAAGGACATCTTTTAGTTGGCAAAAAGGTCTAGGGCCTTTGATGGTGGCTTGGGCTGAAAATTTTTGTCTCCAGCTCCTCTTATCTAGTACCACTATGGGCCACAAGGTCATGTATGGCCTTGTATGAGCAATTAAAACTTAACCCAATCAATGTATTTCAATTTCTTGGCAGATATTGATATTTCGAGAGTAATGCGTCTTCTTCTTCAGTATGGGTATCTGATATTTTATGATTATTTTATAGGATCGAAAATTTTTCTGTATTAATAAATTGTGAGCCTATTGAACCTTGCATTGGAACTAGTAAATATTTACTCATATAGAGAGCAAAGAGGCTCAATGTAGATACGCCCGTCTTGTAATTTTCAAGCACGATTTTCTATTGTAGATGTTCATTGCATTGTAATATAATAATTGTGCAGATTTAAATTTGAATTTAACACTGTCGTACTGGAAATAAGTAATGATTTCACTAGTGTTGTTAAATAGTTTAGTTGAAACCGTCAAATAGAGAAAAATCGTAAAATAAAGAAAAATTCAAACAAACGGTTGCGTCATTTGAACAAACTGAGTGCGTATTACAATATGCGTCGTGAATTACATACACTCAGAGTCATAAGTCTACAAGCAACCAATGAAAAAATGTTTTTAGAATATTTTTCCAAAAGTCAATAGATTAGCAAACTCAGTTTTTATTTCTCTGATGAAATATTCAATGCACAGTGTCGACGCCAAATTTCTTTGCACGTGTTCGCAAAACAGCGGAAATAACAGTACTTTTGTTCTTCAGCGTAACATAACAAACGATCAAAAGTCTACAAGCGGTCATTGTTGTTGCGATCTTGCGAGCGTGCAGAAGGTAATTTGGTTAAAATTTTGATTGCATTTTATTGATATATTAATTGGTCAGATAGCTAGAATAAAGTCTCTTGTTTTTTTTGTAAAAAAAGCTAAAATTTTTATAATGGAGTCTAAAAGGAAAGAAATAAGTGTCGGCGAGAGGGAAATTGTCATTTAGCTCTGGAAGGAAGTGAAGACAAACCGAGAAATTGGACAATTGGTTGGAAAATCGCACTGCTCAGTGTATACCGTAAGAAAAAATTTTAAAACTACCGGAATTATGACGTCAAAACCTCGTTCTGGTCTCCCATTGAAGCTGAGGTCCCGTGAAAACTGTCCAATATTGAGTGCAGTGAAGAATAATCAACGCTTGACTGCATTGCAAATTGAAAATGATGTTCAGGAAAGATTTGCCAAAAGTATTTCTGTCGTTACTGCACGACAAATTTTGAGACGGTCTGTTCATGTTAGAGTAGTACGAAAGAAACCGCTTATTTCTGTAATCAATCGAAAAAAGCGCATAGCTTTCACAAAGGAATACTTAAATATGCCTGAAGAGTTCTGGAACAACGTGTTTTTTCCGATGAATCGAAGCTCTGTATGTACGGTATAAAGGGACGCAAATTAATATAGTGTAAGCGAGGAGAAGCATCCCAGCGGGAAAAGAAGCACTTCAAAAGGGTTTTCGAAGCGCTTGCATCGAAGCATGCAATCGCTTACAATCGCTTCGTTTTTGCTTTAGTTTCATAGAAATTTTAACACAGCATGTCCGCAGGAGGAAGCGCTTCCATGTAGTTTCATTAATATTGCTTTTAAAGCACTTTAGTAAAATCAGATAGGAAGCAGCTGATTGCTCAGGCACACGTTTCAGTGCTTCCCAAAATGTTCTCCACGTCACAAAAGATTAAATTGAGAAATAGAAAAATAGCTTTTAAAAGCTTTTTTAATGCAAGTAAGGGTTCGGCCAAGTCGGAGCGACAAGAGCGTACATAAATACATTAAATAAAACATAGTCATTTTGTATAAAGAAAAATTTATTACACGTTAAAACGTGTCCAATGTACAAAGAAAAAACATTTAACAGATGGTCTCAACGCTAAGAATATAAACATAGCTCCAATTTTATTTATTTTTTACGGTGTTTTAACCTGAAGGTACGGCGGTAACATTCGTTTTTCGCCTTTTGAAAACCAGCTTTCATTTCCGCCTCGAAGTCAGCGTAGCTGAAATTATCTTGCTTTACAGCAACTGAAATAAAAAGAACGTGTTTTTATGAACAGGGCTACCATGAACAAAAGTAAAGTCAGCACTTACGATAGACAAACTCCTTGAAAAATTTGAACTTATTCACAGCATCCCTGTTATATTCAAAATTAGTTTATATTCAAAATTAGTTCTTCTGAAAATAATGTAGTGAGGAATTGACTAAGCCTCTGGCTTCCTATATACTGTTTTATGTGTGATATCTGTAATGAGAATCACTTACAGTTACGAGGATATATTTAACAAAGTTTAATTTGTCTCACCACTTCTTCGTTTGAATAATCTGTTCTGCATTAACATCTTCTAAAGCCACATTACAGAAACCAGAAATAGCTTTTTCATTGTTGGTAATTGTACTCATCTTGCGCGCAACCAATCTTCGTAAATGCCGTTTATGAATACTTACGCCTGCTTTCATTTTTTATGCCTTATACTTCAGATCATTAACGTATCAATAAGATTGTTATGCGGACAGAACTTACCTTTATCTATGTATAATTAAAATACTATGCACTTGCCACTATTGAAAAAATACTATGCACTTGCCACTATTATAAGCTATATAAGCAAAACTATATAAGCACTTATACGCAAAACGTTTTGCACGCACGTGTCTGCTTCAAACAGTGGTAGCCGTACTGCGAAAAACTAAAAAAAACTTGCTATATCATGCAAGCATTGAATTTCCGGGAAGATATGATAACTTCGAATTTGCTTCTGACTGCTTCCGAAGAAGCACTTTTTTTGAAGCAGTTCAGAAACCTGGGTGAAGCACTTCGAATCTGCTTTTTTCCAAAGCACTTCAAATTCTTCCCGCTGGGATAGAATAAGAGCAATCTTTACCCAACGGTAAAATATGGAGGTGGTGGAGTAATGTTTTGGGGTTGTATGGCAGCCAATGGTACGGGCAACTTGGAGTTTCTGGAGACAACGATCGATAAACGTATATATTTCAATATTTTAAAACGTAATATGTAATCCAGTGCTGATAAATCGGGACTACAACGAATTTTTTATTTTCAACACATTGAGCATTTATGGGCGCTATTGGAAAGAAAAATACGCAAACATATTATTTCAACCAAACAACAGCTCAAAGACATAATATTAAAGGAGTGGGAGGAAATAACAGTTCAGGAGACCAGTAAACTTGTAGCTTCGATGAAAAACCGTTTATTGGCAGTTCTTAAGCGTCGCGGCTTTCCGACTAGCTATTAAATTATATGAAAAATTTAATTTTAACATCTTAAAACTTCTTTATAATTATTGCTTGTAGATTTTTGATTCTTTGTTTTGTTACCCAGAAGAACAAAAGTACCGTTATCTCGGCTGTTTTCCTAACACGTTGAAAGAACTTTGGCGTCAACATGTTACTTTTATTATTGTTTAAGAAAAATAAAAATTGAATTAAATGAATTGGTTGATATTTAAAATACATTCTTACGAACACTTTTTTATTGGTTGCTTGTAGACTTATGACTCTGAGTGTATGTATCTCCACAAGTTTCAGATGAAAAATTTCTTACAAAAATAGAAAACCTGTAAGAGAAACCAACGTCCTTCCAAAGTGACAAGAGGCAACGCCAATTTACACTGATGACCTCGAATTTTGTCCAACTAAATATGGCTGTAGTCTATTTGCAAGTTTCGTCATTTTATCTTTCTGAGGTTGAATTGAACAATATAAAAAAGACCACTGTTACGAGCACGAGCATACAGTTTGAAAAATTGAACGAAACCATCATCATAGATGTTAGGTTGAACAGGCTATATTAGATACCTTAGCTACAATACCAGCATCTTGACAGACACAGCCAATTCATCCCAAGTGATTTAATTTGCTAGATTTCATCTGATTAAACATATGTATTTTGCACACAGATTAGTAGCGGTGAGGACAACATTTTATATCAAAAGAAGGATTTTAAGTAATATATAAAGTAGATGTGACCATGTTGGTCCACTTTTGCATTAATTAGCTTGAATTGGCTTAAATTTTAAATAAGGTTTCAACATTTTAACTTGCTAAATTCTCAAATATGCAAGTTGATGTAGCAGTCTAATTGGACTCAATTTGAAAGCTGGCGCCAAACTTACAAAATGTCATGTCGTCCCTCAATGAATTCCCTGAATCAACGTTTGTATATTCATAGAATTCAAACATAGTATTTCTCATTTAAATGTCCGCTTTAAGCTTTTGAAGTGATAAAATCATTAAATGCAAGAGAATAATGAAATGAAAAGCACTCTATTTTCAATTTATTCCTATCAAATTTGTTTCACACTAATTTTCATTGTTTAAAGGATTAAATGTAATACTCCTAATGACTTCTTTTCTAGGCATTTTTAGTCATGATTGATTGTACTAAATTAAAGCCAAGTACTTTAACTTACTTTAAGTAGTAAAAACTTGAAACCTTAGGATGCTGATTTTCAGAGAAGTAAGTAAACAGAGCAGGGAACGAAAAACTCTTTTCTTGTTGGCTTGTAATTCAAAACAACTCCATTGAAAATGAATAATAAGGACAGTCGGTGCCGTTTCAGTACGGTCAGGATGCTACCGACGATTGGACGTATTTTCATTTGTCTACCGGATGCCCTACTTTCAGTCCATCGTTGACGAATGAAATTAAGTACCGCTTGGAAGAATTCATAAAAACTCTCTAAATGACTAAAGTAGATCGCAGTGCCTGGAAGTATTTATTTTAACGGCCATTTCCGAGCAGGAAAAATTCTGAAGTAACCACCCACCAATGCCATGGATCCTCCGATAAAAGCAAAACCAAAGAAGTACGCGCTGGTCATACATTAAATTTCGTGTTTTCGTTTTCCCGTCATTTGTCTGCGTTGCTGGTGCGGGGCCATGGTTATAGTCGTGGGTCGGATTACGGTGGCCGTTATGAAATGATGTGGTGAAAACTGAATAGCTTTGAAGTGTATGGGATCTTTCTCCAAAAACTTTGAGCGACTTTATGATTTGTTGGGACTTGAACGTTTTACTTGTGCTGTTCCTGTGCAGTATCCTGACTGCAAGAATGAATGGACCAAAGAACGAACGGGAATCGACAAAAGAACACAACTTGACTTATGTATGTATGCTGGTGAACTTGATGGCGTTGAAAATGGTTTGGTTTCGAGATGTGGTGATGCAACTACTTAAGTGTAATAAATTGGAGGTTTGTGATGTTTTCAACAACATTGAGGTAAATAAATTGAAGCTGACACGAACACTGAAGAGATGGCAAACAGTTTTTCAGAGATGAAAGTCATTAGCTGCAGAAGTGGAATTAAGTTGGACCATTGATTTCACAAATGGATCTCATATACGGTAACATACCTGAAAATTTTAATAAATCAATAATTGATGTTGAATCGAAGGTATAACAAAGGTAGAATATAAAGGTGAGCCATGAGGTGGATGTTCTTTCCAAAATCTAAATTTGTCATGATGTTTCTAGCAAATGCTTCATATGTTTTCGTGGAAATAGATATGTGGTGAAGTATTTGCACCCTTTAACCCAAGAATGGTACGGTAAATGTTTGGATGATTTTAGGTACTTTTTACTAAAAAGAAGGCAACAATAGTATTATGTACATTTTTTATTTTATCATTAAACATAGACAGATTATATAGCGTCCAGCCTCATCGCAGTCAGAGTGGCCAACTGGCTGATGCGCTACGAAATCATGGGTACCATTCCAGGGTTAAAAGACACAATTTGAGCTTCTTATTTGAATGTAAATGCTTTCAATTAAATTCACTATCTTTAATTTTGAAACAGATATGATAAACACAAACACTAGATTAAGTTAGAGCACCGGGGATCACGGACCAAAAAAAATCAATAGCCTATAATAAACTCAGTGAATGGTAAACATATTTGCTTTAAAAAACCGTCTCTAGTTTTTTTGACCTCAACTTACGCAGTAACAGCAGAGATTGAGGCAAATGCTTTGATAATAAATTGTTACTAGCGAGAATTATGCATCCCGAGCAATACAACAATGTCACATGTAGCCCTGTCATCTCAAGGGATAGGTACATAGCATCAGATCCGGTAGTTTTATTTTTTTGCTGACTTGTTTATGATGTTTCCCCAATCAATTACCCAAGTTTGCGACCTCGAGCACCAAGCGCAACCTTGTCAAAATCGAACAAAATCGAAAAATTATTGATTTTTTTTTTGCCAATTTATAGCACAAAGGACTTGTTTTATGATAAAATCGATGCAACTAGTTTTTAAAGTTACAGTTTGATACCAAAACCGTCTCTGTAGACCCAATAGTTTCCAAGATACAGCCTCCCAATATATATCGATTATTTTTTTAAATTTTGAAATTTGTTTGAAAAAATTATTTTAGTAACAAAAGTATAATAAAACACAGATAATGTTATAGAAGAGTCTACAGAAACGATTACATAAATATAAGTGTTTTTTTTTTATAGGAAAAGATAAAGTTCAGGTATAAGAACTGCTACCGATTGAATGACGCACCCCTACTACCCTCCCACTCTCTCCAGTGCATTCTTCAACCTCCACTTTACTCCTCTTCCACTCCCTAGACCTCAAGGACAGGTTTTCCACATCACATTTCATCTAATTTCACCTTACCTAGTTCTCTTCTCGCATTGCATGAGTTGTGCGTGTCTCCCTTGCAATTTTAAATTCCTAATCTACAAATTATCAAATCCCAGTCTCTGTGCGAGTGTGTGACTTATACGTAAGGAGACTTGAGTTCAAGGTGAAGTGCAGTTAGTAAAGGAAAGGTGTCTTAAAACCCTTCTTGCGTAAAGCGTTACTCTTAAAAACCAAGAAAATGAATGTTTATTGAAGTGTGTTAATGAGTTGTTTATGTACAGTGCTTGTCATAAGAGATATGACACGCCGAAGTTGATGCAAGTAGCTGTTCAACATGGAGGAAGAAGTGTGACATCATCAAGACTGCTGTTAGAACCCTGATATCTCTGCGGAGACAAAATATCTGAAGAGTTTCGTTTTGCAAAAAGGAAGAAGAAGCCAGAAAAAAGAACAATGGAAAATATGACTCTTCATTTAACAAGCATCTGAAAAAAGTGGTGACAAGTAGGCTATTAAAATACGACAGCGTATATTTGAGGAAAAATATGGTAGCCTTTGTTGCCAGTTATCATCGGTTTTACCAAACAAATCTCTACCAGGCACCCCCAACAGAAATGTTCAGTGGAAACCAGTGGTGGCTCGTGGGTTTGAGACTAAGGGAAGCACAAGCAAAATATATAAGCATATAATATAGATAAGCATACTTATGAAGCGCATAGTAAACTATACCTTTGAAATACCGTGTAAAAAATCAATTAAGTATTTTAATGCTGACCATATTTGCCTTAAAAGCTAGTGATTGATTGTCAACAGCTTCCTAATCACTATGATTAAAAATCTCACAAAAGTTCAGGTCAATTATAGTATTTGAAAGCAAAAAAAAATTACTAATTTCTTTAATTCTTTTTTTAAATTATAAAAAAAGGTAAGTTGAAAACATATTACAGGCTAAATATATGGCGAAAGTTTTTTAATAGCTCGAAGTTGAGGATATAATGCATCTTTTAGCAAATTAAATAGGCAATACTACAATAAAAATAAGTTTCTCATATAATTTGCAATAAAAGTGCCTAATATAGTTACCTTTTACAAACAGTTAACTTGGTTGCTAAAACTCAATAAAATCCTCAATGAAAAAGATTACCGCAGCAAATACTCTATGGCACAATCACCTTAATTTTGGTTTTCCACTTTAAAATCCATATTAAACGGGTAAATATTAACTTTTGGAAACAGAATCTATTCAATACGCTCTCACATTAACGAGCTTTATGTTATAATTTAACTTTAAAAACTATTTTTTTTATCGATGTTTAACCGACAGTATTAATAGATACTGACAATACAAAAAATACACGTCGAAAGAGTTATAACAGGTGCTTTTTTTGCGAAGAAGGCATAAAAAAACGCACCATAGAAATAACATAGGCGAAAGCAATCAAGTGGTCATATCACCCAAAGCACCTGAACCGAGAAACTCATTTTGCGAAAGTAAACCCAAAACAGATACAAAAAAACCGCTCTGGAGAAAATTGCACAACATATTCTCCATATCAACATCACAATAACTTGCACCGTACATACTCCATGCGAAAAAAGCATAAAAGGCATCAAATTAGAAGGGGAACGACTCGTAAGAAAAGGAGCAGAAGAGAATCTACAAATTCTGTAATGTAGGTCATGAACATAATAGAGACGCAGACGACTTTTCAGCGTCAACATAGGCGTCCCAAGCAATCAAGTGGTCATTTCATCAAAGCACCAGAACGGAAAAACTACGTCTTTTGGGAAAGCAAACCCAAAGCAGACACGAAAAACCGATCTGGGGAAAATTGCACACGAAAAAATTTTACTCATACTATTCTATTCCCCACATGAACATCACAATAGCTTGCACCGTACATGTGTACATGTGAACAAAGCAGAAAATGCTTCAATTCGTAAGGGGAACGGCTCGTAAGAAGAGGAGCAGAAGAGAATTTACAGATAAATCATCAGGGGGAACAGTAACATAACAGAAGAAGCGGATACTTTTGCAGCGTATTAAGTTCATTCATAAACAAAGGCTTTCGGGTCGTTCGGCGGATGGATGGGGCAAGGGTTTTTCGAATTTTTCTATCCACCAAGACGCTGCGAACTGAGCCAGCGTCCGCGATGATATTTGAGTACATTGATCGTAAAAATTTTGTGGGCATCATTTAGACAAAACGTCTAAGTAGATCGATGCGAATACAACGAATTTACAATTCACTTCACTTCAGAATACACTTCAGTGTTCTGTATAGTATATCTCAATGAACTGTATGTTTTGAATTGTAGTAAAACGGTAGTTTGTAGTAAAACGTTTGAGTTTTCATTGTGTAGCTGTTAATTTAACATGGGAGCTCTGTAGTTTGACTGTTATAAAATAAAACCATTTGATTGATAGTAGCGATTGAGTTTTGACTTTTGTAAGAAAATAAATGTTATTACTTTGACTGTTAAATATTGATTGTTAATTCTTTTGGTTGTTTCATATTGATTATTTAATCAAATTTGTGGATTAGCAAGGGAAGCACTGCTTCCTTTGCGTACATCGACGAGCCACCCCTGGTGGAAACCGTCAGCATCCCACGGGTGATCAGGCCATGGAATTAATTTATTAATTCCTGGATGAAGGCTCTGAGGAGTGTCAGTTCTCTTTAAATGAGCTCATGCACCAAATAGACGGAAAACGACCTCTACCACAAACAGTGAAAAGTCTTTTGTAAGAAAAGTACGGAAACGATATTTTGATTGTTGAAATATCCTCGAAACAAACAAATGCTTGTTTTGAAAACACAGGTCACTAAATTTTCACCAACACTTGGTATGAGAATAGCAGCTCAGATCTTCAAGCAGAAAGACTACGTGTGGTGAAGGCAGCCACTGAAGTCATATGAGAGAATAAACATTCGTAACAGTGGCGTGGCGTTAATGGAAGCCAGGGAAGTATTGCTTCCCATACATTTCGCTGACATACATTTTCAATTCATCGTTTTTTTTTAAATTGTGAAAAAAATGGTATGTAAACATTTAAAAAGAAAATCCGAAATAAAATTGTGAACATCTCAAATAGCTGATGTGGTTACACCACAAATTGAGAGAGAGAACAACCAGCACATGAAAGCACCGTAAAAATTGCATCTACAAACGTTTATTTGACTCCATATAGACTACACTGTGACGTCATTGAACAAAATGTGCTTATACGGTCTCTTTGGAAGCAATGAAGAATTTGCTTCCAGGGCGGAGCAGCGAACGTATGACTGCTGTGGAACTTATTTCAGCGTTCCCCTCACGCGTTGCAGAGTACATTCTTTATAGGTACATACTTTTTGTGAATAGAGAATGCTTGCTGTGATCGAATTTAAGTTACGATATGTGACAAGGGCTGCCAAAGGCTGTTGTTTCGACAAGACGATATTTTATGTGTTTTATTTATGTTTTATATTATGACAGTGCCTTTGTATGTGATCTTTTGTATTGACTTTTTTGTGAAGTGTTTTTAATTGGTGAAGGCATTTAGTCACTAATAGCCTATTGAATTTGGTAGTGATTTTGCATGGTAGTAATATGTAAACCTGTAGGCTAGAATTGTGTAGAATTGAAAGTGTAAATTTGATGTGTAACATTGCATGATTATTTTGATTGATATTTGAAATAGTGAAAAGTTGAAATAGGTGAATGTGTTTATTTGTTCTGTGGGCCCAAATTTTATAATTTGTAAACTTATTCAATTTCTCTTTGGATCTCGGTAATTTCCTAAAAAAAATAGACATCATCAACAAGGTTCGATCGAAACTGAATTCGTAAATAATCTCTTTAACAAAGAAATGTACTCGGCAGTCTGATTGCAAAATTAATTAATGAAAAACTCGGAACGAATTACCGATTGTAATATTAAACAAAAATAATTTTGCTGGCCATGTGTGTTATTTTCAAATGATCTTGGTCGATTAATTTGAGCATTTTTCTATAATGAAGAGCATTTAAAAGAACTCTTTGAGTATATTACTGAAAATGGGAGCTGTAATTTGGGCGGACAGACCGTTAAAAGTAAGAGCGTGCTTTTTGCTTTACTTAAATATTTTCGGTTTATTTTTCTGCTTAATGTTTTTTCTGAAAACAAACAAACAATGTACATAATTGACAACAATAAAAATGTTGAACCTTTACACGTGCTCATGTCAGAATAATTGATAACCGTATCGTTAAAATAAACTCAAGATGTTCATCCTGAAAAAGTTTCAAATTTTTAAATCTTTTGAACTCTTCTAAATTTAGCCACTTTCAAAAATATATTTTTATTTCTGGGACTGCTATTATTTTACAGATAAATATTGGCATACTTTCTTCTTTTGAGAAGGACTGTGAGAGTTTATTTTCATAACAATACAGAATCCTTACTCTCACGTTCCCGTTAGTAATTCCTGGGTGCTTTTATAGACCGGTTCTATTAGACGTAACAAATTTGCAGAAAGCGTAAGCAACCATGGATATAAATCAATTGCTTCCCTTCGGTAAATGACCACGTCACGCCACTGGTTCGGAAGTATACGACAAAAAGCAATTTACACCCTCCGACAGTTTGTTGCAGAACAGATTCTTTATTCCTTGAGTTTTTAATAAGATTTTCGGAAAAAAAGAAGAAAAGAACGTACTTGGATTCATATAGAAACAAGAGCGCTGTTGTTGCACATTCAATAGTCTGAGCAGTGAGGCCTCACTCGTTCATCTCTTCAATACTGAATGGGATTGGTGTTTATCTCTACCAAAAGCTGAGGTCAAAACATGTGGCTGATTTGTTGTAAACGCTTGGATTTTCAGCTAGTTACAAAGATACATTGCTTTTGGAAAAATCGGCGATAATGCGGCCTTATCCACTCATTTTGTAGAAAACATCGTTTTTGCAATTTACTTTTGACAAAGCCGATTTCAATGAGAGCTCGTTGGATGGGCTGGGAACCTTTCACGCATTGCGAGGAATACAGATAGTGACTCCTCTGAGGAACCAATAAAGCATCCAAGATTGGGAATTACAAAGAATCGTAGGTCGTAAAATACTCATGAGATTGGCCCATTGACCAGTCTATCGAAGTGCACTGATGTTGACCTTGTGCAACGAAATTCCCCTACTCAGCTGGTAACCTTCGAACAAGAGTCATCCAATCAAGCTTTGTCAGCAATAAAAAATTCTAACATAGATAATATGCATCCGCTACCTGAAAAAACTGTGCTTCTCCTTTCAAATATCTTATGGCTTTATGGAAAGTTTCAATAAGAAAAATTTTCGATGACGACATGATAGAAGATGTTTTTGTGCTTCACATCAGTCACAAAACGTCAATGACACATCAAAATCATCCGATCCAGAAACGGAAAAACTTCAACTGGGCCCTTCCAAGAGGTCAGCATTATTTTAATTGATGTAGGTAGTGTGTGATTGATGTAATTTTTTCTGTAAAATCTTATATATAATTATCTATGTTTTCTATCTTTTGCTTTTGTGTTAAATAATCATTCATATAATTCTCATTTTCTTTAAGGACCAATAGCGCCCAGACAAGCCTTTGAAGTTATGAAGAACAAAAGGTAGGGGAGGGGGTTAGTGGGCCTTTCAAATCTCTTCGAGATCTTCCAGTAGATAAAAGGAGGGGGCATTTAACGAATAAAATAATTTTACAGATTTTACAGAACAAGATTTCGCTTAAAATTGTAAATATTCAAACTCGATATTTTCGATCTGCTAAGGTTGCGTTTGGCGCTCTAGGTCGCAAACTTGGGTTATTTATTGGGGAAACATCATAAATAGAGATGGGACTGCTCCTGCGATCACTGCTACTAATCGCACTGTTCTTTGAAAAGAGCAGTGAGCAGTGCGATTGCTCTCTGCTCATGCTGTTCAACTGCTCATTGCTCTTTTGCAATACAGAAACTTTTAAATGCTCATCTATTCAGATTCTTTTCATTCTACCCTTGCGAGTATTTTCGGACTTGCAAGTATTTTATTTACTTATTCAAAAAGTTTTTAGGACAAAAGTAGCTGAAATCGGACAACATCGGCCAATTTCGGATTAGAGTTGTTTCGGACATAACGGGCCAAGACCTATTGCTGTGATACAAAAATTTCGGTTTTGTAGGGGAGTAAGGGGTGAGTAAGGGGTTTTTTGGCCATATTTTGACAAAAACTGCCTTTATGGCACTTTCGATGATTGCAAGTGGTCGGGGAATATATTAGTGATTTATTAAGGGCGACAAAATTATTGATAAGGGAAATTGGGAAAAAACGTCCATATTTTGAAAAAGAAATTTGTTGTCTAGCATGAATTTGGGGACTTTTCTGAGTTGTTTCGGGCGAAAAGTCCATACAAATCTGGGAAAAGCGGCCTAGTTTCTAAGATACGTCAAAATCAAATCCGCCCGAAAAACTGAAAGTAGCACTAAAAATGTTGAGATCCTTTTTGGTTCGCCAGTTGACTTCTGCGGCAGTGCTCGTGACTGCACTCCAACCCTACTGGGGTTGCGACTCATGTCCAGCCTTACCGAAGAGATTGACCCCCTAGTGGGTGCATGTTTAATACACGTAAAAATTTTGTTATCATTTCTCAATAAAATTTTCGAGAAACTTCATGCTTCGGTGAGGCGAAGTGGAAAACCGATTGTTTTAGAGATTAAAATTAAATTAAATACTGCATAATACTCTAATCATAAACATGTCAGCAAAATTATAAACAAACATACTTGCAATTCACGCTTTTTAGCCTTTTGAAAATTAAGCGCTTATCATTTTCATCCCTTCTGAAAGCTCCGTGTACAAAGATACATCCAAAAGCTATTGTAGCCATAGAAATATCCGAAGTATGCCTTTGCTTTTCAAACCGGAAAAAAATCAATTTCATGAGCCGCATGGCACACTTTATCACAGACATTTTATCAATCCTATCTACATTTCAATGTTTTTAAAGTCTTTCCGGCGCCGAAATACTTTCAAATCGTATCAACGGCTAGCTAGCTCGCCAACAGGCAATGATGTCGACCGTTCATAGTGAAAAATCTACATAAGGCTTACACCACTCAATTTTCATCGAAATGACTTCTAGATTGGCCTTTTCCGCTCTCTGCACTAATCTAATTAAGATTCGAATCTAAATCTGAACTGAACTGATGATATGGACGTTGGAAACGAGTCAGAAAGTAGAAAACTATGCATAGGATTGTATCCAACTGAATGGAGCTTAGCTTCGCTAGTACGTTGCTCTAGTCTGTTGGCCTGGATGACAGGATCCGGGACCGGGCTCCAGTAAAATAAGAGATAATCCACTTAAACCGTTTTTTCCATTATTTTTCAAGCCTTTTTCTCATTTCTTTGGGAATTTGCCTGTTTGTACTTTATTTAATTTTGGCTTTGCAGCTAATCCGCCATGAAATTGGATTATGGCAGGTTTTAATGACCAGGAAGCGTTAATCAACTTCGACGTAGAATAGTGTAGAGAAAAAATGTAACTGGAATGCAAGAGATCCAAAGTTACGCAAACTATGCAAATTCAGAGGCTACGGCAAGACTTGGTGCAAGTGGTGATAATCATCACATGCTATTGAACTCGAAAGGCTTTAAGAGAACAAAATAAAAGATTGATCTTGATTCGTGTAGTTCAGTTAAGAATGTTTCGTAACAAATTTTCCAAGTATGTATGTGTGACATATACATATGTATATATGTACTTTCTCGATAAGATCATTTATATCAATTCATGCTGAGTGTGAATATTAGCGCCATTAAAATTCAATCAAGCCTTTGGGAAAATTGTCATCATCATTTTTTCCCAAAGGATAAAAGCTCACCATTTCTTCGATACTAAAACCCAAGTGAATGGAATGATGTTTGTTTGACTCAGAAGATGCTGCTTACTCTATCTTTTTTATGAGAAAAAGTACATCAAAACAAAGCTCAGTATATGTAAATTCATACAAATTCATGCATCGTCAGGGTAATTTATTGACATTGGAAACCCGAAAAACATGTTCAACAAGCACAAGCTCCATGACAACTGATATGTATGTATATGTACATATGTGTATATACAAATGTGCATTATCATTCTCCATTATTTAATCCATTACAAGCATATTCGCGTTGGTGCACATAAAAATTCTGTGAAAATTGTATGTCACAGAGATTTCGAAAACATGTATTACATCAAAGCTCACTGTATTCTTACAGGAGCTCGCTGAAAACATTGATTCTGATGATGGCGTATTGAAAGAAGGCATAGAATTACATACTTCGCTCAACTGAAAATCCTTGAACGCTTTGATTTCAAATGGAATGATTCTGACAAAAATATATGTATGCTCACATGACGATAAGATTTAACGACAACGCCAAGTTTCGATCCATGACAATAAACTCAGTTCGGCTTTCACAAAGGAATCAATACCTTCTTGGTCTTTGATATCATTGATATCTTAAAGGGATATTTTTCAGCGTTTTACTCATAAAACTGTACACCAATGCGTATTACATATTTGCGTAAAAACTATGCAAATTTTTCTTTTACCTTCTATTAAAAAGTTTCTTAAAATTATTACTCTTGATATACTGGAAAATTCTAATTTCTGTTTGTATTATTTATGTTCTTCATATTTAAATTGGATCACACTTTGCTGTATATTTTAAAAACTGAAAGAATATGATAGACGTAGCCAAAAATTAAAAAATAAAATCAATACGAAAGGCGAAAGGAATAAACATAATCACAATAATAATAATAATAATAATAATAATGATAAAAGTAATAAAGATAATAATTCCAGAGTAGGTATGGTCATGGGTAACGGGGGTGCGAAACCAATCTACAACAGACCAGGCTTCACAGAGTTCATTTCCGATACAACTCTTGTTTCGGAGGCGTTGTCCATGATGGGATGGAACTGAAAAGTGATGGAAGAGTATACTGGAAGTGACCACAAGTATATCATCTTCTGGTTTTCGGGGGAAAGCCTCCAAGGACGGAAAATACTCGGGTGGAATATTGCCAAGTTGGACTGAAGGAAGCTGTTGGAATCTTTTGATACCAGCTTCACCGCCAAGCCGGAGTAGCGATGGACCCCGGGGAAATAGGTATGAAGGTAAATTTCACTATGGGCGATGTGATGCGTCGATGCCACGTTGATAGTCGCTACCGGTTAAACAGAAAAGATAGCGATGGACTTAGGAGATAGCGCAGTGCATATTGGTCTTTTGGACGACCAGAAGCGTTGCGACTTACCACGACCCGAAAAAAAGCAAAAAAGAAAGATGAATAGCTATAAAGCGGAGAAAAGAATAGAAAAAAAACTGTATGCAAACAAGTCGAACGAGACCCCCGTGGGACCAAGGCTGCAAAATAGTACCGGATAGGCTCGGCCGCATGAACCCCGACTCACCCATGGGGGCAGATGTCCTGAGGCATATTGTAATTTTTTGTTCCCAGCACATGACGTGAGAGCAGAAAACAATTACAGAGTCTGCAAGGAAGAAATCCCTTTGCTCACTGAAGAAGAACTATGCAACGCAAGCGCCAGAATAAAAACCAAAAAGCCCCAGGCCTGGATAACATTTCAGTTGAAGCTCTAAAAGCAGTGGTTAGGATTAACCCGTTAATATTACTACGCATGCACAGGGCTATCCATTTCGTGGTTGAAAAAGAAAATTTAGAAATGAAATACTCAAAATATTCGAAAAGTGATATAATTTTTATTTCATAGTAAATATTGATCCTTGCCATTATATGTGAAACACAATATTGTTCAAATGTTCTCCACGAGATTTCTTAGAGGACTCAATCTTTTCGAAGTAATTTTCAGTGACATTCCGGCACATTGCGCGCAATATCACGGCCGCTATGACTTCACGAATATTGGTTTTCTGTTCGTCTAGAGTTTGGTGATTGTTTGCATAAACACGATCTTTTGCGTACCATCACAAAAAGAAACCCAGATGCACTAAATCACAGGATCTTGGAGGCCAATTCTCATTAGCCAATCGCGAAATTACACGGCCTGGAAATTTCTCTTACAAAGGAGCTCGATTCGCCTGTGTTACGTGACTTGTTGCTCCAACCTGCTGAAACCACATATCGTTACTACCATAATCTTCGATTTCCGTGCAAAAATAATCGGTTAACATTCGGTTATATCGCTCAGAATTGACGGTGATGCCACGTCTTTCATTGTTCTTAATCTTGAGAAGAAGCTTGCTTTCCTTACACCAGCTTTTGAGGGCTTTAAGGTTGCATTGAAGAAGGTTACAGTCATCAATGGACCTTATTGTCACGAAGAGTTTCAGATCATTGGCATAGAAAAGCCATTCACAAGGAAAAAATTGAGGCAGATCACACACATAAAACAGAAAGAGGAGAGCACCCAGAATAGAACCTTGTGGAACACTGGTTCTAGGCTTGAAAGGATGAAACATAAAGAAAAGCCAAGTCTCTGTAGTCTAGAAAGTAAAAGATTGTGGTCAATTAATGAAAGAAGAATTTAGAAAGAAGAGTTGTACTCTTGTTAATGATGATGGTCAAAGGAAGATTTAATGAATTGCTCGTCATTTTCAAAAATATTGTTGAAAGTCCATCAATACCTATGCTTGAAGAGGGTTTGAGCTTGAAGAAGATTTAACAATAGAAAGTGTAAAAGAAGAAATAGGATAAAATGATAGCGGTAATCTCCAAGAGAATTCAGGACTATGAGAAATTGTGAAGAGCACAGAATACGACGAGGCAAAGTACTCAGCGAACAAATCATAGCTGCTTTGAGAGGAAAACGAACCTTAATCCTTATATTTAATGGAAGTAGGGGTATTATTCCGAACAGTTCGCAATTGTCTACAGTGAGACCAAAACGGTTTAAAATTGCCACTACGCATTCTGTTTTCTATGTTTGTAATATAAAAATGGGGCCCGATTTAATAAGATGCTTTGTGTCAGCTCTCAGTTTACGATAATCTTCAAGATCTTCAACTGAGCCAGACAGTTTGTATGTTTTAAGAAGCTTAGTTTTTTTAAATAGGCTCGCAATAAGTAAATCAGGGCATATATTTAGGATCCCGGAGGATGATGAGGAAACAATTCTTAGATAAAGTAGCATGAATTCTAAAATGAAAAGATCATTGGTTGATATGTTAAAAAAATTAAAGTCAATGATCCTATCAAGTTAGTTGGTAATATGATTGAACTGCTGAAGCGCACAGCTGATCATTAAATTTCTGATCGCAGATGCGAATGACACAAGAGATGATGTAACTTTGGGAAGATTAGGAGTAAGGGAAGATTAGGAAGCATAACGAAAGATTTTGTGTGTGAAAAGTAAATCGGAGCTCTGAAAGTTTGAATTTAGCCATGTCTCCGATAAGCAGATAATATTATGCTGGGCTTCAAATGCCGAGTGCTGAAATTCAACCAGCTTGGTTCTTAGCCCTCTTACATTTTGGCAGTATAAAGATGGATTCATCTTTTTTATTGACGAAGCTGTGGATACTTTCGGTTTTTTTAGAAAGTCGTACATAACGACACCAGGAGGCCAGGAGGATTGTTGACCAACCACCAAAAAGTTCAAAGTGAAAGTCAATTTAAATGAGCTTTAATCTGAATCTGGTCTTGCAAGCCATCTTTTGTTAGCTTATTGTTAGCATCTTTTGTTAGCTTATTGTTAACTTGAGGCATGTGAGTGGTTAAGGTACTATCCACTAACTTCTCCGTGATGTAGCTAAGAAGTTGCTCAGGCTGAGTATCGTAGGGCAGTCAAGACACGAATATTTCCAATGGTATCATCATTCGAAGCTGCGAGTCTCTGCTTCTGATGGCATCGATTGAATTTAAGAAGCAGAAGGTGTGGGTATAGATATGTTCTCCCGCACATTTGTTGTAGTTGCGAAGATAGCTGCGGATGCCGATGGTGCTTAACGTGCATCAGCTGCATAAGTGATGACTCAGGAAGTTGCACTAGTTACAATGAAGGTGAACTACCACTAATTTGAAGTTGGCGTTGTTGAGCTTGCTGTTCACCTTGATTAAGTTGCTGTTGTTTTCTTCTGTTGTGGTTAGTGTAGATGCAGTTGTTGTCGCTAATCTTGGCGAAAAGTTGATCAATTGATGGTTGCGAAAATCGCTGACATTGAGGCTGAACATAATGGTCTTGGTTTAGTTGATAATGTTGCCATCGAAATCGTGTGACGCGCATATTTGCTGCGGATTC
This sequence comes from Nemotelus nigrinus, assembly GCA_947369275.1. Classification (NCBI taxonomy): domain Eukaryota; kingdom Metazoa; phylum Arthropoda; class Insecta; order Diptera; family Stratiomyidae; genus Nemotelus; species Nemotelus nigrinus. Next base: position 52,474,599 of record OX376372.1, on the reverse strand, counting down.
ACGATTGATAGTAAACGAATTCGCACAAGAGCGAGGAGACAAAAAATTGTCTGCAGCTGGTATAGAAATGTGGCCTCTATGTCCACGCTGAAGGTCGTGTAATAATTCGGTGCTACATCTTTCGCCTAATTCAACAGTGCATTCAAAAATATTTTCTTAATCCATACTTTCAGGAGGGGTATAATTTTGAGGGGACATTCTGCGCAAAAAGCTGTGCAAAGCGCAACATGCTAGAACTACAGTATCGACGTTATCCGGTTTCAAATTAATACTTGTCTGAAAAATACGAGATCGTGAAGCCAAAATTCCGAATGTGTTTTCAACAACCGGCTCGTCCTTGATAGGCGGTAATTGAAAATTCTTCGTTCCTATGTTAATCTTTCTCGCCGATGTGGCCTGAGATATTCTCGACGAATAGCAAAGGCTTCATCACCAACAAAAACATATCCTAGAACTCAGTTTGAATTTGGAACACACCGGGGTTTTGGGATTCTCAACACGTTGTTAACGAGCTTTTCATAAAATTTGGTACTATCTGACATCCTGCCGTTTGTGCCTACATCACAATACAAAAACTCGCAATTGGCATTAGCTATTGCCATAAGTACAACACTGTGCGTTTTTTTGTAGTTGAAATAATAGGACCCACTTCCGTTTGGTGGCACAATCCTAATATGTTTGCCATCAACTGCCCCTAAGCAATGAGGGAACTGCCACTTTCTTTCAAATTCAGCTGCACCTTTCACCCACTCCTCTTCAGTTTTGGGAAACTGAAACGAAAAATAAAACAGATTAAAATTACAGTAGGTACTTACATAAAATTGCAATTAGAAAATAATAATAATTGTAGACATAAATAGTTCTTTAATTTTTCAGCTTCAGGAATGTGCAAGTAATGCTGATGCTGCTGGACCTTGTGAAGCGCCCGCGACTCCAATTTCTGAAACATCAACCCCCTGTTCTGCCTGTATATCGTTGTCCTGCAATACTTCAAGGTCACAGTCTTCAACTCGCAAGAGAAAAGGAGTTGCAAATGATGATGGTACAGCTGAAGTTATGGCATTGGTTAGAAAGAAACTGGACTCCTTACACACAGAGGATACTTTTCATGTGTTTGGAAAGCATGTGGCTAATAAACTCAGAAACGTCCATAGCGAACAAAATACGATTGCTCAGAAACTCATTTCTGATGTTTTATTTGAAGTGGAGATGGGTCTCTGACTAGACATTTTCAAACTGTTGATATGACAGGCCGGCGACAAGATAGTTTCGGTTTAGTTACACTGAAAGAAAAATCATTGTAAAATTAACAATTTTCCTTAGTTCTTTTTGCGTCAACTACGGGCTATAGTTAAAACAACCATAAAAAAATAGTTGATTACTTTTATGCATCATGACGCGTGGTTGATAAACAACGTCCGTGGTGCAAAAAAAGTAAGCAACCACAAACAATGGTATTGCAACAATGTACATAGTACGAAATAACTATAGCCCATTTTGGTGTGTTCTGGCAGGGTTAGCTCTAGAAACGTACAACACGGGCATTCGTCCGGGGCGGTAAACGTAAAGGGTTTAATAAAATCCTACTGTTTTGCCAAAAGACTAAAAAAAACATATTTGCAGCCCATAATTCTTAATGTTTTTCAAAACAGCCATACACTGAAAAAACACATAGCGCCAGACGCCATAATTTATAGACTTCTGGCGCCATGTACATGGTCGAATTGGGGATTGTGATAAAATATAGCGCCACACGCCATAATACATGGCGAAAAGTACATAGGAGCAGGCGCTATGCTTATAGTCCTCCACGCCATGCAAATGGCGTGGAGGGCTATAGTACATGGCGTGGAGGACTATAGTACATGGCGTGGAGGGCTATAGTACATGGCGTGGAGGACTATAGTAAATGGCGTGGAGGGCTATAAGCATAGCGTGTGCTCCTATGTACAATGGCGTGTGGTGCTATATTTTATCACAAATCGACCGAATTCGACTATGCACATGGCGCCAGAAGTCTATAGCGTCTGGCGCTATGTGATTTTTCAGTGCAACAACATGCTTTTCGAGCGGAATGATTACAACTGTATTGCAGTTTATTTTCGAATTGAAGTTTTATTCGATTAAAATTCATTTACAAAAATTATTTGACACCCAGACTCAGTTTTTTCGATTGGTTATCGAAATTTTTGTAGTTACTAGATAAACAATCTTATTGTACGCAACTAATCTGCTACAATAAAATCTCTCCTATACTCAAGAAGCTTGCTGACATTTATACACCTCCTCACACAGTATGGCTGCGAGTTATAATTGGCGTGCCATGAGCCATATTACATGGCTCATGGCACTATGTAATATGGCGTGTGGGGCCATAATTTCTGCACCATGTAATTATGGCGCTGGGAGCCATACTGCATGGCTCAGGGCACTATGTACATAGCGTGTGGCACCATAAATGCTGCGCCATGTAACATGGCACCACGCGCTATGTAAATTCTGACATTATGGCGCTGGGAGCCATATTGCATGGCTCAGAGTACTATGTACGTGGCGTATGGAGCCATAGATAATGCTCTATGTTACATGGCTCTGGGCGCTATGTGGATTTTTTTCAGTGTATAAAAGCGGCACAGATAATTAAGTAAAAAAAAAGCTAGGTCAGAGCATATACACTGTATGTGCTCAATACTTCGGCGCTGCACTGCATCGCAATGCGTGTCCTTTACATGCATATATTAATTGTACAAAAGGCGTCATACAGCGTAATATAAAGGATTCACAGCATAACATGAATATGAATTATATCGAACAGCAAACCGAACACAATTTTGCCATGTGGCATATGAAACTTCTATGATAGAATAGGAGTATGAGTATGAGGAGTATAAAAAATCAACAGTTTTCCTTAGTTGTTTTTGCATCAACTAGGGCTATAGTTAAAACAACCATAAGAAAATTGTTGATTACTTTTATGCACCATGACGCGTGGTTGATAAACAAAAAAAAATCATTCGGAGCATAAAAAACGTCCAAATGTTGAAACCATTCTACTTTGCGTAGAATAATTCCAAAGACGTTGCTCACTGAACTACGTTTGTTGAAATCAACTATTGCAAAGTAGTTTAAGTACCATAAAAACTGTTGATAATTCGAAACGTTGAAGTTTTGAGTGAATTGATGAATATTTTTCTATTGATCAACTAATTTTCGTGGTTATGAAACAATTAAAACAGTTGATTTCATGAACGTTGCGATATTTTTTGTACAACCAGAGCCAATTACTTTTATATCGTTAAATTAACTATATTAACATAGTAAAAATAACTATTTTCCGTAGTTCGTTTAACGATTTTGAATGAATCGTTGAAATACTATTAAAAATAGTTGAACCAACCAAGAGTTTTTCTTTCAGTGCAGTGGAGAGAATAGCTGTCAACAGAATATGCCTAGACAATGGGGGATGCCACATAGTGTTGCTTCAGAAGTTGGACAATACCAGTCCTTCTCACGGCCTATGTCACAAAACTACGTTCCAGAAAGAGAGACACACCAAATATCACAACATGCAGCTATAAACCCAAATGAAAACCTTTCCGAAGAATTTACATCTCAGCGTAGTCACACTTCCGTTGGAGACTACTTGACAGCATTTCAAGCCAACTGAATACTGACGTACATTTATTAATTTCCTTTTTAAGTAAGTTGAACATGAGTTTTGTTAAACGTTGAAGTTATTTAAGTATAGTTTTGGTTTCTTTAAAAATGTAAATATTTATGTATCTCATTTATACAAATAAAGTATAACAGCTTACCTTCAAGTATTTATTTTTCATCACTCTGTAGATAGCCTCACATGTTTCGGGAATGATTTCACTTAATGATTGTTGGGATACAATTGTTGTGTATTCTAAGTCTTTATAGCTTCTGCCAGTTGCTAAGAATCTTAAAGTTGCAGTTAGCCTTTCATGTGGTGATATTGCTGTTCTCATACAAGTATTTTCTTTGTGATATATGGTTTCACTAATTCCAATAAATGAATGTATGTATCTATGCCCATTCTCAAGTAGTTCCGCCAATCATTAGATTCATCACTTAATTCACGCAGTAATTTAATGGGAGAAAAGTGCTGTCTTTTAAGAAGCCATTTTCTCGACGACTGTGAACGCCGGGTTCTTTTGAGATGTTCCATTTGTTTCTTTTTCTTCACGAGACAACATGCAAAAATTGACCAGAGTAGTACTTCCTCCATGGTGACGCCACTAAAACTGCGCTAAAATAAATACAGATTTGCATCATCTGGACGCTCTTTATTTTTGCAACGTTTTGACTGCGCAGATAAAACGGGCTTAAGAGTGCTCAAAAATGATATGTGGCGGTACGCAGAGAATTTGCACGAGCCCGGCATGGAAAAAGCACTGCAAAAAACCATTGGTAGATCGGTGTAGGGCAAACGATAGGAAAATACTGAATGGAAAATGTACACAACAGTATTTCTGCTAGAAACTCTTTATTCGTAGCCATGGAAAGCGGTGTATTTCTTTGGTGCTGCTATATGATATACTACATGAAATAACTATGCGTCGATACAAAAGAGTCTTTAGCCGGACTGGTTGCACTCCGTGCAATCACCGGTGGCGAAGGTTCTTTAGAGGGGTAATCTTCTACCCAAGCTCAGTTACTTGTGCTACAATGCTAACAAGCATAATCTCGAACGGTGAAACAACCAGTAGTCTGGTCTAAGCCTCCAACAGAAAAGAGCTCCAGACGTCTTAGTCTTGCGCCACCGTCGTTCAGTTTCGCTTTTCGAACTGGATTTTACTTGCTCCCGCAAGCTGTTTAAGAGCTGGATTTTATCAATGTAAAATCTTATCAGTAGCATCACGGTCGAGGGGTTGCTCAAGCTAAGGCTGCTGTCAGCAGTGACATCTGCTGGTGATCTCTCTGCCAGGTAGCACGGCTTCCGAAAAGGGCATTCAACAATCGATGCCATCTCAGAGGTTGTTGGGGCTGTAGCAAGAGCGGAAGAGGCATGCCATCAAGCCAGACCGGTAGTCCTGCTGGTAACGCTGGAAGTACAAAATGCCTTTAACTCGGCGAGGTGGACAGACATCCTGCGCGCCTTTAAGCAGACGTTCCGTATCCCTGACTACTTGCTGGCCATGATGCGGGACTACCTCAGGGATCACTGGTTGCTCTACGACACCGACGAAGGAATCAAAAGGAGGCCTGTCACTTCAGTTGCGGCGCAGGGGTCGATCTTAGGACCTGACCTCTGGAAAATCATGTACGATGATCTGCTGCGCCTGGAAATGCCTGCGGATGTGTTTCTGGTAGGTTGCGCTGATGACGTCACGGCGGTAATCACTTCCAGATCTGCCGAATTCGCTCAATTCAGACTTAAACAAGTCATGAGGAGGGTGGATCGGTGGATGACCAAACACGGCCTCCAGCTGGCAACCTCTAAAACAGAGATTGTTATGCTGACGAAGCGGAGGATACCAACTGTCATACCCATGACGGTTGGCTCCGTCGAGGTCCATACCAGCAAGTCGGTCAGGTATCTGGGAGTGACCCTGGACACCAAGCTGACGTATTGGGATCATATCCGCAGGGCATGTGACAGGGCTCTAGTAGTCGTCACTTCACTGAGTAGGCTAATGGCCAACGTCGGTGGACCCAGTGAGACGCAACGGAGGCTGCTGATGGTAACGACCGATTCCATCTTGCTATATGGGGCCGAAATATTGGGAGATGCGCTCCGAACTGAAAAGTTCCGGAAGCGCATTGCCAGTGTCCAGCGCACAGTCCCAGAAGAGGCTGTGATGGTGGTATCGGGAGTAATCCCGATCGATCTACTAGCGCGAGAACGCAAAGAAGGGTACCTCTATCGCTCAGAGCTGGGTAGAACTGAGGCTCTGACGCACGCGCGTATGCTTACTCTCCAACTCTGGCAACAACGTTGGAGTTTAAGTGCTAAAGGACGCTGGACGGCTAAGCTAATTGGTCTCATTGAGCCTTGGCTTAACCGGAGCCACGGAGAGGTAAACTTCTACCTTTGTCAATTCTTGACAGGGCACGGTTACTTCAGGAAATACCTGAGCAGAATGGGTAAGGTGGTCACACTGTACTGCCGGTACTGTGTGACTGAGCTCGATGATGCTCAGCTCAGCACACATTCTTTATGTGCAGTCGCTTCGTAAGTTTGAGGCGCACCATTGAGTTCACGATTGGCCTGGCAACGCCTGAGACGATCGTGGAAGCAATGCTGCGAAACGAGGAGAACTGGTGCGCAGTCTCAACATATGTTGAGAAAGTGCTGCGCATAAAGCGGGAGGAGGGTTGCCTTACCGACCCATGAACTGAGGTAGTTTCTGAAGTCCGTGGTTAAACATGGGTGAGTCAGCACGACCGGGTCGAAGCAGTGCTTAGGCGGGTCCCGACTCTGAACTTCGTGGGCTTGTAGATGGTCCTTTTTTTTAGTGAGTCAAACCTCACATACCCCAAGGTGATAGGTCACCCGGGGATCTGGTATGCAGATTTTTTTTTGCCATCTACACTAGGGGGAAAAAAATCACGGTCATGATATCACTCGGATATTTTGTTCCTATATAGGTGGCGGAGTAGCCCGTTTTCATGTCATAAGATCAGAGGATCCTTCTCTCGAACGCAGACATAAGCTTGCAATTTTTCTCGCTAGAACGCTACATTGCTGATGAATGCAAGAGGTCTGGAAGTACCATGAAAAAATCCTTGATTCTCTTTTATTAAATGGATTGTAAACCATTATTCTTTACTTTTTTCCGTTTTCAAATAAATATTCTTATTGACAATTTCAAATCATACAATCAAAAATAATTGACACATCTTTCGTTTCAGACAAATATTATTTTTCGTTTCAAAAAGCTTTTTACATATCATTTCCAAACCGTCTTTGTGCAAATCACAGCATTTGCATCTGCCATAATCTCAACTACCTATTCTTTAGGTACGACGCAAACATTATGCAGCACGAAATCCAAGCAACTCCGAAATATGTCCAATAACACAATAAACGGATAAATATTAAATCCAAGTCTGCTTTACACGTTGGATAGGATATGTGCTCGAAATGCAACTCATTGTTTGCATAAAGTATACATGCTAACTGGTCTCGTCTTAATTCCCTGGAGCGTTTCCAGATGGTATCGTGATAAGAAATGTATCAATTTCTACTCCAAGGAGACTGTTCATGCAAATTTTGCAATATTCAGTATTCTGCTGCTGAAACGCAAAAAGCACTTCCGGCTGTGTCCAAGCTTTTGTGGTGAGCACTCTTCAATTGCCGTACCAGATCCACATGTGTAAAACAATATTGCATATGAATTTTCCGACAAATATTATGAATAGCAAGACATAGGGTCGGGACAAGTCGAACGTGGATAGTTGGCCTGTATTTCAGTGATATAGCAGATTTGCAGGACGGATTGTGTTAACTACGCAAACTTACCATGTTTTGTAGCTTTTTCAAGCATTACCTTTCCATTGGAATAGCATTGACAACACAAATAAGTTTAGGATTTACCTGCAGCAACATTTAGGGATGCTCATAAATAGAGACATCAAACGCTCAGAAAGGGAGCGCTTGAGACAGCTTGCTTTGGGCATGAGGTTCAACTAGCATAATGTTATTTCCTCTTGTCCACTGACAGCCCAACTCATCTGAAGTTTTCAACATCACAAAGAAATAAGATAGGTCCTTGATATTCAACCGGCCAAAACACCTCCACTAATTCTACCTTTAGAGTCCTTAGGCCATCTCTCAAGTTACTGCTGGCTTGAAAATTATCCCTGCACTTATGCAATACCATCTCTATTCAGAATTTCTAAAAGACCTATTTGTCATCCTGGCAATTACAACGTTGGGATAATGATGAAACATGCTCGGAGGCAAACATACCAGGATCGGACTGTAGATTGGTAGAGCTGTCTGCTGAACACTTTCTTATAAATGAGGAAAATCTCTCTTAAACTACAAGAACGGGCGGCAGATGAGATTTGCATTGTTGAGCTCTTGTCGTGATGTTGCTGCTAGAGCAAGACGAAAGACGAAGTCAGTGCCGTTTGCTGACGACAGTACGGATATGTAAGGTACGATGCAACGGAGAAAATAAATTAGCAACATAATTGCAAAAGACAGGCATAATTGTGTAATTTAAGTGCTCGTTTCGAAGACATTGGGCTAGTTGTGAAAAGCAAGAACTAAAATAATTCAGCACTCTCGCAGAATCACATTGGTACAATCCTTTTGGTAGTGCAGTGGCCTTCAGCTGACCAGCTATAATTCAAATTATGTACACATTTAACCCTGCACTTCGGCATTGTAAATACGCATTGAACGAATTTCTTGAGAAATTCTTAAGTTCAACACTAGTTTTTATCAAATTATATGCTCTGCCAAAATATTTCCTTACTGAGAAACTTTAAATGGCTCTTGATCCGAGAGGAATGCTCTCCAAATCTAGGTGAATTTCTCTTTCCGAGCCAATTGCATTTCATGACTAAGTGCTGCCTGCACTCCGCTTTTTCGGCGTGGAAGAAATTCATATGTAACTCGGCTGCAGATAGACAACGGAAAAGTTGCATTTCAAAAGAGTTTCTTCATACCACCGAAAATCGTTGCTAGAAACATCGTCTTAGATTTTTCTTAGATATGAATAAATATCGCGATGAAAATATTTGCAATGTTTCGCCTCATCACTACTCCATCTAAACGAAATGAATTTCAATGCCGCACTATGTACAGAATTTTTCGAGGTCTTTGTGCAGCACTTAGTTCCCCGTGTTTATAATAAGGAATTCTTGATAGGAAATGCCATTCACAGAGCGTGTCCTACATTCGGCAAATAGGCACGTTTGAGCATCATTTATTTTAAGAACGTGATGACTAGCAGTGCTCGCCCTCCCACTATATGGTAATGCGTTTTCCGCTTAAGTTCATTTTTAATAAAGATATATGAGTGTGGAAGTGTGCACTGTGTGCATAATGTAGATGATGCAGGATGTGCTCTTGGTAAGTGTGTGTGCCTGAAAATAAAATATTTTTAGTATAAATGAGGAAGGTACGAGTACCAAGGGGAGTCTTTATAATTGACATGAAGCATATTCTCGGCTTTTTACGATGCTTGAACGATGAATGATACCTGTTCAAGCCTATAATTTTTTACGGGTAGTTTGAGTATGTCAAGCTTACTGATGCAAATGAGCTGTGTCGAAGCGAAATTTCAGGAAACTGAATACTGTACTGCATTAATACATTCTGCAATCGATGAATAATTTTCTACCCAGATACAATTTGTTAATACTGTAATGGGAAGACGCAATACCTCAGGATACATTCAAAATATCATTTGCATTTCGTGGTTTTGGAGAATAATCATAAGATCCTTTTTCTAACTTCTTGGATATAACGTTTTTATGTAAGACTTACTGCGACGGAGGGGTAAATTTTCAGAGAATCAGAAAAGCAAAGGAATTGATTTCAGACAAAAATTTGCCCAAGGAGAAGAGTTAAAGGCAACGTCTGAAATTGGAATAAGTTAAAGAACACACTTTGGGGCAGTTTAAAATCCAGTGCACGCCCTATGATAAGGAAAAAAAATAAACTCTCTGAACCTTGGCTTGGCAAGACTTTTAGACGTCTGAGAAAACACAGAAACAAACTTTACAAACTAATGAAGAATTAAGTCGACGTTAGCCATCTTATTAAAGAAGAATATGATTTAATTGCTCATGAATTCTGTACTAAGTCTCACGAAGCTTATAACAGATACATTGAAACTACTGGGGAGAATATAGTCCGCGACCCCAAAATTTTTGTTGATTATGTTAATATGAAACGGAAAACAAGCGGCTACCCCTCTTCAATGTCTACTGAAAATTCGCTGTTATCTTCTTCTCCTCAGGAGATCTGCAACTTTTTTGCTGACCATTTACAATATGTTTTTGGTCCAGTTAGCATCGCAATACTGTATCGATTCCCGGGTGCGACTCAAACAATTTTTGCTGAGGATATGACCATATCGAGGAATGACATATTTATTGTCATTACGAAGCTTGACAGCAAGAAGTGTCCTGGACCTGACCTCCTCCCTTCTACTTTTCTGATCAAGTGTGTAAAACAACTGATCTCGCCCCTGCATACTGTATTCAATAAATCTCTCTCCTCCGGGCTATTTCCATCGTATTGGAAAGCTTATTACGCAACAAAAATTTATAAAAGTGGCGATAGACGGTTTATTTTCAATTATAGAGGCGTCGCCATTCTATCTGCAATTCCCAAACTATTTGAAAAAAATCATCTACTGCAAACTTTCTTCTCTGGCTGACGCTCGTTCTACTATAACTAATCTTATGGTGCTTGTTTCTGATGTTTTGTACAAAATGGAGAAAGGTGATCCAACTGACAAAGTCTATACATACATTAGCAAAGCATTCGACCGAGTTGATCACTCCATTTTGATCCCCAAGCTGAAATAATTCGGATTTGCAGTGGCTTGGCTCCTACCTCCACAATCGTTTTCAATTCGTAAAATTCAAAGTTCTTATTTCTAAGAAAGTCGACGTTGAATCCTGTGTGCCTCAAGGAACTCATCTTGGTCCTCTTCTAGTTCATATTTTTATATCTGACATATCGGAGTTTTTATCTGATATTCCTCATTAACTATATGCGAACGGCCACAAAATCTACCATGTCATCAGGTCAACATCTGACACTACCTATTTTCAGTCTAAATTGAACTCTTTAGACCATTGGTGCTCCGCGAACAGGCTCCTTCTTAACATTGCCAAATGCCACGCAATCAGCGTACCGCATTATACGTCCGCCTCAACAACATGGCTCTCAGTACGTTTAACAATATATAAGATCTGGGTGTCATCCTGCATAAGAAGCTCCGCTTCAATCTGCATTACGATAGAATGCTTTCCCGAGTACGTTTACAATTTGGTTTTATTAAGTGACGAGACAAAGAGTTTTAGAATCTTTCGATTACTAAATCTTTGTATACTTCACTCGTGCGTCCTGTTCTTGAATATGCGTGCACTATATGGAACCTGGCTTTCGGAATTCACAGCCAAAGATTTGAGTCTGTTCGGACGCAGTTTTTACTATTCGCTCTGAGAGATCTTTTCAGCCCTTATGATTTCAGTAATCTACCACCAGATGAATATCGTCTTAAATGTATTAACTTGTTACTCCTTGCGTCAAAAGATTAATGTTATCTGCCTGCTTCAGCTTCGATGTCATCAGAGACGTGGTTAATTTCGTCTCCTTGAAAGAAAACTTTGTGCTCAATCAGCCATCGAGAGTCACTAGATCCCGACAGTTGCTTATTAAATACGAGCACAACACAACATATGCAGCAAACGAGCCAATAATTAGGTACTGCAGGCTTTTCAATAGCATGAGCGAGAACTTTTTCCCTACGATATATAAAGCAACTTTTGAAAATTCTTTCCCCACCATACTAACGTATATGTATTGTATATTGAATTTTAATTCAAATTCAGAATTTAACTGATATTTATTTAGTTGTTTGTCATTAATTTATTACTTTATTTTTATCTATTTGTAACTAAATTATTTATGCGTCATTTATTAGTCTTGTATTCGTATATTGTTTTTTTCTTAATTTGCTTCGTTATTTTATGCATGTAATATTTTATTTTATTTTATTCTTCTATACATGTACGCCTCGATTGGTGAATAAATAAATCAAAAATAAATAAATAAAACTAACCCAAAATTGAACTCGACCATTTACCAAAAATATCACATGTAATAGTTTATGTGGTTTGGATGAAGCAGTGTTAAGCAAAATAACCCAGTGGGACCAATAATATATCCAATAGCGATTGCGTAAAGACTCCTTGGTAAAGAATAATACTTGTCATTCTCCTTATGTGCCAAATAGATATTGGCCGAGCCCAGGCAAGATCTGGCGAGCCCGAGTGTGTGGACGGTCCAGACGAGCGACTTTGACAGGGCTCGCCGGCGCTCGTGCCACATCCAGTCGGAATGGATTTTGAGCACGAGTCAAAGCAATTTCGTACGAGCTGTCAAATGCCGTCCACATGTTCGCGGTCTCGTCTGACTTCTGCTCGCCTGGTCTCGGCCAATATGTATTTGCCACATTATAGAGCACTTTACTTTAATATTTGTATATCCTAGGGGGTATATACTAACTAAAAACATAATACCGAATTTACATTCTCGCCGAGGAATGCCAAATGTAGACAAGGTCTGTGTGTAAATGGTCTCCTTGTCTATTCTCGGCTGTTTTTTTCATGGCAAGCACGCGTATGTAAATGGTTTGCTCGTCGGCTCTTGTTTGTTTTATGAAGGGATAATGATCTTTTATTGCTGTGCCTGAGTGTTTATGACCGTCTCGTCCTAGCTCGAAGCCGCTGGAAGCGAAGTCGGTTTTATGCATCGAGTAAAAGGGAATCGAGAGGGTAGCATGTGCTCATTCACATTTTCTAATTTTTCGCTGGGACTTCAAACATGTCTTTGCGTGTCCCAGATTGATATCACTCAACGCACACCAGGCAGTTGCAATAGCCACAACCTGTACCTCAGCCATCGTTCACTGAACTGAACAAAACAGCTCACAACTGTCGAAAGATGCATGGTGCAATATCCTAAGTAAACAATTCACCCTATGAAAGGTGTATGGTGCATGGTCCGTGTTGCATGGTGCAATATCCTAAGTAAACAATTCACCCTATGTCTTGCTGAGTCTTATCCAGTGTCTTGTTGAGTCTTGTCTACGAGACGCTCGTCCCTATGTATAAACCCGGCATAAGATGTAAGACTTGCTTCCTTTGAAGAAGAGTAATACGTTCAAATAATTGCTTCATATTCCCATAGAATTACCTATTCGCTTCTCTGTAGAGTTGTATGCTTCGAAGACAATGATTACTTACATCCTTGTTAGTAAAATTTTCTATCCCCCACATTGAAATGAGTGAGCGTTTGAAGTGAATACAATTTCTATTTGTTTCAGGTTATTTGATTCATATAAAAAATACATTCCTGGTTAAGTAGTAATTTCTAACATTAAGTGTTCACTTCATGTATTCAAATAAAATGAAAATATTCATAATAAAACTATCTTAAATTGAAATCATTTACATTAGAAAGAAATGTGTGTTTATTTTAAGAGAAAAAAAACGAATTGAAAATTTTAGCTTTTCGTTAATATTTTTTCTTTTGTTTTTAAGTTTTTATTTCTTTTATTTTACATATGCTAGCATCTTATATGTGATTGCAAATATATTTGTTAGAGAGTTTCCAATGCAAAAAATATAGATATTTGCACTGAAATAACAATAATTGGTATTCCACTGGAATTGCGAATTATCTCTTTAATTTTTAGTACTGACAAAACGATGAGAAAGCGCTGAAATGCGAAATTCAACAAAGTTACTAAAATAAAGTAGCTTTGTAAGTGCGAGTGTCAACGTGTTCTAGCCAACAGGCAGGAACAAAACAACGGCTTATATTGTTACCAAAAAGGAACTAAATGTAATGTTATTTCCGAAGCTTTGGGACGGAATTACATCCACTATGTGTTGGAAAGGAGGAATTGCGGATGGTTGCATGCAACACTGCTTACTGTCGGTAGTCAATCTGCCACACAACATAGACCCGATCACACCTGGACTGAGAAGAGTCGCAGAAGCAGTCATGAGGGCTAATGCTATCATTGGCTGTGACATACATGCTCACCACGTTATATGTGGAAGCACTAACATAAACGGCCGAGGTAGGTACTTACCAAAATTTTTATTTTTAACGACGTAAATATTTGCAAGGCTGAAAATAAGCCTACATTTATCACCAGAAACAAAACTGAGATAATTGATATTACCTTGGCTCCTCCAGGTGTAATGGGAAGCTCCCGCTGCTGGCAGGTGTCTGACCTGCCGTCGTTCTCGAATCATCAGTCGTTATACTGGGACATAGGTTTTTCTGAAAATTAGAGAACAGCAGAATGGGAAGTTTACTCTGGAAAACCAAAGAAACACTTCAGAGAACTAGGCAACCTGAGTTTGATGAGCCCAAGACGAATAATGAGCAGGTGTTCCGTTTGATAGGAATTTAAGTGTCACATTTCAAAGACCTGTGCCCAGAAAAACCCGTAAGCAAACACGATATACTATGGTGCGACGGCGAGTTTCCGGAGGCTAGACAACCCGAAGAGGGAACTCTGTTAGAACATTGAAGGAAGAACAGAAGCTACCAGTATCATGAACTAAGTGTAAACACAGCGCACCTCCTTGTCTACGTAAGGAAGACGGTGATTGTGCTTAAGACCCGAATCCGGATATGCTAATCGAAACTCATTTCCTAGAATCAGCTAATATGGCATCAAGGAATGACCAATTCTGGGCAATCCACCAGCCGTCGAAACTGCTAATTAGGGAGGCAACAGATGAAGACAAATTCGGGTGGGAAAAACAAACATTCCGACCTTACAAAGCCACAGAAACATATTAGATGACAAACAAAGAGCAGACAGGACCATTATCCCTACACTGCAGCGTATTTTTACCGCATGTTTTCGTATCGGAGTAGAACCTGAGTAATCGAAAAAGGCTAAAGTGGTTTTTATTCATAAACAGAAGCCTGGACCATTTGATGCGATATGGAACGGATAAAAATAACAGGAGAACAGTTGGTACGGGAACAACCTAAGGGGGATTACATCACTCCTTTTCTGGATGCTTCCAGTCAATGAGAGTCTGAAAAATTTAAAGGTCAGGGGCTTTGAGGTGGTAGCGTATGCCGCCAACATTATACTACTTATGAGAGAAGCGTTCCCACAATTTTTTTCGGATTTTATAAAATTGGCGCTGAATCAGATCCAAATCTTGGCCAGAAAGCCGGTCTTAGAAAACACAAGTCACGGGAAAACACAAGGTGCCGGCTATCATCACACCAATCCTTAAAGGAACAGCACTTATTCTTGTGGAAAGTGTTGAATATTGGGCCTTATACTAGATAGAAAACTGAATTGGGGGGCTAATGTGCAGCCTACTCCACTACCTGGGACCTTGAACTTCAAGCGGCCTACTTTACATTTACATATGTAATGAAGCTGATTTTGGTGAGCGACCGTATGGTGGAGGGCAGCAGGGAGCAATACCAATACCAAAGAACTAAAAAGATTACAAAGATTAGTTTTCATAAGTATCACGGATGCATTGAGAACGACCCCAACGGCCGGGCTGTTAGTAATTTTGGGACTAATGCCCCTGGATTGGTTTATTCTTAGAAGCGCTTTCTTAACGGCAAAACTCGCCAAAATTTCAGGCATGTGGTTCAGGTTCAGATCAAAGGGGGCCACATCGGTATTCTTAGAGAATGCCAAAGCAGGTATTGTCTTGTCGCTAATGATACGGACCACATAACTAAAACAATGTATCTTGTCAGGAATTTCTCGGTCAAGATACCCTAAATGGAAATAAAGCAAGCTGGAAGTACAATGTAATTACTGACGACGAAGGTTCGTGAATTTGCACAGATGGATCTCAGTCAAGATACCCAAAATGGAAACAAAGCAGGCTGGAAGTACAATGTAATTACTCGCGACGAAGGGACGTGAATTTGCACAGATAGATCAAAGACATATAATGGAGTCGGCTCAAGCGTGTATTCAATGGATCTGAACCTTCATCTTTGGTAAAGGCTGTTACACCATGGTACTGTTTTTCAGTCTGAAGGATACGCCATACGCATGGCAGTCGAATCCATTAGCGGAACATCAACAAAACCAACGATGACTTGCGTTCACAGTAAGGCAACCATTTTCGCTCTTGCGTCTCACAAATGCTTTTTAAAAGACGTGAGCGTATGCAAAACTACTGTCAACAAGAACATCCGAATTATGTAGATGCCAGGGCGTAGTGGTTTCACAGGCAACGAAAAAGCTGATGAGTTGGCGAGGAGAGGTTCAGTGGCTAGAAATAGCCCCTGTTTTACCATACTGCGGTCACTAGCTGACGCCACAAACAAACTTGATTCCGCCATATCAGCTAAACTGAAGTCTGAATGTACAAACAGAACAAACTGTAGGGAAGCCAGCACACTATGACATCCACTTGATTTAAAGAAGAGCAGAAAACTGCTCAAGCTCAGCAAAAACTGCTTGAGACCGCATCTCATGTGAATCGTACATATACATAGGACTGATATTTAACAGCTTATGTACGAGAAGCAAGATGGAAGAGATTCTAGGATATTTGTCAGAAGTGACTAGTACCGCTTTTCTAAGACAGCTGATTCAGTTTCGTGAAGTGAGTAGTAAGAGTGGACAATAGACTGGTTTCCCATACAAAAATAATTTCTTTTGCTCTTTTATATTCGGTGTAAAATTGTCGTCGAAGCAGGAGGGTACATTGCTAGTGTACGTTGTGCAAGTAGAGAAGACATATACGATTTCGAAGGTGTGTCTTGTTGATGTTTTGCTGCTCTTGTAGACATAAGTTGATTTTTCGAGGAAAACGCCATAAGAAATACACGGCAAAAACAAGTGAAACCTGTCCAAATCGTAATGCTTTTATAAAAGTCTTCCGCAGCCGAGGAGGACAGGTTTTTCATACAAAAATCGAGCTTTTTTTAGTTTTTTAGACAAATATTTTTCGCTTGAGGTGTTGTCACGAGTTGAGTTGACAGAGCCGGGATCTGGTATTTTGATTGTGAGGAGGAGTCGATGCAGATCTGATAATTTTATTCGTGGGATTGAAGCCGGTGTCATTTTGGATACGATGCAGATTGTTTGTAAACAAGCTGTACCATGTGCCAGCAATCTTGATTTTTGGCGCCTTGGCCCCATATGACAGGAATCTTGTTTCCTGGTACCGTGGTTATGTTTTTTACACTATTTGTAAGTAAGAAGCCGGGTGAGCTGTTAAGTTTTGACTTGAAACCGGTAAGCAATCTATCTGAACCGGTATGTATTGTTTTGCTTTGTATATGTTGTGTTGATGTGACGTAGCGTAGGTCAGTTATTCAAATATTTATCTTAGTTTCGGTGTCGATGTTGATTCAATGTATTCAACCGGGTAAGATATGAATTCTGGATTTGGGTCAGGTTGATACTTCGTGTTCAATGATAATTTTATGTACGCATAAATCATTGAGTGTTAGTCTTTCTTATGTGACTCATATTGTAACGATTTGCATGTTATATTTTTGGATGCGAATGAACACGAAAGTGAAAAGCTAGAATGTGAATATGAATAAAATTTCAATTTGCATTCGAATTGGAGCAGCAATGCTAAGGAACCCTGGTGAATTATGAAATGAAAAGCGGTTTATATGTTTAAGTAGACTTAAGTCTTTTTATTATGATATGAAATATAATTGTTTGCAGATATTTTTACATAGAATAATAATTGTATATCGAAACAGCCTCACAAATAACTCCACCAAGAATTAATCCGAATCCAGCACATTTTAATAAGTTGTAGAGGCAATGCTCTATTCTGCAATTTTTCTTTGATGCAATCGGTGTGTCGTAGGGTCCACAGACGTCTTTTCCGTTGGCATAGAAACATTCTGGGGATAATCGTAAGTGTTCGCTCTCGACATCAGCAGGTGCGTTGAATGCATCCATGGTAACCGAACAGAAGTAACATCTGACCTGGTCTTTTATGTTTGTGTAAAAGAATCCACTACGTGCAAGCTTAAGTATTTTTCGTACGTCAATATTTAGATTGGTGAACGTTTTGACTCGGTCATATTCTCGCTTTAAACACAACATCTTGAATGAATGTCGTTCACTTTAGAGCACGTCTTTTATATTTATCCAGGAATTATGATGAGAAGAAAAGCCGAGCCATTTAACAAAAACACGATCTCCTCTTCTTCTAATAATTTTCTCAACAAGGTATGCGTCAGGGTGTTTCACTCTAGTTAACTCAGGTTCATAGAACCCACCTTGTATCAAATTTCCTTGATAGTCTTCCAGTGAGTATGTTCGTGGCTGTGTTTTCTTTACCTCTTTTATTGTGAAAATTTCTGTAGACCAGTTTGGTGTGTAGCCTTTTTCAAATACGTGTTTATGTTTACTTATACGTACATGATCTCCAGCTTGAAATTTTGGTTTTGATGTTACTTTGACTTTTCTGTATAGTTTTGAAAGTAATTCAATCTCATTTGTGGCGTTTACATCCATAGGTCGCATCTTAATAACCCGATGTTTTGTCCTGTTGTACCGGCCAATTAATTTTTGGAGTAAGCTAACCCAATGATAATTTCCATTCATACTGAATTCTTTCCACATAATACCCTTTAGAGTTCTGTTGAAGCGCTCTACAATCGATGCTTTCAATGCACTAAATGTTGAATAGTGGTTAATTTCATACTTTTTCATAATATGTCGAAATCTTTTATTGAAAAATTCCTTTCCGTCATCTGTTTGCAGATTTCTGGGAATGCGCCTTTGTTCGAGAATTGTTTCCATTGCC
Organism: Nemotelus nigrinus; assembly: GCA_947369275.1. NCBI lineage: Eukaryota > Metazoa > Arthropoda > Insecta > Diptera > Stratiomyidae > Nemotelus > Nemotelus nigrinus. The sequence continues at coordinate 52,456,083 of OX376372.1, read as the reverse complement.
TTCGTCACTTCATTAGCGCTTTTATTTTTGACTGGTAATGCCCAAGCGTACTTGGAAAAAGTGTCAATTATTGTAAGAAGAAATTTGTAGCCTCTATTCTCTGATGAGTATGCACTCATATCAACCAAATCCGCCTGCCATAAATCATCAATACCTCTGATAGTGACCCGACGTCGGTTAAAATTTTTACGAGCAGGTCTGTGTAACTCGTTGACAATTTGCCTTCTACTCATAACGATTAAATGTATAAATATAGGCTGTTTACTTGTTTTTATGTTAAAATCTGTGAAAATTTGCAAAAATGACGCACTTTATTCACCCCTTCACAATGATGGTTGCCGGTCCATCTGGATGTGGCAAGACGAGTTTTATAGAGGCACTTCTAAGAAACGACACTATGATACAGCCGCGGGTGAAGAAGGTTATTTGGTGTAATGCTGAAACTCAGGCTATTCCAACAAAAGTAGGGTTTAAAAATATCGAATACTTAAGTACGATGCCGGAAGAGTTTGTGAATAATGCAAATGAGCCAACACTTATTGTTTTGGACGATATGATGTTAAATGCGTTTTCAAGACAAGTTTGCGAACTTTTTACCAAAGGTTCACATCATAGGAATTTTTCGGTTATATTAGTAACACAAAATGTATTTCATCAGGGAAAATTTTGCCGTGACATATCATTGAACTGTAAATATCTGGTATGCTTCAAGAATCCACGTGATAAAAGTCAGTTTCATCATCTTGCTAAACAAATTTACCCTGAAAATAGCAAGGAGCTTGTGAGAATATATAAAGAAATCACTCAGGCGCCACACAGCTATTTATTAATAGACCTGACTCAGAACACAAATGATATACTACGATTCCGTACTGATTTATTTAACAAAAACTTTGTAACGTGTTATTGCTCGAAGGATAGTTTAAAGCAAGAGAATGGTGTCACGAATGAAGCGATTAAAGGACAACAAGCATATGTTATACGTGCTTAGACGTGCTCGACCGGGTTTGAGAAATGCTATACTTAAGAATGCCGATCCAGAGGTAATTAAAACACTTTGCGAAATCACATTGAATACGTTGAATGGTAACCACAGACCTCGTGGAAAGATATATAACCGTCTCTGTAAATATAAAAAGTGTATGCGCAAGTTAGTAGATGCTAAACGGTCAGTTCCGCGACAACGTAAAGTACTAATTCAACAAGGCGGGTTTCTACCAGTATTACTGGGCAGTGTACTTTCAGGGGTGATTGGTTCACTAATTGAGAAATATGTATAGGAACAGTAATCTGAATAAAATGCTACTTCTGTCTCCTGAAGTATATGCAAATTTGAAAGACACTATTGAAAGTTCTAATAACCAGAGTTTGTTCGATAAGGCTATGAATAAGATATTGAAAAGTGAAAAATTCAGCGATAAAGACAAATGGTATCATTATCGAAACGAACTTATAAAATTTTTAAACACACGTCGTAGAAGTAAAGGATTTCTAGAAAGAAAAACTCAAATGCCTTCTTCGAGCAAGCATGTACACAAAAAACAGAAAAGTTTGCGAGACAACACGACACAAACTAAATATGTTTTTAGAGATGAGAAACCTACGCAAACTACACCTGTACGAGTGGAAAAATTGTTTGAATCATTAGGTGAAATCACACCTCCAAGGAGTGTATTATCGGCTGCAGCAAAGCGTCGTCTATCGGCAAGTGGAATAGCCAAAAGTCTGAAGCCACCATCGAAATTTAGAAAAACTTCAGCTGACAAAGATTATAGGATAATAACTGGTGATGACGGAATAACACAATACACAGTACCTGTTGATATGAGTCCTGATGAAGTAGAAGACGTTCTAGGGGAGATAGACAATCTTGATGATGAGGGGTCCAATGTCTTTAAAATGGAGAAAGAAGGTGAAGAAGATTCTGAAAGTATCACGGATGTGGAAATGCAAGAGCTGCCTAGTTACTCTATATTAAGGCCCTCTCGGTTCGATCCTAATCAATACACGTCTGATCAACCCGTCAGAAAACATCCTGTTCGACAGAGTGAGAGACTGAAAGAAAAAAAAGGGCGTAGCTCGAGTGTACCAGATCTGGCTTGGGAAAGAATTTGAAATGCCTGTAACAGTAACAGATGATGAATTCTACGTATGCCTTTTAAGCAATAGCTCTCTGAGTATTTACCCTGAAAACACATCATCTTTTGAGAATATTCTTCCTGCTTCTTGTAAGCTTGGTAGCGGTTGGCGTGTTGGAATAACAGAGATAATGTTGCCAAAACGAAAAAAAGGAGAGACAGTGTCAACCAGCAGTGTTTCTAAGCGTTCTAAATACAGTATCGGAGAAGAAGAAGCTAGTATGATGAAAAGAAGTCGACGATCAACTGCAGCAGAATCCAGCAAACCTGAAGTAACAGAATTAGTTGTAAAAATCATGCCTTTGAAAAAAAATCTTGTTCTCTTAAGATGGAGTGATGCTACTTTGCGGAGACTTTGTTATGAAAAAAACGATATCAATTTTTCAACATTCCTATCGTCATTTTTCTTGGTTATTAAACCTGACTTCTATAACTACTATTTGACATCAATTAAGGAACTGGTATTCAAACATATCGAAAAAGATCGAGATGAAGGAAGTATTCCCGACATCAGTGATTCTAAGAAGATTGGAGGTTTCTGCTTACATGTTTACCAAGGCGAGAAAATCGCCGAAAAAGTTTATTTAAACTCAAACAAAAAGTTTAACACACTTCAGGACTTTATTGATTATATAATTGGACAGATTCCGAGGTCGAAAAGAAATTATGTAGAGCTATTAAGAATGATTGACGAATACATATATCCTGCACATAGCTTAAGACGTGAGTGGGAAAGAAAAGCGGGGATCAAGCCTACCTCGCATACTTTTCATCTAAAAGACTATGGTGTAAAAATAAATGTGGAACTGCCAATACCTTCACCGATTAACATTACGGATTTTGTGTCACTTTTGCTGAGTGGAATAGAGTTTTCAGACGAAGATTTAAAAAAGAAAGCTGAAATTTCCGGTAGAACAGTGTACCAGGTACGAAAACAATTATTTTACAAAATTGGTCAATCAATTCGTCAATCCATAAGTGATGCCGCTAAAGAATCCGGTAGCGATATATTACCTGATGAATGGGCAAAAACTGAATCAGATACAATACTAAACATTCCATACAAAAGGAGTGATGGAACAACGGGTACAACACCAGTGCCGATTGAAGTGTCTAAAACTGAAAATATTGCTGGCCTATTCATTGATGCATTTTTAAAAACACCTGTTGATAAACGCGATCCAGATCTGATAGATGTCTCGATAAAAGAATCTTTCGATAAGTCCATATTTCTTGATAGTCTAAGTCGGTTGGAAAAAAACTTACATGAGCTTGATAAAAGAACACGTCGTGCTACGACATCCAAGACCGTTAGTGATTGTGAAAGCCCCAATTTAATTCACGTTTACACAGACATTATCAAACCTAGAATATTAGCTGATAAATTGGTGCGAAATCTTCGTACGATTCCTTTGCATGATTGCGACAGTATTTTCAGATTCAATCATGTAGAGTACTGTGCTGTGGAAAAAACTTTTTTCGAAAGCATTTCTATTAAAGTCACAGATCAACAAGGTGAACCAGTAGATTTTGAACCAAGTTTTATACCCACATACATAATGCTTCACTTCAAACGTCGGTAAGAAAAAGTATAAATATTCACATACATTGATGTAAGGGTTATAGTGTTAATATTCAATACCGATGTTAAGGACATGAACTCGCACTACACACGCTATTATTTGGTCCAGAGTGGTGGAAATTTATCAGATATTGGAGACCTCTATCGAGCCCCAATTATCTATCAGCGCGGTAGAGGTATAGGAAGTTTTTTCAGTGGTTTATTACGTTATCTAAAACCTTTGGCTGCGTCAGGTGTCAAAGCTATAAAACGACAAGCGGTCAAAACCGGTAAGGCTATTATACAGGAGGTTGGGAACAAACCTCTTAAAGAACTCTTAAGAGAACACGGACAAACTGCAGCACAGGAGTTAGCTCAGAAAGGTATAAACAAACTTTTTGATAAGATGAATGGAGCAGGTAATCGAATGGCTATAAAAAGAGCTAACCCGTTCACAACAATTCAATTCAAGTCTTCTCCTAAGCGACGTAAAGCTGGTAAATTGAAAAAAAGTGTAAAAAGAGCGTCACGTAAAAAGATTAAAAGGGTGAAAAGTAAACGAAAAGTTATCAAGAAGCGTGTATTGGACATATTTGATAAGTAATTAACATGTCCTCCTACAAAGAATGCATGAAATCCGAATTGGACATTTTCTCCACATCACCGATTCAAAGCAACATTTTAAAAACCGAAGAAGTTGCATACAAGCCAATAGCTTCATTGGATAACTCATCTGTACTGGAATTCATCTCTCTCGGCCATGGTGATACGTATCGTGATTTGTCCAGCATATATCTACGGCTCAAAGTGCAGATGGTTAAAATAAAGGATGGCAAAGAGATGTTATTCACAGGGACTGAAGTAATCAAGGGTGCTGATGGAAGAGAAGTCGTAGCTGACCCAATAGGTGTCGCAAATAATTTGATGCATTCGCTTTTTAGACAATGTACAGTGCAGCTGAATGGGAAGAATATAGCTCAAACAGACAACAACTACCAGTACAGGGCATACATTGAAAATCTATTGAATTACGGGAAAGATGCAGCAACAACTCATCTCGAATCGGTTGGATGGTATCTTGACCAGGATGAAATGGAAATGATTGAAGGCTCTGGTCCAAAGTCTGAGAATAAAGGTTATCTTAGTAGATCAGCGCTATTAGAGAAAAGTAATGTCGTCGAGTTAATGGGAAAGATCCATAGCGACATATTTAACCAAGAAAAACTCTTGATTAATGGTGTGGATTTGCGCGTCATATTATCTTTAGAGAAACCTGAATTCTACCTGTACTCGAAAGATGATAAATTCTCACCTCGAATTAAAATACTGGAAGCAACAATGTACATGAATCATGTAAGCGTCAATCCCAATATTCTCCTGGCACATGAAACAGTACTGCAACGTTCAAATGCAGTATACCCGTACAAACGCGTCGAAGTGAAAACATACACGTTACCAACAAATACATTCACACTATCGCTGGACAATATAGTGGTTGGTCAATTACCGAACTTGCTCATTTTCGGGATGGTAGACAACGACGCCTATACCGGAAAACGTACTAAAAATCCATATAACTTCAAACATAATAACATCACGAGATTTAATTTGTCAGTTAATGGCGTACAAGTACCAAATCAACCTATAGAATTCGATTATTCAAAAGAAAAACCACTGAGCACCCGAGGGTACTTGAGCCTTTTCAAGGGTACTGGTATCAATTATTTCGATAAAGGCCATCAGATATCCAAACAATTCTTCGACAATGGTTGCTTTTTGCTAGCATTTGACTTGACAGCGGATAATTCATACGAATCAACTTGTGGCAGTTTATTGAATCAAGGTGTTGTGCGCATCGAGGGTAGATTCAAAGAGGCCTTAAAGAATAGTGTGACATGCATTGTATATGCAGAGTACGATACGAATATTGAAATCGATAAAAATCGAAACGTTTACTCGAGTCTATAAAAAGTATATAAAGAGGTTCAACACTTCTATATTTATTATTATTTATCTGAGCATTGGCTAGAGATAACTACAGTACCATGACTCATTGTCTAGTAAATACCGAGTATTTTTCAGAAGGGCACTTTACCTTCTTCAAAAAAATTGCGTTTGCAGGCTTTATTTCACCAGATAAAGTGTATACAAAGGAGATCGTTTACAAATATCCTACATCAACAGTTAGCACTACAGATCATACTGGCGTGTCTGGAAACCTTGAACTTAAACGTCTGGATGAGGATCTTATAAAAACCCTCGCAAAGTTTTCGACTATTTTCGTACATGGGGAGCCAACAAAGGAATTCCTCCAGAGCTACGTCACGCCACGTACTAGAATCATTAACCTTGAAGCAATAACCTCCAAAGAACAGGAATGAACACGATCGAGCTTGGTAGTTCTTTAAAGCGAAATCATGTTACTAAAAGATTTTTCAAGGGCGTTTTTCCGTGCGATCACTTACCCCATCAAATAAAGAAACCTGCTTGTATTATTGCGAATACAGATCCAGCTCATAAAAGTGGAACTCATTGGGTGGCCTTTTACATTCCTAGAAAAGGACCTATCGAGTACTTTGACTCTTTCGGTAAATATCCTACTAACAAGTACTTCAAAAGATTTCTTCGGGTCAATGGTAAAGTTTTCGTAAATAATAAGCAGCGGTTACAGAGTGCGCTCTCAACCACATGCGGACAGTATTGCGGTGTTTTTCTTTATTTTCGCTGCAGTGGCAGGAGCTTCAAAACATTTCTGAACCGGTTCTCCTCTACAGATTATAATTTCAATGATGGTGAAATAGTTAATTTATTCCGGAAAATTTATTTGAAGACCTCTTTGCAAAATGGTGGGGAGTGTTTCAATCAGACCTGCAGACAGGAGGCCGGAGATATAAAAAACAGCGTGATCAATCCATCGAAGCCATAGTTTTGTCTTTTACAATTTAAAAGGATGTCGTCAGTTGCTGAAAAGTCCGCTAATAAGCAAACACAAACCTCTAAGCGAGTCGTCCGCGTTGTTCAGAAGAAGAAAAAAGTTATGAAACCATCCCAAGTCGAACCTTCTAGCAGCTTTGAGAACATCATATCAAACTGCAAGGAGAAGAAGTCAAGAACGAAAACGATTCCCAAATCCCAAGCTCCGTGCAATGAAGACTCCTTACTGAACTATACTTACTACCTGGATGGCTGTCATAGCCGTAGGGTCATACTCGGATTTGACCCGCAGACATTTCAGGCGAAGGTAATCTTTCACTACCATGGACGTTTCCCACTGGCAATTGACTACAGTCAATGGATTTCACTCTACAATTACCTCAAAGATTTGAAGACTTCAGCAGGCGATGAATATCCAGAAAATCAATTGGGTCTTTTAAAACGGTATCATATTCCTGTAGGCAATGGCAACATAACACTCAAACATCTGGAGCTATTCAAACTGTTCGATATGATGGAATTTTTTAATATTGTCATGCACCACAACAATTTGGCCTCGGAATATGTGAAGGAATATTACGAGCAGTACTGTAATAGATGCAGGGAGAAGGATCTATTGAAGCTGGAAAATGAGGACTTTTTTATACCACCTCGTACATCTTATATGCATATTAATTATTCTAGGCTTTTTTATGAAATTCCAATACTGTGTAGCTGTAACCTTATTTTTAATGTAATGAAATAAATTGATGTAATAAGAAAAAAACATGTTTGTATTTCAACAATATTTAGTATTCATAAGATAATACATATAAAGATTTATACAGTTTTGCGCAGCACATCGTGTCCCCGGAAGTGCGTCATGCATTTTACAGATGGTCTTGAAATTCTTGAGATCTCGTAGTTTCGGTATCTCCAGATGAACTATGTTTGCGGAAGGTAGATACCTCTTTAGAAATTTGACTTTTACATCACCTTTTACATAGATCGTAGATTTACTGAATGGCATTAGAATGTTTGGAAGATTGTTGTAGCTAACCTCACCGTCATCCCATCGCAACCCGTTAATGTTCTTTGCTACGAATTTGTTCTGTCTTCGTGCCCTACCATCCAGCTCTTGGTAAGGATAGGGTGGAGAGAGGTAGTAAACTGTAGGTACAGTTGATTCGTAAGGTAGTACTGCCAGCTCTTTAGCAAAATATTGTCCATTGTTACCACACACGAATTGGATATCGAAAATGAATGTATTCATTCTGCCTGTAGGGAAGTAAAGTTTGAAATGAAATGAAAAATAGCTCTGTTTTTGATATTTATATAATTGTTTCTTAACTCAAATACAATTATTTCGGAACTAAAATGTAATTATGTATATGTTGTTTCATCATTAACTCTTACACTTTTACAAAGTGTTCTCACACAAAAATTGATATTATGTTTTAATTAAGTATGTGTGCGACTGCTTTAAGGTTTTAAACATTAAAAGTCTAAGTGTATCTTATATTTTATGTAACTTAAAAATAACAAAATTTTACACAATCTTAAATAATGCGCTTTCTTTTGAAACCGTAAGGATATGTGGAACTTTCCTCCACTACAACTCTTTTGTCAAATGTGAAACGGAGATGTTTTATCTCAGGGGCTGAAACAACAATACCCGGACGCTTGCGTTTAATCTTTTTTTCATTTGTCACACAAACTATCTGATCATCATCAAGAACTAATGCTCTCAAGCGCTCAAAATTTACAACCTTAGCATTTTTGAAATTTATGGTGATCCCTTTACATTTCACGATGTATTCATTACCTTTTACAGTATCAATTTTCAAACCGTAAGTTTTCGGACCTGTACTTACGTACTCCGAAATATATGCATTCAGTCCAAAGCATTCAATTTCATTTGTTAAATCACCTAAGAAATCAGATATGGTTAGAGACAGAGGATCTGATTTATTATCTATAAATATTATACTATCAGTATCACAGTAAAGTATACATTTACCAACCTTTTCTAATACCTCAAAAAGTTTAAGTCTGGCAAATGTAGTCGTATACGCTGCTATGGGTATATTCACGTGAGGTAATGTGTTCAAATTTTCCACAGAGTATTTCCATGTTACCCACACGGTATCAGCATTTACAGGGTAAACCGAACATATTTCCAGTCCTGGCGACTGTATGAAATTACAAAACTCTGCGAAATTATGGAACACCTTTGTATGAGTTCGATCTTCTCGCTGAGCAAATTTGCCCCACAAAGAATTTAAACACATTTTAGCTGTATTTCGTCTACCAGCATTTTTACTAATTTGATCCTTACATAAATTTATGTTTTCTTTCAACAGATATGATTCTATAAAATTATCTCGATCTGCTTCGGATAAGTGTTCACCACCCCAACCACTCGACTCTTGTTTAATTTTCAAAAAAGTGTTGACGTAATCCGAGAACAAACCTCCTGTTTTGGTAATCGGATCATATTGCGTAAAGTTATATTGCCAAACTTCAAAAATTTTTCGTACCCTATAACCTTTACTAACAGCTAACGCTACCTCAGGTATTACCCAAGTACCCGTAAATTCCCTTTCCAAATCATCATGGTCACATAGGGTAATTTTGTTTGTTTCTGAACATCTTCTACATAATGAGAAATACAATTTGGAATTAGTCTTAAAGGGTAATACAGGGATAAATAAATCTGTAGGAGGAATAATAGAACACTTGATAAAACCATGCATTGTCAACACATCTTCTTTAGCAGGTATATTATCAAAGCGAAAAATCTTAGGATGACCTATTGGGTAAGGAGCGTATTTATTAATGTAAGGATACAGACTGGTGAAATCAAGGTATCTTATCATTTCTCCAACCTTAGCTTCATGATACAATTTAAACACTTCCGTACGACCGCCGAATAGTGCATCACGCGGGGCTAGAGGGGCACTGACATCTCGATACTGTTCATCGATTTTTGTCTCGATGTGTGGGTTCTCTTTTAAAAATTTTACGAATTCACACTCCCATATATACTCTAATTTATAACCGTTGTACTTTATCAACTCAATTCTCCTCATTGTTGCCTCATATGAAAGACTAACACTCAATGATTTATGCGTACATAAAATTATCATTGAACACGAAGTATCAACCTGACCCAAATCCAGAATTCATATCTTACCAGTCTCGGTTGAATACATTGAATCAACATCGACACCGAAACTAAGATAAATATTTGAATAACTGACCTACGCTACGTCACATCAACACAACATATACAAAGCAAAACAATACATACCGGTTCAGATAGATTGCTTACCGGTTTCAAGTCAAAACTTAACAGCTCACCCGGCTTCTTACTTACAAATAGTGTAAAAAACATAACCGCGGTACCAGGAAACAAGATTCCTGTCATATGGGGCCAAGGCGCCAAAAATCAAGATTGCTGGCACATGGTACAGCTTGTTTACAAACAATCTGCATCGTATCCAAAATGACACCAGCTTCAATCCCACGAATAAAATTATCAGATCTGCATCGACTCCTCCTCACAATCAAAATACCAGATCCCGGCTCTGTCAACTCAACTCGTGACAACACCTCAAGCGAAAAATATTTGTCTAAAAAACTAAAAAAAGCTCGATTTTTGTATGAAAAACCTGTCCTCCTCGGCTGCGGAAGACTTTTATAAAAGCATTACGATTTGGACAGGTTTCACTTGTTTTTGCCGTGTATTTCTTATGGCGTTTTCCTCGAAAAATCAACTTATGTCTACAAGAGCAGCAAAACATCAACAAGACACACCTTCGAAATCGTATATGTCTTCTCTACTTGCACAACGTACAGTAGCAATGTACCCTCCTGCTTCGACGACAATTTTACACCGAATATAAAAGAGCAAAAGAAATTATTTTTGTATGGGAAACCAGTCTATTGTCCACTCTTACTACTGAAGTGGTCGCTTGACAGCTCTATATAGCCAGCGAAGGGTAGCAAATTGGCCCAAACTGGTGGCCTAATATAGGTCGTGTAAGTGGCAGCCCTCTTATATAGCCTAACCAAATTTACATATTCCGATTGATTACACATAAAACCATGAAAATATATACATATGTATATTAATTTTCTTTAATTTCATTCTAATGTTACTTTTTTAATTGAAATATAGAAAATGTGTTTGTTCTATTTTCGTTTCATTCGATACATTGTACCTAAGTACATATGTATGTGATTAAAAAATGTAAAATGCTAAGTCGTCACAAATTCATCGGAAATTCCTATTTACCGAAGGACTGAACATTCAAAATATCTGAAAATCCTATTGAAAATATTTTCAGTTGCAAAGCTATCTAATGATACAATCGTCGGAACAGGTAAGTATTTCCAGCGTAGTGTAATCTAGGGTAAAAAAAAAACATTTTACCCTATCTCATAAGAAATGCAATCTGGAATTATTGCTTCTCGGGATCTTTAGAAAGGAAACGTTGTATGAATTATTTTCCAGCTTATACCAAATATATAAGGTTCTTTAAATAGAGGTATAGAGCTTTGAAGTGAAATTAAATACGGATAAATTATTTTGATTGCAGTGAAATCGGTTTTGTTGGAAAAATAATTTTCTGCCATTTTTATTTAAATATAATTTTGAACATGTGAGTGCCACGACTAGCATGGAAGAAGTCCAAACGAGAGGTCCAGTTTTCAACTACTCTAACCAATAATTGGGGCGTATCCCGCCAATAACGCGGCGACTGTTTTGGTCAAGCGTCTCGGGTTTATTGGCGTAGACGAGTGAGTTGACGTATCCCCACAAGAAATAGTCCAGTGGTGTTAAATCACAAGATTTTGCAGGCCAGTTTACAGGTCCAATACGAGAAATTATGTGGTCATCAAATGCTTCTTTCAATAAGTCGATGGTTGCACGAGCTGTATGGCATGTCGCGCCATCCTGTTAAAACCAGAGGTCCCCTGCATTATGACGAATCAAGTCCGGAACGAGAAAGTAATTGGTCATGGCTCTATAGCGGTCACCATTGCCTGTAATGTTATTCCCAGCAGCATTTTGAAAGACATATGGACAAATTATTCCGCCGGCCCACTAAACACACCAAACAGTGACTTTTTCCGGATGTAACGGTGTTTGGACAACCGCCTGTGGTTGCTCATCACTCCAAATGCGGCAGTTTTGTTTATTGACGTAGCCATTCAACCAGAAATGATCCTCATCGCTAAACAAAAAGCATAAAATGAGTTTCTTGAACAGAATCATATTTCGAAATAAATCTGCACAGTTTGCAGACATTGCTCAGGCGTCAACCTATTCATGATAAAATGACAAGCCAAAGTTACCATAAAACGCATGACAGCTATCACACCATATGTAGCATTAAAAAGTGTTGCCAACTTAAAGTTCTATACTTCTAAACAAAAACACCCTGTATTTGGAAATTTTTCCTGCAACCAATCCTAAGCTAGTTGGTGGTTTGCAACACAATTTATTGGAATTAATTTTGGTTGAGAATCGGATATATGAATGGCTTTGAACTTATTTGAGCATGTGAAAATGAAGAAAATTTTGCTGACGACACTTTTCAACAGATAGGATGAAACTAAATAAATCAATAGAAAATCGTGACGTCCATTTTGTACTGTCTATTTGCGGCTGATATTTTATTCATATAGCTTGTTTGGCTCACAATATTCGAAAGTTAAAGAGTTAATACTATTTTATTCTGTGATTGGAAAATGTAACAATTAAGAAGTATGCCTTATAGAAAAGCTATTTTCAATTTTCATTCTAAACCAGGTACCTACCTGTTGTATTAACCGTAGAGGCAAGCAATACTCGAATATTTAATTCCCATATCGTTCATTTGAAAGTTATCGTAAGAAAATATTGTTTTGTAAGTTCAATAGACAATACGTATGAAACACACCAAAATTATTTAGTAAAATTATTTTTTCATTAAATACCTATATATCGTATGAACAAAAGTATTAAACAGAAATCTGACAGTTTAAGTTAGCTCAGTATCGCAGACAGTCATGATACTGCGATATATTAATGTTGTCGTGTCACGAAAATCATACCATGCTTACATAAAGTTAAAATTATTTCAGTAAACTACAAATTAACCGATTCATCTAGATCAATGATGCGCGAAGCTCGTAATATATTCTATAAATATTACGTTGTTGTATGCTTTTCAACAATTACCGTTTCCGATCGGCACACCAGGAAAGCATTGTCCAAGTAAGCAAAATAAGAGTATCATCAACAACATCTAAGCTGTGCCGACGACCCTTAAGTTTTCATTCAGAAAAATACTGGTGTATTAATGTGTACATGAGCATCATGTGAAGTAAAACTTTAAAATGTTTAATTCATGTCTTGAGCCAAGCAATCTATCTACTGGAAACATGTACCCATTTTCTTGCCTCATTTCGCCAGCAAAGTTTGCAATGCGGACGACGTTTGCTTTTCGCTTTTATGTAAGCGGAGAAAGGTTTGGATAAGCGACAGCAATAGATGCTGATCAGCATGCATATCACTCGTTAGTGACGACGTCAGGGTAGGAAGCGCATCTTAATGAAAGCTTTGCAACTATTAATAAAATATACACTTTTATTTTTGTTACTATGATTAATTTAAATCTTAGGTTGACATAGAATGTAATTAAAATTTACCAGAATTGCATTCAAATCATATAACTGTAATCTAATGATAAACATACATCGATTTTTGCTTGTAAATGTATTCATCTGGTAGACAATGAATTTATCATGATATTACCATGCTGGAGTTAAGTCTAGGATTTAACATGTAAACATTAAAGTTAAGATTCATGCGAATTTCGTAATCGACAGAGCAACGACGAAATTATCTTGTCTTATATCTTCAGCCTACAACAATAAGCCAAAAAAAAAGTTCTAAGTACACAAACGTTATCGTATTTCAGTAAATTCCTTATCTAACTGCTACACGCCAGCGGCGAGGACTATTTGACATTGCTTCGAACGTCTCGCAGCTTCGCTCGAGCATTCAAATACTCTAAATTTAATTGAGGATCCACGAGTTCTTGTTCTTGCTGCAAATTGGCTTTTTCTAATTTTTGTGCACGTTCCATCATTACTTTCGAGAATTCCTTTTCCAAGTCACTTCGATTATTTTCCTCCTGTTTCTGTTGCTCGAGTATGAAATGACGTTCTTTTTGCTTTTGCAGGGCACATTCCAATTCTGATTTTTGGCCGATCACGCTACGTCCGCTAAAAGTAAATAAAGAAAAATGTTAGTCAACAAGAAATTGCTTGAGGGCAAAACTTAAAGTATTATCAAAGACGCACTTTATACATGAAAGTGAACTTAATGAAAGTATATTGTCGTAGACTGCGGAGATCTTTTAAAGTATTTTTTAAATGAAAATATTTTTTTGTGGAACAACATCGGCATTATTGCTACGATATTCTCACTGCGTGGAGGCAAGGCAAAATCTATAAGGCATTTTTCATACAGTCCTCTTTTGGTAATTGCAGATTTTTGATGTTTTATGTTTGTGTATGAAAAACTTGTGGCTATGACACTGTGATGCTTTCTTGGAATATTGACAAATATAAACACTTTTCTTCTCTTATCACTTAAAGTATAGTAATCAAATTCAAACGAAATAAATACCCGTAAGCTTATCTCAATGTAAAGCAAATTATTCAGTACTTTATTTAAAAAGTTAGGATAGAGTTCCCAGCTTCAATGACTTTGATGCTTTGATGATAATGATAAGCTTCCAAGTTTGTAATTAACAGCGCACTGACCACAGCAATCCAAGCTCTAACCGCTTTTGGATTACTTAAGCTTGTCGCAAACTTTTCCGTCACGACACGACATAGAAAAATGTCGTACGACAGTCGGTAGACCACCTACCGCACACTATACCGAACCAACCAACATGTCAGTTTGTGAAAATTGCTCAGATAATGCATAATGTTTAATGGAATGGAAAATGTATGCTGTTAAAAATTAAAAAGAAATAAAACTGAAATTAATTGTAATTCTTCCCATCTATTTTTCTTCCCATCTATTTTCTTTCCCATCGTGTTGTAACTTTTTGAGCTTATTTCATACAATTTTTTCGATAGGGTGGAGTTGAACTTTCTGCTCCTAGATAAGCAAAACCAACCCGAATAAATTAATGGGAAAAAGCTATCTTTCAACATTTTGAGACCCTCTTCCATTTTTCTTAAACCTACATAGCTTTAATTAATGCCTTAATAGAGGTAAATAAGAAATTTCATTGATGATACCAAAATAATGACTGTTGTTGTTTAAGAGTCGATAAATACAGGTACCAAAAATTCAAAGAGGATTAATATAACGACCTTTTGTTATAACCTGAATTGCTTTAGAATTCTTCAACGGATCAAACCGATAATAACGGCTCCACCATATTGCACCAATTATTAGTAATAACTCATTTCGTGCAGAAGATAACTGATAGTAAATAGTCAACTTTAATTTTAGACTTTGTTGAAAACGAAACAGGGCATAATTCATACTAATTATATATTGTTGCTTCAAGTGTGTTTAATGTTGAACAGGCAATACTAAGGACAGAAACTTTTTCGCCACCCAGTGGTTTCTGGCCAAAATTTTACCTTATTCATTACCAAATTCGAAATGTTTTGTTGTAAATCAAACTGCTGAACGGCCACTATTCTGAAGTGTTCAGAAAATGCATTATGATCAATACAATGGAAAGTGATTAGTTTGAAACATTTAAAAAAAAATAAAATTGAAATTTTCTCGGAAAATCCTTCTCATATATTTTCCTTCTTTTGTGATTTATCGTAATTTTTTGAACTTATTTCATACAGCTCTTTCTATTTTCTGGTCAAAAAATTTTACTTCATCCATTTCCAATTCGCATTTTTTTTTTAATATTAAACTGCCGAACGACAACTGATGCTTATCATAAAATCTATGAAGCTATATGAAACCCCGCACACTTAACCGACACGACACGCTACAACGACGTGCATCATTTGCCGGATTATATTGAATTCGAACATCCCAAACGACAAAATTTTTTTAATGTCCTGTCGTGTCGTGACGTGTTGGTCAAGTGTGCGTGCATTCATACAATTACATACAATTTATTCTCACAAATTTTTGTCGTGTCGTGTTGTTACGTGTCGTGTCGGAATAGTGTGCGATATGCTTTAAGCTCGACCATACTAACAACATTTATTAGGTATCACACCGACCTCCTTTCGTTCTGCCGGTTTTCAAGAGTATGTGAAGTATAATGTCTTTTTTTCGAGGGCTAAAAAATATGCTTGCACAGCTGCTCAGGCGTTTTTTAACCACACTTTAACCTCATCTTCACGATTGTCTACGGCGCCGCAGGATTAACTACGGAGAAAAGCGTGTGTCACTTCTATCTGAAGCGGGCGCAATGGGAAAGGGTATGTAAAACGTTAGCACTTTCCATAGTACAATCTTTACAGAAATCTATCCTCTGCAAACTTTGTGTAAGTATTTGTGATCCAAAAGGACCTGGCTCAGGCTGAAACGTCTTTCACCGTGGTCATCGCTAAGCCAATGTTTTAAGGCGTAAATTAATCTATCCGTCTAGTCATTCTTCGCAGCTATTACTTCTCTTCCTACGTCTGATATGTTCAAGAGCACTTCCCTGCGATCATTCGGCAATAGGTAAATTGAGATTAGTCCCGCTAAGAATAACACTTTTTCTGACACACTTCAGCTCCTGTAGCTGCTAGCAATTCTGAGCGCTCCCTACGTAGAACACTCACTACCCTTGTTCGATACTTCCCAAACATTAGGGCAGGAGCAATAGCGTCGCGGACGTTTGTAATGAGTCTCCCAAACGAGATAACAGTCATATCGTATGATCACCAACTTTATCACCACGCGACCCCTTCATTCTACTCTAAAGTACTGCGGAACCAACCGTCGTTGGTATAATGGTTGGAATTCTCCTCTTCGTTAGTCTGACAATCTTAGCTAGTTTGAGACCAGCTGGAGACCATGGCTATCCATCCAGCCTTCCAACACGTTGAGTTTGGGTTGAGTGTGGTTAGAATTTCTAGATGTAATCACAGCTGCTACGTTATCGGCATAGCCTACCAAGAGTATATTTTCCAGCATCTTGAGGCGCAAGAGAATATCATAAGCAACATTCCATACGTTTGGCGGAAATATGAAAACTTGTGCAACTCCAGCTGCAATATTTTTTGCTTGGTTCTACGTAGATCCCTACCTGAAAATATCGCTGAAGAGAATCCGGTATGGGTCTTTTCGGTCCTTAATTCTAGTGAGCAAGCAGCGCAGCATTTTCAATGAACAAAGGGACATCTCTGTTGTAGATCCGCCCACCGTAGATAATGTTGCAAACTCGGCTACATGAGTTCTGGTGCATCTCTTCGCAGAAGGTTTGCCACATTTGATTTTTATAACCACTTTCAGTTCCTTTTTACTTTTTTATGGTTCACTATAAGAGCGAAGTTATTGCTGCTACCGAGCTTTGGGAAACAATGGGTTTGTATGAAGCAATACACAAAGCTGAGAGCGCGCTCGTGTAGTCTGCTTCATACAAACTCATGTGTTATATTTTCAAGCTGTCCTATTTTCGTCATATAATTTACGACAATTTGTCTGAACTTTACAACCCTGTAAACACCCGACAGCCACAACTCGAAGACTATCTTCTTCTGGTCTTCAACAGAATCAACCCCTACGGGCAAAATGTGATTACACTCGAGCTAGGACTTTGTTGTCAGATCTAACGGCGATTCATCATTGCCAATGTCTCAAGACCCATTTCAGGCGCAGACTTCCTCTAATACTATGATATACTCGTTGACTTTAAACATGTTAGTTGATCCTCTCATTTCTCTCTCCGCGAAAGATACGTACATACAGCAATACATTCCACCAAATTTTGATAGATCCACAAATCGACAGACATGTGCTCTTCTCAAAACATACCATGGCAGAAATGGCATCTCATTAACCCTGCAAACACAAGGTAAGACATCACTTTCTCACCAGTGGCTTCTCAATAGTATCGAAACCACACCTACTAGCAACCGATAAGATCGTGATGGTTAAAAAAGAGTGCGGTTTCGTGCTATATGGTTGTTTCCAATTAATTTGGTCCGTACAGCCTATGTGGAATGGCATCCTTAAGGTGATTAAACACAACAATGTCGGATAGATCTCCAGTTCCCTTTACACGAAACTTTTGCCTCATTTACATGGCAAAACACTCTTCCCCACAATCGACCTGGCCTACCATCAAAAACCATCATTTCTACACCCGTCGGACTTTTTGAGTCCGTCCGAATGACACTTGTGATTTTCAATACGGCACAGTCATTCGGACGGTCTATCCAGCAAGAGCTACATGGACTGAGATTTCGCCTTGTTGACGTCGACGCATTTTGGTAGCTTCGGCTTTCAAAGATGAGTACGGTGCTCACCTTCAGCGACTATTACATTGATTTGCGGACCACGGACTCGTTATAACAGTAAAAAATATCAGTTTTTGGCAAGAAGTCAAATTTTGAAGACATGAGGTTCTTCGAAAAGAATTAAGTACCAGATCCGGTTATAGCAATCTCAGTTAGCTTAAAAAATCACAGAAGAAACTCTATTGTCATTACCAGCCCCAAAAATCGAGCTTGGTCTATTTTTGGGAAAATTTGGACACCAATAGGATAATAATTTCACGAGACTCAAAAGAAGTTCAACCACACCTTCAGGAAGTAAGTTCTGTCTGGTGCCAATGTCGCTGAAGTGTCTAGCTCAACCACACTATTGTACATTACTTCAGCGGTCAGAAAAAAGGTGTTCTGGCTTTCGAGAAACACACTGAAGCAAACTACTTCACTTTTGAGACCAGAAACAAATCCATCAATGCCAGCCCTCTTATCCGCCATTCTCGACGGATCTTGTCGATGACCCTCTCGAAAAGCAGCAACCTACAAAAAAAACACAAAACGTCAAACACACCCTTTGATGTTTTCACGTCCGAGCAAAAGCTCAGCGAAGAAGGTGCCTTTATAGTATCTTCACAGTGCACTCTCAAACCAGGTAGATTTAGTGCTGACAACGAAATCAGGTGAAGTGTTCCCACTGGCCGAAGTGATTTGGATTTTAAGCGAGAGGTAAACTTCCAATTTATATGGACAATTTCATTTGCGTGGAAGTTGTTGCAAATGTTAAACGAACTAGTATGAATGTTTCCTTTTCTCTTTGTGCACTTCATATTCTGCTTTTGTGTTCAATTTTCACTATTTTTGAGCCAAATTCGAATGACAGTTCATTCAAACCTACTGTCCCTCTCATGGATTGGTATCTGCACGCTCAGAGACAAATTCAGCTGGGACAAAAATCACAAAAGTACCTAATTTCAACTAGATGTATCATAAATAAAGTAGCTTTTGACTGTCAAAACCGAGACAAATGTATGATAAATTAGATAGGTTTGGCGTTGATTTGAACTCAAATCGATCAGCTAATCAAAATTGCGTGATTTAGCATCAGTGCGAACGTGCTATTACCATATGCTCCGCGCTAACTCACGTTACGCTAGCAGGGGAATATTGTGAATAAGTTTTAAAAAATATACAAACCCGAGATATTCGTTACGAATTCTTTAAGACCGGTATATGGAAAACGTTACAAAAACGCCGGAAGTGCTCAAACTTTCCCCTCTTTAGCTCCTCAAGATTCATTGCGAATTCTTTCGGAATTCCTTGTGAATTTTTGTGAATTCTTTACGAATTCTTTGCGAATTCTTTACGAATTCCTTACGAATTCATTTCGAATTCCTTACGAATTCATTTCGAATTCTTTACGAATTCTTTGTGAATTTTTTGAAGATTTTTGTACAGGTTCCAAATAGTTCTTTGAGAATGCTTGCAATACTTTTTGGATACATTTTATTAACATTTATTGAATAAAATACTTATAATTTTTCATTCCAATAGAATTTTTTTTTACTTGTTGTTTTATTTCATATTATAAATTTTAAATAACAATTTTTTTCGCCCGTTTGCCAAGCTTGTCTTTGCTGCTATTAAAAAAAACCCTTTTTTATAAAACCTTCGATCTCGTCCCGTCTTCTTGAAGGAAATTTTCGCACAGCAGCTTCTGCATACAAAAAGGAGAAGTTACAAGAGAATAACAAATTTGAAAAGCATTACGAACCTTTAAAGTAGACACTGTTAACACCTCAAACAACACAACTTCAAAAAACTTTGTAGGCACTTGCACTTATGCATGAAAAACAGTTGTACGAGTAAAGTACTGTTTTAATACTTACTTTACTAGGTGAAACATTAACGGTATTAGGTTCGGAATTTGTTGCAAATTCCAATGTATTTCGTAATAAACACTTAGCAATTTCCCTATCACAGATTCGTTCGCACTTTTGCCTAGTACTATACTCTTCGCGAAACGAATTCAACGGTCAAATCCCATACAAAAAGAGCTTTTCAATTCGTCAGTAAAGCTCTTTTGTATGGGATTTGACCGTTGAATTCGTTTCGCGAAGAGTATAGTACTAGGCATTTGTTAGGAATTTTGCCTAGTATTATATTCTTCGCGAAACGAATTCAACGGTCGAATCCCATACAAAAAGAGCTTTTCAATTCGTCAGTAAAGCTCTTTTTGTATGAGTTTTGACCGTTGAACTCGTTTCGCGAAGAGTATAGTACTAGGCATTTGTTCGAACTCAGTGAAATTTTCGCAACGAATTCCGATTGATTTTAAATTTGTTTCTTCCAAACTTCAGAAAAGATTCTTAAAAAATATTCAAATGTTTCTCATAAAATAATGAACAGTAATACCCCAGTCAAAAGTCGTATTCATTTCAAGAGCTTTTTATATTTCTATCTCTTTCGCTCACTTTCGGAATAGTCGCAACCAATTCCGAATTCCGAATTTGGCACGCTGGGTATGTATGGTAGGCACATACATATGTTTAAAGTAGGAATTATAGCATCGAGAATTGGATAGCTCGTGTTGTCTAGACCCTCGGATTATAGAGTTTGAGGTTCTGGTCTATTGTAAACATTGATTTTTACCATGATCTAAATCAGTGATTCCCAAAGTGGTCTATATCGACCCCCAGGGGTATATGACAGCCTGCAAGGGGTCTACGTCAGCGAAAAAAAAAATTTGGGGGTCCATGAAATGAAAATGGGGGTCCACGATAGTGGATCTCAACATCCACTGATAGTAACTATTTACTTACATTATACTACTTTATAATAAAAAGACATATGCATTATTTATAAAAGTACCTATGAATATATATGTATAAATGTTTATATAATTGTGTAAGTTGTAGGATGTAGGCATTCGCTTTGTGGTCGCAATACATTTTGAACTTGTAAAAACCTGCACATAATGATATAACAGTATAATCTTGTTACAAGCATACGTACAGTCTCAGAGCAAAGATCTTAATAATTATAAAGATGTCCCAATATAAATAATATGCAAAGTAAAATGAATGGATTAATTCTTTAAGAATCTTATCTATTCTTTAAGTAACAAAAAAACCTAAAAAACCATTTTTTTAAAGCTTCAAAACAGTCCTCGCGAACACAGCATTTACACATGAAGAAAGTAACCACACAGCATTTTTTTTGCTCTTATTGTTATGAAAATTAAATGCTTCAGAGAGAGAATCAAGTAAAAGTACACTCATATTAAAGAGCTTTGTGGATTTTTTAAAAATCCTCTTCAAAATTTAGCTAAACACAATTTTTGTATGGAGTGAGACATCTTTGTAATTATTAATGTCTTTGGTCAGAGCTTCGCAAACTTGCACTGACTTGTTCAATTCGTCACTCTATAAATACGAATGTGAGACAAATAATACGTTTATTCGTTTCCTGAATCTTGAAAAGGAAAGTGCTAAAAAAATATTTCAAAAAATATAAACTGGTAGTTTATCACACAAATTATAGTGAATCAGTGTTATTTTGTTTGAGAGTACCGGAGAAAAGTAAGTACATTATTTTTTATAAAATGTTATTTTTGTACTCGTAGTTAGTTAAGAAAGATAAATTACGCCAATCATGACTTCAGTTATTTGTAGTTTAATATTGAAACATACTTCTACATACTTCTCTATATTAAAATTCAAATTTTGTATTATTGCTAAAGTAGAACCAGTGAATTTTTACACATGGCAGTCAAATGTACGTAGAGATAAATCGCATAACAATTTGTTATTATTATTCGTTGTATAGTATTTTATTTTAACATTTTTTGTCATGTTGCTTTCAAATTTCCTTAAA
This sequence comes from Nemotelus nigrinus, assembly GCA_947369275.1. Classification (NCBI taxonomy): domain Eukaryota; kingdom Metazoa; phylum Arthropoda; class Insecta; order Diptera; family Stratiomyidae; genus Nemotelus; species Nemotelus nigrinus. Next base: position 52,434,126 of record OX376372.1, on the reverse strand, counting down.
GTTCCATCATATCAAAACCTTCAGTAACATTCGTAACATTCCTCTTCTCACATTCATTTATAATGGCTGTACGTTTATGCCTGCAATAAAATCTAAGACCATACGATTTAAATTTGACTTTGATTTTTTAATATACAGCTGCTGAACTTTATGTCTTATTTAAATAGATTAATTTTGCCCACCGATGGCTGATGACATGTCTGAATCTAAAAAGAAATGAAGACAGTACAGTGTTGATTATTTGAAGCTTGGCTTTATTCCATGATTGTCGGTCAAACAATTGCCTATGTGCCTTTTATGCAACAACGTTTTGGGCAATGACGCTATGAAACCATCTAAGCTGCAGGATCATCTGAGAAGATGTCACCCTGATAAAACAGATAAAGATTTGAAATACTTTCAAACACTCAAAGATAAACTTCAGAAGAGACCCACGCTGGACAGAATGTTCGCTTCGACGTCACAAAGAAATGATGATGGTTTGCGGGCGTCTTACAATATCTCGCTACTTATAGCAAAATCCGGAAAACCGTATACTATCGAAGAGAAGTTAATTTTGCCAGCCGTTGAAGAGGTTTTAAAAACTGTTTTACACAAACCTGCATCTGATATCATTAAATGAATTCTCTTAAGCAACAATACTGTTAAAAGACGTATTGATGAAATGAAGTCTGATATTGAAAGCTTCTTGTGTAATTATTTGCAAGCGACCCATTTCTCTATAAAACTGGAGGAGTCAACTTTACCTGGTAATGTTGCATTATTATTGGCATATGTTCGTTTTATTATGAATCAACAAGTTTACGAAGAACTGCTCTTCGCAAGAACTTTAACAACCGACACTAAAGGTGAATCAATATTTCATGTTTTGAAGGATTAATTCATTGGAAAAGCAATCCCTGTATCAAATATAATATCAGTAACTACAGATGAAGCACCTGCCATGCTTGGACGTTATCGTGGATTTATAAGCTATTTAAAACAAAATGTGTCAGGGGTGTTAGCAATACATTGCGTCATCCATTGACAACATTTTGTTGCTAAAAATTTGAGTGTTAGATTGAATGAATCTCTTCAACTATTCATTGATGCAGTGAACCGAATCCGAAGCAACGCGTTGAATACGGGGTTATTTGCGCAGTTGTGTGAAGAAAACGACGAACACTTTCATCAACTACTCCTTCACACTGAAGTACGCTGGCTATCGAAAGGCTTATGTTTGACAAGATTTTTTGCACTTTTTGATACTAATTTAGAATTTCTGGATACTAAAGATAATATTTTAAAAGACAATTTAATGAAGTGGAAAACAGACATCGCCTATTTAACAGATTTGTTTACAAAATTCAATATGGTTATATTGCAGTTACAAGGCGACAGTCTAAATTTGATTAAAACAAAGTCTATTTTATCAGTGTTTCTTGTCAGAGTTAAAGTAATGAAGCAAAATATTGGACGTTTCAACCTACGTCATCAGACATCAGCAATTCTGGCTGCAAAACAACATACCCGTTAATTATCCCGTATTATGGAATATAGCGAGGCAATTTTTAATATCCTTTCCATGGTCATACCTAGTGGAAAGGAGGTTCAGCGCTGTTACCAATCTCCTAACGAAAAAAAGAAACAGACTGGACATCATTAGCCGAGGAGATTTAAGATCAAACCTTACAAAATTGACGCCAAATATTGATAATTTATTATTAAAGCATCAGGTTCATCCTTCTCACTAAAAACATTTACTTATTGCTTAGTTTATATTATGTTTATTTTATGTTACGTATATTTTATATAACAGATACAAAATTTTATTTTGAGTAGTTTTAATTTAAATTAAATTAATAAATGTATAAAACTTAACATGTGTTTATACATAAAGTTTTTAACACTAAACTTCACTACAGTTAGAAATTTACAAAAAATCAATATCAGGAGGGTGTACCCAAAACCGAAAAACATGGCAAGGGGTCTACGACACAAAAAAGTTTGAGACTAAATAATAGATAGATGGTATAATAATAATAGATGGTATTAAGAGCTATAATATTTAAACTATTCCAAGCTATTATGCCTGGCGCCTACTCCTATAAGATATCGCAACGCTTTATCTTGTCAGACGCTATAATTTATCGCAAGCCCGATCCAAACTATGTACAAAGCGCCGGAAGTATCTAAATAATGTTCAATTACGATATAGTTCTTCTCAGAAACCAAATAACGAGAATGTCTAAATCTCCTTAAAAGGATGAAAAAACAAAGGATTACAAAGAAACAAAGTATTACATTTCCTGTCGTCTCGTCTACTCTACGCTGGTTATTGTTAGTGAAGTTCAACACAATTCAATGCATTTTAATTTTGAGGATTACACATCTTAGAAGCTGATGTTTAGCCCACTCGCAGTATTAATTATTTTATTTTATACATTTCTTGTTTGTCATGGAAAAGCAACTATTGTAAGTTTCAGTTTCAGCTGAAAACTACGCGTTAAAAATCTGCATTAACGAAGAGTACTTACTTTTAAAGACAAAGTGTCGATTTTTTAATGAAACAAAAACACAAGAAACTGATCAAACTTCTTCACAACAAATGAATTTCATATATCAATTGCATCAAGCAAAACTTGAGCCTATTAAAAAACTTCTGCTGAAATGAACAACACTTTTTTGCAAAACCGCATTCAATACTCAAAACCAAATTCAAATCAGTAACCACGTTTTGGCGCTTTAACGTATTTTCAATCAAAATATTTGTCGATTATTTGTCGATCATTCAATACTCAAAACCAAATTCAAATCAGTAACCACGTTTTGGCGCTTTAATGTATTTTCAATCAAAATATTTGTCGATTATTTCGTTATTTTGATTTCTGCTGCAAAACACATAAACAATCAACAAATCGAGTGACCTTGCTGTCAGCACGTAACGGTTAAGTTCTCTTAATAAATTCATCATAATTATTCGTGCTTGTAAATAAAAGCTTGGAGCGATAAAATATTTCGCATATTACATGACTAATACGCGGGAAAACGTCATTTCAATACATTGATATTGGAAAAAAAAATCATAAATTGATGAGCCACATTCGTGGTCAAATCTTATCTCCGCGTAGAAAAATAAACTAATAAAAAACAAATTGGACAGAAATACGTATTTACAATACAACAATAAACGATAGATTTAGATAGGTCTTGATGTAAATTATAAAACACTTACATTTTTTGGTTAAACAACAGCTCCCGATGTAGATCGCGTCGATCTCGTGATTCCATATAGGGATTAACTATTTTCCGTGGGAGTATTAACCCTTCTGAATCTGTAGCCATATCCGATGCGGAGTGGATCATTTCGTTTGTTTGCCTTTGATTACCACTATCACCAGCAAGTTCCGAATGACCATAGCAGTCTTCTGTCGACGATGTTTTATCGAAATCTAGCAATAACAAAGAAAAACGACAAAAATTTTAACGTGGAATGTCAAATAAAAACGAAATAAATTGAAAGGAAATCTTATCAGTAAAAATTGTTAAATAGGCAAATTAAAACGAAAACGTAATTGTTTGTTTTCGTATGTTTGCCTGTACGTTTTCATTTCTCATCGATTTTATCAGTTGGCACGAATAACGAATTTAAATTGTGGGTGGCACGTAATGATTTTATCGGAAACGTAGCGGTTTGTTATCGAAAGAGTTAAACGGTGTCGATGTAATTGGTGGTATTTTTTGTGATAGAAGTTGTAATGAAATTTTATCAGGAGAAGTTTTCCAGGACGGAGAACGATATCGAATGATGAACAGTATGACCCGGTGTCTGAGATAAAATATGTTGCGTATGAATTTTATTTTGAGTGAAGTATAACAAATTTATAGTGATGTAAGATTTATTGAACTTAGAACAGCACTAGTCTTGATTGGTTTGTATTCAAAAGCATTACCTATTTGATGGTGGCTTCTAAAACGTTAATAGAATGTACATGTGTACATGTATGCTCATAAGAACGGAGAATATTAAATTGGAAAAAAATCAACTCTTAGTCCCCCGACCAGTCGAAGAGAGAACATCAAAATGGAGGAATACAAAATTAGAGCTGTCATTAAGTACCTCTGTTTGAAAAAATTGTCTACCAGAGACATACACGGCAACATGGTGGAAACATAAGGGTACTTTGTTTCTCCATATTCCGCCGTTGCACGCAGTGCTAAAGATTTTAAGCTGGGAAGAACGTCCAATGAACGTCCAGCCACGTCCCTCACTGAAGACAATGTGAAAAAAATCAAACATGTCATGTCGGTAGATCGAACAAGGACCATCAGGCAAGTAGCTGAGGTCACTGGGATCTCAAATGGCAGTGTTCAAAGAATCGTTGCCCACGTATTACATATGAAGAAGGTCTCTGTGCGTTGGGGGCCGAGAATGTTAACCGATTGGCAAAAGAAGAAACGAGTCGATATTTAGACGAGCCTATTTTTGATGCGAATAAGAGCGTGACATCTGTATATTGGAGGACTTTAATTTAATAGTCTACTGGAAAAGGGAGGTCAGCAGTGAAAATTGTGTATCAAACAAGTCCAATGATAGAACTTTGTGTGTCTGTTGCTAAGGAAGCTTACGGCGATTTGTATTACTACTTCCGAAATTCCAAACTTAATCAGCTTGTTAAGAAGACCTTCGTGCCATACGGTATCAAAGGCCTTCTCGGTGTGCAAGGCACAAACAACCGTTTGAGTGTTTCGCTAATTCACGTGCGACACAATCTGGTCTTGCCAGTACGAAAATGTCGAGTCCCATACTGATAAGTTGATAATCAGGTACAATGTTACCGAGCTCGCAATAGGTGGATATCATTTCTAACCAAATCTTCTCAAAGAGTATCCCGAAAATAAGGAGCAGAGAGATCGGAAGGATATTGCTGGCCTCATTTTAGTCGCCTATTTTTGTGAATGAGAACAATCTAAACCACTTTCCACGTATCGGGAAAGTATGTAGCAATTATTCAAGACTTTACTGAAAATAATGGAAAGTATTCTGATTATTGAGATTGGAATATGTTTAACAATAAAGATAGACCAGTTATTACGTGCAGATGACATTTTACATTTTATACAAGTAATGCTCCAAGTATTCACTATTAACAAAGTGAAATTGGTCACTTAAGAGTTGCAGATCATCTGATGGTGTTTTTGGATGAAAATGTGACCAGCGGCTCGACTATCAAGAAATGAGTTAGCTTCCTCGTGTGCAATTTCACTACTAGAAGGAGAAAAATTGGCCGGAATAGCATTTGCGATCGAAATTTTTCTGCAAACAATTCACCCTGTAGATCTTAGTTGCACACAGAAATATTGCCAGTTGTTTCCACTATCTCTCGGTTGGTATTTTTACCAAAAAGCCGATTAATTTCATTATACATGTCGGGGCCTAACCAAATGGCAGCCACCCGCTGACACTTACAGTGAAATTTACTAGCCATTTCAGCAACAAGATGAGATAGTAGATATTGAAAAGGAATGACTTATACAGCGGGTGATCTTGTCTATGAAAAATTCATTTCAACTTGCAACGCCAAATACGCCTCACCTTAATTTGCTTAACAATATCCGGCGGTAATCCGTCACCCTGATACTTTTCGAGTTTCATAAAACTGAAATTTCGGTCAACAGTAAAGCTTACGATATCGTTGACGCAACTTAACAGGTTTTCAACTTGACGATTTGACAAATTTCCCGTCATGTACACATCAAGATTTCTTATCAATATATCCAAGCCGCGTTGAATAGTGCCCCAATCGGTCGTTTTTAAAGACCTTACAGTCCTTGGGGTTTTCTTCATGAAGTTTAAATAGCACCGAGAGTAAATTCAAGGCTTCACAGTAAAATGATCAGACATACAAAGTTGAGTCCAGCAATGTGGAGAGCACCAATACTGCTGAGTAGATCATCTGACACACTGAAAAAACACATGGTGCCAAACGCCATAATTTATGGACTTCTGGTACCATGTACATAGTCGATTTGGGGATTGTGATAAGATATAGCGCCACACGCCATAGTACATGGCGAAAAGTTCATGGGAGCAGACGCTATGCTTATAGCCCTCCACGCCATGTACTATAGTCCTCCACGCCATGTACTATGGTTTTCGACGCTATCCACTATGGTCCTCCACGCCATGTATTATGCCCCCCCCCCCCACGCCATCTACTATAGTCCTCCACGCCATGCACTTCATGCAAACTAAAGCACCACAATAAAGGTCTAATAAAAAATTTAACCAAAAAAAAAATTTTTTTTTATTTTTAATTTCTTTATTTTTCTTTTTCATAGTGCTTCCCAGACAACTAGTTTGTTTGGATAAGGGACAGCACAAAGTTTTACGTGCCAACGACACGTGGTATTCCCAAGCGGTCCCCCATACTAACTGCGACCAACACTGCTTAACTTCGGTGATCTGACGGGAATCGGTTATTCCAGTGTTGTATGGCCGTATATTTAAAATATACTTCAAATATCGAACAATATCTAAATTCGCTCACCTATAAATGAAGCCATATTACATGGCCCATGGTACTATGTAATATGGCGTGTGGGGCCATAATTTCTGCGCCATGTAATTATGGCGCTGGGAGCCATACTGCATGGCTCAGGGTTTTATGTACATAGCGTGTGGGACCAAAAATGCTGCGCCATGTTACATAGGACCACGCGCTATGTAGATTCTGACATTATGGCGCTGGGAGCCATATTGCATGGCTCAGAGTACTATGTACATGGCGTATGGGACCATAAATAATGCGCTATGTTACATGGCTCTGGGCGCCATGTGGATTTTTTTCAGTGCAGGAGGAAACAATCTATTATTGAGCTACTACTTGGTTTGGTCGGCTAGCTTGAAGCAACTACTTACAATGGAATAAGAAAACTACTTTCATATAGCCAGTCGCGCAACACCCTACCTTTTCTTTTCATAATGGAATCTCCCAACTGAGGGTGTCTCGTATTCAAATCACCACCGATAAGCGAGTATGTAAATTGAGAAACTAGCGAGTTGATTACTCCGAAATCATGTTAAAAGATTTGATTTTGATGAACTGCATCGAACATATAGAGAAGCAATTAAGATGCGTCTCTGGTCTGAGCTTTTTATCACAGCAGCAGCAAAGGAACAACATTGTCTAAACTACTCCTAATAAAACAGTACCACAGCTGCCTAGTACGGTTTCAAATCCTTAAAAGTTCACTCTATGATGATTTGGCAGTTTCATTTCTATTATCAGTACCAATTCTGTACCAAGCACATCAATTATATGTTGAGCAGACGCTCTTTGTGCCATCGAGATGAGCGAAGCGCTGTTGAATCATCAACCATCTTACTTGAAAAGCTTCGCAAACAGTTTCAATTTGACTTATAGCCTCTCAGCATCAGTTCTAGATGCCAATTCTTGACTGATGAAATCATTTATCAGGCCAAGATTCACATTGATCAGCAATGACCCTGAAGAACTAGAATCGCGCGGAACCACATGGCCACGAACTACATATTGTAGCTCCGAGTTTCACGCCATATAATTATTTTAGCTTCCATAAATGTCTGTGTTGTTACTTTCTTAAACTACTAAATTTGCGTAAAAAGGTGAATTTATTGAACATCGAATGATGAATAATTATAAATTGGACAGTGTTTGGAAATGCGAGGAAATGTATACTGTTGATATTTGAGTTCAATTTATTTTGCAATTGAGTTCGCATATTTGTTCAGCAGTTTTGTGTTTGCCTAAGCAATTAGTATAAACATTGAAACTGCCCAGGTGTTGTATTTGTAGCCATATATTTGCCACTTAAAATTTTTTTTATATATAACAACCAAAATCAATATAAGCATATCTGTTCAATAGCTTTGTGTATGTTTTACTAGGGTACGGATCTCAATGAAAGCAATGGTTTCAAAAGTTTTTTTATAATGTTTACCCCTAATCAGGTTCTTTATATTGATTGATGGAAACAGCATGCATTTTCCGTATTTGCTATTAAATATTTATCACCTGAGTTTTTGGTCAGACTACCACAAACGTTTTTCTTCATTCTTAGTTTTTACGGACGCACTTCCTTCATGTAATTTAGAAATATAATATATAGTTAAAGCCTTCATTTTTGCGGGTATTTATTTAGTTCGCAGTGATTTAACTGCATCAGAGTTAGTAATTTAGTAATTATGTAATTTATCTAGAAAAATTCATCTAACAGGCGACCTGCCTAGTTATAAAAGGAATCAAAATAATATAATATACATAAAATTATAATTAAATACAAAATAATATTTAAGTAATATTAAAATAAAAAATAAGAATAGAAGTTCAAAATTAGAATACAATAAAAGTACAAATAGAAAGTAAAAGTACAAATAGAAAACGATGTAATAAAACACAAAAAATATTAAAAATATTAACTAATATGATTAAGTAAGCGAAAAATTGCACTACGAACTAAACTTTTGAAATTACAATAGACTGTAAGAGAGGGTCAAGCTGAAGAATATTATGCGTTCTAAGTAAACGCAAAACAGACGAGTGAAAATATATGTTAGTACGCGCAAAAGGTACATTAAACATTAAGGCTGACCTGGAGTGTGTTCAATATTCTTGCTTATCTGCTATTAGCTGCTATTTCAGCAGCACTTTGCTGTCCAACGTCACGAAATAGCTACTTTTTTATGCTTGCTATTTGTCAATCAAGTTGTCCAAGATACCAGAATAGCTGCTATGGTAGCAAATATTGCTGCTGACAGTCTGGAGGATAGCAAGAAAGTAGCTAAGGCAAAATGGACGTGCGTACGCAACTGACATACTGTTCAAACGTTAATTTGGATTAGAAATGCAAAGGTGAGGAGATCAACAATAAACTTGAGTATAGTGCTATCATAAGCTAAATACGGGCTTTTGAGCACTTCAACTCAACTCGAGTTTTAAGTAGACTTTTACACAGCGCAACTTATCTTCAGGTTTTAGAAGGCGAGTGTGAAGCGCAACAGGCTGGGTACGCTGATTTGTGTACCATGAAATTTTCAACGTTGCTTTTTCGCTCTTTTTCACCGATATCGTATCAAAAGCCGGGAATAAGTTAATCGTTTTGAATATGTTAGGAAAATTTCAATAGTTTCTGCAGTTGTATGGTGAAAACTCAGAAGTTTCAACAATTTCCAAAGTGCAATGCAAGTGGTGAGCTGACTCACGTAAATACAAAGATAAAAGTTAAAAAAAAAACTGGAAAAATTTGTTAATGAGTTGTGCTGTGTAAAAACTGACCTACATAGCAGCTTTTGGGTGTCCAATATCCAAAGCTGCTTCACCAAGCTACTGCTAATTTTGATACTTGCTAAAGTGATGCTATGCTATTCAAGCAGCTATAGCATGCACATAGATAAACATTTGGAGATATTAAAGGAAAAAGACGATTCAATCCGTTTTGAGGAGCAAGATGAACGGAAGCAGCATTGATATCAACGTACATTACACAAGGGGAAGCAAACACACTAGGAAGATCGTTGACGAAGAAATTATATAGTAAAGGTCCCAGAGTAGATCTCTGAAAAACACCGGGTGGAGGAAAAAAGGAGAGAACGAGGAACCACGGAGAAAGACATAGCAAGTACGATTATATACAAATGATGATATCAACAAGAGAAGAGGCTCAAATATGCCATAATGCTTTCATCCAAGAAGGAAGAGCTCATGATTGACTGAGTCAAAGGCCTTGGAGAAGGCAGTGTATGTGACATCTACTTGGTGGTGACTATCTAAAGCAGAAGCTACAAAAAAACTCCACAAGGTAAGTGGTAGTACTTAGGGTTGCCAACTCTCCTGGAATTCTGGGATTCTCCCGGAAAAATACAGTTCACTTAAAAAATCTCCCGGCTCCCGGAATGCAGTTAATTTCTCCCGGAGATTTAACAAAAATTGCCTTCACGGAATGCTCGCTTTTATATGCTTGTAAATAATCCAATATTAATGATTAAAAATCGTAAATTGCACTAGATTTGTACAATTGATTAAATAAAAGATCTGAGTGCTTCTTTATATGAGCCAATAAATGAGGATAAATTGTGCGACGATTACTGTATGCTGCGAGAAGTGCATGACCTTTTCGCAAGTAAAACAAAGAGGGTAGGCTTGTGTTGGGTTAATTTTTTGGAAAAATGTGAAGAATCGGGCAAAGAAATAAAAAAACTTGTTACATTCGCTCTATCGATCCCTATCGAAAATGTTGCCGCTGATCGTGTTTTCAGCGTAGTAAACGAACTGTGGTCAGTAGATATATAGCACCAGTTCTGGCGCACTTAAGAGGAGGAAAAGGGATGCAAATAAGGGGAGCAAAAAAGGACATGGTGCCTTCGATTATCGGCCCGCGCATGACGTAAGCGATGATCTTTGAACTAATAAACAGCTCAACTGGGCTTTTAGCTTAACAGGGCTGTTTATCAGTTCAACTACCCTATTTATCAGCCCAACTGTGCTGTCAGCTCAACAAGGTTCTTTATCAGCTCAACTGGGCTGTTTATCAGTTCGAGATCATCGCTTATGTCATGCGTGGGATGCGCGTGCTGATAATTGCAGGCACCATGTCCTTATTGCTCCTCTTTGCTCCTCTTATTTACTGTTCTTTTCCGCCTCTTAAGTGCGCCAGAACTGGTATTATATATCTACTGTGGTGAAAAAATTGTAATCGGCTTAATGAAACACATGTAAAATCAGAAATTCAGGTATGCACAAATTTTAATTACACTTGCAAAGAATTCTATAGCTTTATCCTTGCAAATCGAAAGACATTACAAGCAACTCGTTGTGTAAAGAAATATCATTTTTAATAAATAAAATTGTTTTTCACTTATTTTTTTTATCTTCCTCCCGGATTTCCGATCCACTGAGTTGGCAACCCTAGTAGTACTCCGGTCTTTCACGAAACCGTGCTGTTGAGAAGCAAAAACGTGGCGACTAGAATCATAGCCGCGATTAAAAACCAGACGCTCACAAGACACCAGACTTGTGGATAGGAAAAATGCTTCACACTTTTCAAAAAGCTGGAAAATGCCTTCACACAGGCTAATGTTAAAAATGATGGATAAATGAATGTTAAGAGAAGTAACATGTTGTTTTACGAAAAAATTAGGAGCCCCACAAGGGCCCAAAGAAAAGCTTGAGCCAAACGTCGATTTAAGGGATTACACTTCAAAAGGATTGGTCAAAAGTAAAGATAGGCAAGGGGGAATACTGGAGACAAGAGAATAGATTTGAATATAAAGAGGAAAAAAAAGTCCGCAAATTGATTACATAGTTCTTGCGGAGTAGATGCACAAGAATTATTAAAAAAAAAGAGAATCAGGTTTAATGGAAAATTTTGAACTAAGGGCATAAGACCAGAACCACTTAGGATCCGAACCGGACCAGAACCACAAGGGGCGACTTAATAAAAGAAAAGTATTGAGGGTATTGAGGTTTATTAGCCAGACATAAGGGAATGTAAGCAAGGATTAGTTGATGAAACTTGTGGTAAAAGAAGAGAGCAGCGTGGTCGGCATCAAGTTCACGAAAGAAAATTGAAACAATGGATAGAGTTAATTGCAACGCTTAGTCTCTCAAAGTCAGTTTTATAGATATTGTCACGACTCACCCTGCATCGCTTCTGTAGAATACAGCCCTTGAGGCGTATACTTGCAGACAGTGGAAGATGATGGTTATAAGGTTTCACTTAATGACCAGAGACAGGAGACAATGTAAAAGAGGATGGAAATATATTGTTACAACAAACACAATAAGGATTGAGGTTCCACTGAACAGAAGGCAAGTTAAAATCACCACAGATAACCATTGGAGTAGAAGGGTAGGATACATTACGTTACGTTACGACAGTTCACAGAAAAAGCTTTCAATTGTGGGAAAGGTCAGTTACACGGAACATACAATGAAGCGACAAATACTCAGGATTTGTCAGAGAGGGAGACACAAACAGCGACATATTGACCTGACAAACAGCAAGGAGAAAAATCGGCGAAGAGCTTACTTTGAAAGGATACCACCACCGTCGACTTTACCAGAAACTATTTTATTTTGGGCGCTACGGTAGACATTATAACGAGGAAACATTTCCGAGCTTAGGATGCTTTCAATAAGCCAAGTTTCAGAAATGTATATTGAATGATACTTTTCGATAAAATCAGTTCTCATTTCAGCAAGCTTGGTTCTCAAGCCACAAGGATTTTCATAGTATAAACTAAAAACTTGAAATTAAATGAGTTTTATGGAATAAAGCTGGAACGGAAAATTTCCACAGTTCATAAAAGGTTTAACCAAAGTCCCATGCGACCGAAATTCCGGGTCAGCAACGATATTCACGTAAGTAGGCAAAGTTAATTTACAAGAAGCGAGGAAGATTGCCCTTCGTCAGTTTCATAAATGCGAAAATGTGAGGTGTGTAGCCGAATTTCTTATAGACAAAGTGCTTTATGGCACCCGAAGAAGTTGTTGGCTTTAATATTATGCCCTTGTTGAGCCTATTTTCTGTTTTTGTAGTTGGAGGTGCTTTTAGATACATTTAATTTCAGGCATTCAGCTCTTTTTACATAGATGCAGGTTTTGGAAATTGTACTCTACACTAGTAAAAGGTTACCTAAGTTGATCTTCACTTCTATAATTTAACTAAACAGGTCAGAGAATTACAACTTATTTTTTTAAATTTATTTATTTATCAGAGTTACAAATTCAACCAAATTTTTTTTCGTCTCTTATAAGTATCGAGTCTCTCGTCTCTAATAAAAAGCTAACGATCCACCCAATGCAAATAGAAAATTTAGTTTAGAGAAGAGGCTAGACCAGTACTCACTTATTATCACTATCAAAAACATAACATAAAACACCTTTCCATGCAATAAACGGAAAAATTTGCTAAATTTTAAGCACATATGCACCTACTTCTTCACAAGACATGCAAGTAATGTTATCAAACCATTTTGCAATCTCATTTTCTATCTCAAGCTAATTTTTAGGAATTTGTGTAAATGCAATGGATACATGAGATATTAACAATCTTTGGACTCTTCGGTGCATTTAGTTGACGTTAGGATTTTGCTTAAATGAACATTGGCTTTCTGGTTATTCACTACACCGAAAGTATTGTGCACTTTTCAGGTTACATCACATTGAAAAATTTGGTATCCACTAGTTATTATCAAAAATAAGCGGAATTCGGCAGGATATGTGCATTTTAGGACGATGCGAACAAATTTTCTTCTGCACGTTTTGACGTTAATAGACAATTAACAGGTCAGATATTTATCAAAGGCTTAATGGAAGATAGAACATATAAATTGAAAATATGCAAACAAACCTTGATTCCGCCGCAATAATAACAAACACAAAATTAAAACACAAGCCTCGTAACGTACACGTCATTACTTTGCAACATTCTTAAGATAACGCACATGCATTTGTAAACTGAGCACCATTCACATAACTATCTGCGTCAGATATGCATTCGCGCTAAAGTATCTGAAACAAACAGACCCATGGAAGCATAATAGATTTACATCCGCTAAACTATTAAGATATCACCAACACAAAAACTGACCGCATCAAACACTGTCCACACAACACAAACAGTTAAACGGGTGCATATCAATGCTGAACTTTCAAAATGCACTCCAAAACAACAATAACTTTAAATACTTTTACCAATTTTGAAGCACATATTACCCATTTCCAGAAATCATAAATTTTAATCTCGGAGCAACAATCAACTTCAACCGCCAAATTCCAATACAAAAATCAAATCACGGAAAATTTATTCTTTGTATATTTTTTTTGCTTCTTTTCGGCACTCTGATCAAAACACCACCAATCGAATTTACACCGACTCGCGTAATTAAGTAAAAATTTGGCATATCGCGAAGTTTGTGAGATGCGGAAAAAAATCATCGCTTTCTTTGTAAATAATTCGATAAAGTGAATTTCGGATTCGAATTCCATTTAGATTGCTAAAATTAGAACGAAATGTTTTAGCAGATTGGTGGCGCGGTGCGGTGTTTCTGAGATATGTCTGATGTTTAGGCGAATTACCTAAAATAAGCTGTGAATTATTTAATTTCGACCAATAAGATGTTTATGTTTTAGCGGGGTACGATGAAACGAGGCCCAGTACTCGTACCTTGCGAGTTTTCGAAGAACCTGATTTTTTGCTTTACGGAAATTGCTACTTGATTCATAGTAATTCGCGTACGCCAAAAACCTCGATGTAACGATACGTTGTCGTTGGTGGTGGTGCAGAGGAAGGTAAAAATCAAAATGTTTGTATTAGATAATTAGCTGCCCGGACTAGGCCTGACCGTCTTGGTGCGTTTCCGAAACTCTCTTCGCGCAAGACGTGTGAAATGCTGTTACGATTTTTTAATTGTTTTCACATCGTTTTAAAATGAAACTAGTTTTAGTGTTTGGATACGAAAGTGAGTAGAAAATAAAACTATAAAAATGTGCTGAAACAAATTTCAAGCTGCAATTGCGCATAAATCGTTTCCGCAAGCATATCGTCGTGCTGTTCGGTAAACATCTAATGAGATTAAACGATGTCGTCCAGTATATGGGAACTACGAGATACATGCTCACACCAAGAGTAAGACATGAACTTTACGTTTATTGCCGGTAGTTCTGTAGGGTTAACTGGGTTCTTTCGAGTATCGTGGGCTTGTTGAGTTAGAAAGGATTGTTAAAAAAAATGTAGTAATTACATCAGGTGATTCTTAGGTAGGTGATTCCTTGAACAAATCGTATAAGAAAAGTCTGTTGCTGGTGAATAGGGTGGGTGCACTAGTAATCAGCCACTTAAGCATTTTCTTCGCTTTCGCGAAATATAACTACCCAGAGAAAAAAGTTATGGAATATTTTTACTAATTTTCGAAGAAAACTAACTCGTTTACTAATTAAACTCGTTTCGGCGAAAATTCATATTTCTTTATATATATTTATATATATATATATATATATATATATATATATATATATATATATACAGTGGTGGCCAAATAAAATGCGACACATACACACAAGTGAAATTACCTAGAAAATCGTATTTTTGTGGCCCTTTCAAACCAATTTTACTGGGAAAATCCCATGCGCGGCTAATTACATACCTTTTTGTTCAGGTATCGTGACAGAGTCCGCTTCGGTTACTCGTTCAGTCTAGTTTGACCGTTGACGAGTAAACATGACACCACAGCTATTGAGTGAAAAAAAGTGAGTATTGTGATGTTAAGCAACGAAGGGCTTTCTACCAGGGCTATAGCCAGTCGAATTTGTTGTCACCACGGGACTGTGGCGAGAATTTTAGAAAAAAACGCAAAGGGATCTCTTGAGCGGACACCAGGAACAGGATTTGGCTATAAAAAGACGACCCCGATAGATGACCGACATCTCAAGAACATAAGTTTGAGTGACCGAAAAAAAACCACTAGTGAAGTCAACATGGACTTCCAGGAAGCGATGGGAATAGTGATTAGTGGCAGAACTACGAGAAGAAGGCTACATGCAGCTGGTCTATCAGCTCGACGGCCCCGAAAAAAAACCATCTTTAACGGTGAAAATGAGAACAGCGAGGCTGAATTTTGCCAAATCTCATCGTAATTGGTCGGAAAATGACTGGAAAAGAGTACTCTTTTCCGACGAATTCAAATGCAACATGAACAAATCCGATGGACTGCAGTATGTACGTCGCAGAATCGGAGAGGAACTGCACAAAGACTGTGTTGTGCCTCGAAACAAGTTCCCTCCGAGTTACATGGTTTGGGGTTGCATTTCTTATTTCGGCACCGGAGATTTGGTGTTTTTAGAAGGATCAATGAATGCGATCAGTTACATCAGCGTGATTGACAACCATGTGATCCCGTCGATGGATAGGCTCTTCCCAGTCATTTACGACCCAATTTTCCAAGATGACTCTGCTCCATGTCATCGCGCTCGTAAGGTAAGTTGTGGTTTTTTTTAGAAACAACAGTTCAATATGACAGTAAAAAAAACTAAAAACTTAAAAAAAATTGTTTTGCTTTTCAATAGGTTAAAGAATTTGTCGCAGAGAGGGAAATTTCGGCACTGGAGTGGCCAGGAAACAGCAATGATTTGAACCCAATCGAGAATTGTTGGGCGGAACTTAAAAGAAAACTGACGAGTCGGAGACTCAGGACCAAAGAGGAACTCAAAAACGTCACCAAAAAAGCTTGGGAGGACGACATAACCACTGAATACTGCCAGTTTTTGATAAAATCCATGCCTCGAAGGATTGAAGCTGGGATCCGGGCTTGCGGAGGAAATACGAAATACTAGTTTTGTTAAATTATATAAAGAATATTGTTTTTACCTCCCTACTAGTACTTTTCCTTCAAATTTCCTATTACGAATCCTAAATAATGGATAATTTTCAATTCAACACATTTTTTTTTTGCGAAAATGATCCTTTTGCTCATAAAACGGAAAAGTGGCTGTACCGTCCACAAAGAATTTTTTTTGGTTCTGTTATTTTTACATTTGACGTGTAACACTATAGTTAAATTCTTAAACACCAGTTCGTATCATTTAAGCTCGGCGATTATTCTGAAGAGACGTTATGTGGTGATATTCACAGGTGTCGCATTTTATTTGGCCACCACCGTATATATATATATATATATATATATATATATATATATATATATATATATATATATATATATATATATATATATATATATAAGCAAAATGATAATCTCTGGAGTGGCAGATTCGATTGAGCTGAAATTTTCGGAGGACGTAGATGGTAGGTCCATGACTTGCTAGAATTCAGATATGTGTTTATTTATTTATTTACTTACCAAACAAGGTATAATAATAATACATACATATGAAATAAATATAAAACATAGAAAACTACACAATTTTAAATTTTATATTATATTTGTTTGTATTTTATAAAATACAAACAAATATAATATAAATAAACATTCGATGAATAAATACATAAAGCTAATTTACATGTAGGGCACAATATTAAATACGCAAAACGAACTTAATTAACTATCTAATTAAACAATTATAAAAATAGTCCTAAGTCATAAGAAGATACTAGGCCGGTAGACTAGGGAGGGTAGGATAAGAGAGCTTTGGTAACTCTATTTTTAAAGGACACTTTGGATATCGTGGGGGAAAAGTGTTGGCTCATACTGTTGAATATTTTGCAGCATCTGTTAATTGGCTCATTATCAGCATATGCGGTGCTATGCTTATATTCAACTAGCATTTGTCGGGATCTAGTGACTCTCAAGGGCTGATTAAACACAAGTCTTTCCTGTATATAGTCGGCATTAACAGCGTCTTTAGAAGTCTAAGACGAAATTCATACGACGGTAAATTACTAAAATCACTTGGATAGTAAAGACCTCTAAGAGCGAATAGCAAAAATTGCTTCTGAATCTATTCAAATCTCTGGCTGTGAATTTCAAAAACTGGGTTCCAGATAATGCAAGCATACTCAAAAAGAGGGCGAACGAGCGCGGTATATAGCGATTTTGTAACCCAAAGGTTCTGAAACTCCCTGGTGAGTCGCTTAATGAAGCCAAGTCGTTTACTTGCTTGAGAAATCATTTTGTCGTAATGAAAATTAAAGCGGAGCTTTTCATCCAGCACCAAACCGAGGTCTAAAATATTGTCCACTCTACTAAGTGCCGTAAAATGCCCATTGCCACCAAAAGGTTTAAGATATCTGAACTCTAACAAGTCATGGACCTACCTGTGATATACATCTATATCTCCCGAAAAGTTTAGCTCAATCGGATCAAGGCCACTCCAGAGATTATCTCCCTTAATCATTTTGCTGATATATACATATATATATATATATATATATATATATATATATATATATATATATATATATATATATATATATATATATATATATATATATATATATATATATATATATATATATATATATATATATATATATATATATATATATATATATATATATATATATATATATATATATATATATATATATATATATATATATATATATATATATATATAAATATATATATATATATATATATATATATATATATATATATATATATATATATATATATATATATATATGTATGACGAGTTTCGGCGAAGCAAGTTTAATACTATTTTTCTTCGAAAATTTGTAATAAGAGAGGAAGATTGTGCTTCGTTAGTTTCATACATGCACAAATGTGAGGTGTGTAGCCGAATTTCTTAGAGACATAGCGCTCTATGGCACCCGAAAAAGTTGTTCCCTTTAATATTATGCCCTCCTTGAGCCTTTTTATCTGTTTTTGTAGTTGAAGGTGCTTTTAGAAGCATCTGATTTCAGGCATTCAGCTCTTTTTACATGGGTACAAGTTTTGGAAACTGGACTCTACACTGGTAAAAGGTTACGTAAGTTGGGCTTGACTTCTAAAGTTTAACTAAAACGGTCTGAGAACCATGACTTGCTAGAATTCAGATATCCTGAACCTTTTGGCGGCGGCGAGCGTTTTAGTGAATTTTGAGGTACTCCTTTATTTCCAAGCAGTGTAATTTTTTGTTAAAACATGTTTGGGAATGAAAACTTATTATGTTTAGAGCTTGTCTGGGTTAAAAATATGGAAATTTTGAGCCGTGTGTGGGTGCAGTGTGCCTAAAAGTAGGCAAGGAATTTTTTTCAAATTTTGATTTGTCATTACTTCTGACACAAACATTGGATCATCGTGAAATTTGCAGCGTATTGATGTTGACGAAAGTTGGATTGGATTTGGATTTTCAAGATAGTGCGAGTAACTCTGTAGCTGTGGCAGGCTCCTGAAAAAAAATCCTTCAAATCATTGACCCTCCTGAAAAATTTTTGATTTTTGACAAAAAATTCAAATCATTGATAAATTTTGACCTTTGTCCATCATGTCAAATTGAAATTTTTAAAATTCCGATTTGCACAAGAACGGCAACCCATCACCAAATTACCTCTATTTTCAGCACTCGAAAGTTCTGTTCACGAGAACTGACGACCGGATAACGCATAATGAAATTTACAGAACATGTTGGTATTAACTAGGATCAGGTCTGATTTTGAAATGCGGGCAATCCTGTGGCAGTGGTACCATCTTGAAAAATAACTGAGAGAAAAAACCGGTTTGTGGCCTATAACTTCCGGTTTAGCCATCAGATTTCAACAAAATTCACATAGTACTTGGATCTCAACTGGACTTGGATAATATTTGGTCAAAATTTGGTTGAAAAATTAGAACTGAGTTACCAGCTATGGTGATATTCGTCTCAAAAATCTTGCAAATTTGCTCAGCAAAAGAAAGCTTTTTTTCCCAATAACTTCCGGCCCAGTGCAGAAATCAAAACGAAGTTCATGCAGTAAATGGACCTTAATGTGAACTAAATGTCATAGAAATTTCGTACAAAAATTATGAAAGGGCTGCCAGCTATGACCATTTATGTAATTTTGTGGCATTTCTTTACTGAGCGATTATGTCATTAGATTTGCAAATGGGAATGATCCTGCAATGAAAATTAACAGCAAATATTAACGTTTTAAATATGTGAAAAGTTTTGAGCGTGGTTACCCTAAAATTCTTTTCACCCGTATAACTTCCAGCGCAGTAATTCAATCGAAACGAGATTTACTGGTTGGGTTTAACGTGAAGCAGATTTGGTATATATTTTGCTTTGCTGCTAACACAAGGTAACCAGCATTAGCCATTTTCGTAAATATTGCACCAACAGATGCTTCAAACTACATGCTCATATGCAAGGCATTTGCGACAAAAATATGAAACCAATTTTTAAATTTTCCGAGTTTTGATTATTTTTCGGATGGCAGCCTCAAACAACGTTTAACCGCTGAAACTTTTGATGAAATCCTCCGATGAGAACGAAATTCAAAGGATAAGTTGATTTAAGTATGAGCTTGTTATGGTAAACTTATTGCTGCTTCGTTGGGAAAGTGTTGCCAGCACTGAACATTTTCATCATTTGTGCTATAGTTGAATTTTGTTGCTTTGATTAGGAATGGTTGATATGATTCTACAAAAAAGTGTATTACGTCTTTCCACATTTTTTTGTCAATCAAAGACAATTTCTTCGAAAATTGGTTTTCAAGCGGTTCTGATGCGCTTGACTTTTTTTTTTGTTACAACTAAACCAGTGCTGTTCATGGGTGGACTAATGTTTAATATTCTTTATAGCCAATCAACTTTTTTCTCTATCACAAATTCCATAAAAACTATGCTTTTGCATCAGTTTCCGGCCCGTGAAATTTTGTTACCGGCCTCTTTTGTATCAGTGTCCGGGCAAGTTGCATATTTCATTATTTTGTAAAGAAAAATAGATTAAACTTCAATAAAACATATGATATTTGAGATACTTTGTATTTATTCTTTAAGTAAAGTATATATTTTGGAAAATTGCAACTGAAAACAAATAATGTAAAAATCAAGCATATTTCTTTTAAAGCATTTTAATTCTAATATTGACTTACATAATTCATAACTCTTTTCTTGTTGCATCTCACATATATTGCATAAAAAAATCCTTATCAGATGCTTTCTCATAGCTGATGATATAGAGAACAACATTTTAGATGACACCATCTTGGGCAGTTGTTGCAATCAATATTTTTTAGGTCATCCTCCTGTGCGTCGCTTATTAGAATGTTGTCACATTCCTGTTACTTAGTTGTTTATAATGTGTTTCCACGTTCGTTTTGTTTTCTTTTTCCTTTCAAGTATCTATGCGTCCTTCGATTTTCTGTTTTTGATACGATCTTCTTTTCTTTTATCTAATTGCCTGACCTTTTCTATTTTTTCCTCTACTTTTAACTTATATATATATTTCCAAGCTTGAGACGATATCGCACTATGTGCTCTAGTAGCTTTTGAAATATTAAACCCCATCTTTAAACGGTCCGGAAAAAATATAAGTTTCGATAGGTGTGGGAAGTCTGGCGAGCACGATCTACCAAATTAAGATGAATAGAATCTGCTTGTGAATGCTTCGAATCTGCTTCGAATCGATTTGAAGTACCTGAATGGAGCAATAGGAAAAATTTCATTGAAATTGATATTGATGTCAGAAGTTACATGGTGTGATTAGTCTACTAGACGAAGTGCTGAGAATCTCTAAAGTAACAGACACTGGCTCTGTAGCTAAATATTCCTTATTAGTTTTTGCAACATACGTATTATCTATGGCTGCATCAACACCAGAAAAATCCAGCTTCTTGGTTCGCAGTTCAAAACTCAGTTTGTGATAATCTTTGGAAATCTACTTCTAACAATCAATTTAATTTGAATTTCATATTATTATATACACAAAACACCTCTTGCATTCGTTCAAATTACCAAAGTTGAAAAATTTACTAAGATATGACCAACGAATCCCGTTGCGAACTATATGTCTTTTCATCGATCGATTTCTGATACCAAACTTATCCTGCCGAAAATCAAAAATTACACAAATTTTACACTTTTTCCATAATTCCCAAAACACCCGAAACAAACATTCAAAGACAATCAGTCTGAGTCCGAGTACTCAAATACAACCTTATTTTAAGCACAATATCATATCAGCAAGGGCTACTTACTCTTAAACATCAAATACTCACAAGTACGCTAGTATTAAATACTCGCAAGTACGAGAATACTTGCAAATACGAAAATACTCGCAAGTTTGAAAATACTCGCAAGTACGAAAATACTCGCAAGTATTAAAATACTTGCAAGTACGAAAATACTTGCAAGTACGAAAATATTTGCAAGTACGAAAATACTTGCGAGTACGTAAATGCTAGGTGCAAAAATACTTACAAGTACGAAAATACTTTCAAGTACGAAAATACTTGCAAGTACGAAATATTCGTGAATATGAAAGTATGAAATACGAGTTTGAAAACACTTGCAAGCATGAAATACGAGTACATATTAATATTAGGATACTATTACGTAGCTGTTTGATTGAAATGAATCAAATGGAGAACATTTATTGGGTAAATTCTTGATTACATGTATAGTTTACAAAAATACTCGTACCTAGTATTTTTGAATTTCGTACTAGGTATTGGCTGATCCAAAAAGTACCTGCCCATATACCTGTTCCAGTATATACACTTCATGACTATTCGAGACATCCTCAGTGGGGAGATACCGCTATAAATGGAAATGTTAGGGTGTTGCTCGATTGGCTATATCAAAGTAATCCTGCTATTCCATTGCAAGTGGTTGCTCTGAGCTCGCCGTCCAGCCCAATTATTAGCTCAATAATACATTTTTTCTCCTGGCAGATGATCTGCTGAACAGTGTCGATCTGCTCATCATTTTACTGTGAGGCCTCAAATTAACTTTCGAGAAAGAAAGAAAGAAACCCTAAAAGGCTAATACAGTCTTTCAAAACAACCGATTGGGCATAGATAAATTGGTGAGGAATCTTGATGTGTGTGTGTGTGACGGGAAATTTGTCAAACCGTCAAGCTGATTGCTAGATTGCGTCAACGACACCATTAGCTCTACTGTTGACTGAAATTCCAATTTGATTAAACTTGATAAGTATCAAGGTCACGGGCTACCGCCGGATATTGTCAAGCACTCGTAAATCTAATGAGCCATTTATGACAAGTAACGGAAGCACTCGTAAATCGAATGAGCAATTTATGCGTCCAGCGGAGATATGTAGCAGAGCAACGACGGCTCATGAACATGATATTCAACTATGTTAACCTCCCGACGAACCCCATAGGATAGTTAAGACCTGGATTAAGCTTAGGTCTTAGTAGTCAAAGCTTATTCTAGTTAGACATAAGCTAGATTTAGTTTAATAAATTAAGGGGTTAGTCCACTGTTAAACTGCTCCAAATGAACTTTTTTTTTAAACAGCTACCAAAAAAAAAACTATTTAAGATATCGATTTGAAATTTTACATGCATCTTTATTGAAGTTAAGAGTTAACATTTTCATTGGAAAAAAATATTAGAAAACAAAATGGCTGCCGCCCCAATGGATCGCCGCAGCACCGCCGAAAAAAAAAGCAAATTACGCCTCGTAAATTTCTGGACAAAATAAGCATCTGTGAACAAATTGTCAAAAATATTTCATTAGTATTGAGTATAAAGGACTGCACGGGCCTAACATTAGAGCCCTAAAGCGATTAAAAAAAATGTGGTATACTTTTGAATCAAAAAACTTAATAAACAAAATTTTTTTAATCAATAAAATGTTTCCCAGGTCGTCAAAAAATTTTTTTTTGTTCTAAATTTAGGCCCGTGCAGTCTTTTATACTCAAAACTAATGAAATCTTTTTAGTAGTTTGCTCACAGACGCTTATTTTGTCCAGGAATTTACGAGGCGCAATTTGCTTTTTTTTTCGGCGGTGCTGCGGCGATCCATTGGGGCGGCCGCCATTTTGATTTCTAACAATTTTTTCTAATGAAAATGTTAACTCCTAGCTTTAATAAAGATGTATGTAAAATTTCAAATCGATATCTTGAATAGTTTTTTGTTGGTAGCTGTTTAAAAAAAAAGTTCATTTTGAGCAGTTTAACAGTGGACTAACCCCTTAAGTTAGCTTTTAAGAATAAAATAGCTAAGTCAACCCTGGTCATGTACAACCTGGGTAATATTCTATAAGTGTAAGCCAAAAATATATAAACGATAAAAAAAAATTAGCATCCGAAAAGAACCAGCAGGTCAAAATGGTGTAACCGCTGGATATGACATTGTTCATGCAAAATCTCCTTAGTTTAATTAATGTACATATATATGTACAATTTAAATTCAATAAAATTCATTATTATTATTATTGATGTTTGTAGAGAGTTTATATAGATTTAGTTAATAGAGTGAAACCGATAATTATGAAAGTGAAATCTCGGTAAACCAGTGGACAATAAACGACTTGCTATACGCAGTGAGTTCAGTGGATACCAAATTGCAAATTCAATCAATATTTGTTAAAATTATCAAACATAACCATAAAAATTTTATAAGCTAGACAAACTTATCGTACATTTTTAAAATGCGTGAATTTATCGTTTCTAATAAATCAAATCTGGCCACAAAAATCTAATAGAATTAGTAATATTCATTGTGCTTTTTGTGTTTCTTATCTTCAAAAAATGAAAGATTCTATTGGATAGTGTGTTAGATGCGGTTGAATCGGTTAGACAATCAATAAACTTCGAGTTCTTTTGTACACTGACCACGCATGTTTCGAGTGACTAAAAAATATTTTGCAGTGCGTTACCAAACGTTAGGTGATATTACGGAACAGTTTAACTGTGTTTGTGTTGATTGATGAAGGCTAACAAAAGCGACCATAAGTTTTTGTACAGCTCTTCTCCTTTGATAAATATTTAACTGTTAAGGATAGTTCGAGGTTCCAAACGTTATCAAGTGGAAAATAAACTCAAAAGTTTTGTTTGGCCTTATCATTTTTGTTTCGAATTTATCTCCGCTCTCCTGATAGCCAACTATACTTTTTCAAATGTTTCGAAAAATCAAAAATCCAAATCAAAGCATAGCGTGCAACAAATATCGCTTTAAATTTTGCACGAGTATACATAAATACCTTTCAAATTTTGAAGTGCATCGAGCAATACGATTTTTCATCATCAACTGCAAACATCATATTCAAGCGTAACCTCTACGCATCTTAAAAAATCATGATTAATAATTTCTACCTACCGCTTAGAGCCACGAAATGCTTACTGCTATAATTTTTTTTTGCAAGAAAACCTTTTTTTCCAAAGCTAAATTCAACTGTTTCCGTGATTTTTGTCGATTACCGCATTCAATATCTAAACTTTGTAAAGCATAAGCATGAGATTTACAAAAATTTTCAATTTTTTTTATGTTGTTTCATGTTTTTTTTTGGCTCTACTCCATCGAATCACAAACTGAGGCTCTGAAGTTGCAATAAAATTATCTTCGAGCAAGCATTGCTGAAAGGAAAATTCAAAACTCTCACCAAATCTCTTTTTCCTTCTCCATTAAGAAGTTGAACCTAAAAATCAGCAAAAGTGATTCTTATCGACTTGTTTGTGTGTTTTTTACAAAAAGAAAATATCAGTCGAATGTGACCACAGACAGACAAGTCACGAAAACTTATAACGATATCACCACCAACTTTCACCCAGCACAGCCCTAGACGTGCCCAGCTAGTATGACCTAACAATAATAAGTTAAAAAGACATTAAACTTTGCCTGTACGTTCTTAGTCAGCAATGTACCTAACTCTTTTAGGCTTTGAGAACATACAATCGCATATGTGGACGAATATGTAGACGTTCTCATATGTTATCATGCGACCTGAGTAAACTCTTCAACGTACCTATATGAACGTTAAACTACGTTCGCAGAAGCCAGAGAGGGAAATAAGAGAGAAAGAAACCTTCTAACATAATTTGTGTGCTCCATAAACACAGAAAAAATTGAATTATGTTCCAATAAAGAGTCGACAAGGTGAATAATATTGGATGCGCTGAACGAAAAATTATCGTAGCCTATTATTAAATATATTCGCATGCGAGCAGAATGTACGCTTCGGGATATTTGATTCTCAAGCGAAGAACACAAATATACACATAGAAAATATTCCGATGAATTATCGATTGGGACATAATCGAATTTATTAAGTAAAATAATTCATCTTGGTAGCAGATGGTGACAATATTCCGAACAAGAAGGATGTCCCGTTTTCATCCATTAATGTTATTTATTTTATCTAATCAATTTAAATACTTGGATTCTCGGTTCAAAGAACTTGCATCCATACGAAAAACAAATCAAGTTTTCAAATGTGCTTGACAAGACCGACATTTTTTAGATGAAATAACGGCACGTGCTTCTTATCGTAAGTCATGGTAGTAGCGTGGTCTTCGTTCAAAAAGAATGCTTTCTTGGAAAATAAAGATTTAATGGATTTACGTAAATGATTTAAATATGCAGAATTTTACCGGGAATCAGATTCAGATTGATTGAAAGTAATTTCCAATGATGCTTACATGCCAGGCAAATTCAATTTGCTGGTCCACAGTGAAATCCAATTGATTTTATACGATTACTGGAAAACAACATGGTATACATGCATTCGAGGGGCATTCAAATATGTATAAAGGAGACTTTATTTTTTAATAAAAATGTGTTCAAAGAAAAGACATAATACAGGTATAGTATTTTTCCACATAGCCCCCAATAACTCAAACAATTTTTCCCATATTATGGGTAAAATTTGTAGTCCCCTGCTCACAAAACGAAACGGATTGCACAAGAAATTTTCGTCTTTTTGGTCATCTTGAAAATGTTGGCCCCAAAGTGACAGTTCTTGAGTGGACCAAACAAATAGAAACCACAAAGTGATAGATCGGGGCTGTACGGAGAATGTTCTAAGGCTGTCCAGTGTATTTCTGCTGGTTTTGGCTATTGTTAGGGCAGCTGTGTGGAGACGGGCGTTATGGTGAAGAAGAATGACGTCACGGATGGGTTTTCCTCGGCTTTTGTTTCGGTAGACAGCTTTAACTTGATATTAAACTTGGCAATAGTATGCAGCATTGATAGTTCTTCAATCATAACGAAAATCAACCAACAGAACACAACAGGAGTAAAAAAAAACCTCTAGCGCAAATGAACCGCTAGAAATACTAATGTTGGATGAACAATAGAAAAATCGTGCAAATTTTGAGTGCATATTCTACCACACGTGCTCCAACCTGCTTTGAGTACAAAATCACTTTGATTTTAACAATGCATTTAAACTCATAGGGAGGAAAGTATTTCAGAACTACCACTTGCATGAATTTCAAGATTTAGGAAAGCCAAACACTGCAAAACTTTGAAAGCAGCATAACATAACATAAGCAAAGAAAATGCTTAGTGCTTGCAACACTTAGCCAGCACTGCAACTAAAGGTCTCCCACAGTTGCCCCAAGTCAAAATCAAATAACTCTTTCGAAAGATGTTTCGGATCAAAAAACCAAAGATGTTTAGGACCGAAAAATTTAAACATTAGTAACTTATTTTCATTGTAAATGTTCGTGATATGAATACTTTATGTAAGCATTTATTGATACGAAAATAGCAAAAACGACTCGCGCTGGCAGCTTTTCGCGAGCAACAAAGCCAAAAATTTATCTCACTTGAATCAACCTACCCTGTGAATTCCGTATCGATCCGATGACTGCATTGGAAGCTATAGGGGTACAAAGAAATTAAGAGTTACCACCCACAAAAGTTTTCAAATTTTCGAAAACTTAATATTTGTTGTTTATTGTCACTCAAAGATCATTGCGGTTTAAAAATTGTACAATTAAATCGCTTAATAAAGATATTGCAAGTAAATACAAAACCAACAATAGTTGGCAACCCTATCATGGCTTTTTAACCAGATTCCTTCTGCATAATGCCTATATTAAGTGTCATTTATCATATGAAATTCGTTTTGATTTCATGACTGCACTAAAAGTTATAGGGAAAAAAGCTTTAGTTTCCTGAGCGAATTTTCAAAACCTAAGACACCAAAATTACCATAGCACCAACCGAATATTTCAACCAAATTTCTATCAATCATGGCTTAAAGCAAGGTTCAACTACTGTGTGAATTTCAACTGAATGAGAATGCATAGGGCAAAAAGCTGTTTTTTTTTTGCTTTATAATTTTTCACCACTGGCACAGATTTACCCGCATTCCCAAATCACTTCTACCAGACCTTGTCCTACTTAAAACCAATACATTCTGTGAATTTCACCTTTATCTGATAATTGGGTCGTGAGTTCTCGTGAACAGAAGTTTTTGATGCATTGTTTCTGTGTGCAATCCTGATTTGCAGGCCGAATTGTTCTTAGAAACATTTCAGTCGCAATTAAATGATGTTTCGCCCATTTTCTCTGCTTTT
>OX376372.1:52225628-52405972 GCA_947369275.1 Nemotelus nigrinus | reverse complement strand
TGGGTAATATTTCAAAAATATAAAACGAAAAATAAAGTAATGAAAAAAAATATAATCAAAATCCAAAAATCCTAGCGCATCAGAACCGCTAGAAACACTAACGTTCGAAGAACAGTAGAGAATTTGTGCAGATTTTGAGTGAGTATGCTACCACTACTTACTTTTCCTACTTAAAACTAATACACCCTAAGTAACAATAGAATCTAAGCTAATTTAAATTTCGATGATTTCATCGAAAGTTACTGCGGTAGAAAGGTGTTTGGGGTTGCCATCCGAAATATGTCCAGAGCTTAGAAAATTTAAACAATGTTTACTTATTTTCATTGCAAATGTTTGCGACGATATACTTAACTACCACCGAAGCCAAAACTATTTCGCACCTGCCAAACGTTGAAGTCAACCTGCTCTGCGAATTTCGTATTGATCGGATGACTGCATTGGAAGTTATTGGGATCCTTAACGAATTTTCAAAATTTAAGACACAAAAATTACAATAGCTGGTAGCTCCAACCGAATTTTTCGACAAAACTTCTAGGTTCAGCTACTGTGTGAATTTCGTCAAAATCAAACGACTGAATAAGAATTTATAGGGCTAAAAGTAGTTATCTTTTTTAAGTGATTTTTCAAGATGGCACTACTGGCACAGAATCGCCCGCATTTCAAAATCACTTCTATCAGTCCTGGTCCTATTTAAGACCAATACATTCTGTAAATTTCAATTAATTCTGCTCATCGGATCGTGAGTTTCCGTGAACAGAAATTTTTGATGCTAAAAATATAGGTAAATTGGGCAAGGGTTACCAGGCGTGCCCGTTGTACCGTATCAAATTGTTTACTTTGACTATATAAACAAAGTATATGATTTCCATATGAGTGGCTTTTTTTGAAGAAACGGCATTTTTTCAAGAGAGACGATGATTTGGAGGTTTTCACTTTCAGTGCCTGCCCTAGCTACAGGGTTGCCAACACGCTCATTGAACACAAATTTACAACTAAATACACAAATTTACAACTAAATACACAAATTTACAACTAAATAATACCAATATATCCCGAAAATTTCGTAATGATTGAGTAGCTTTGTCAAAAGTTATCGCAATTTAAAATTTTCAAATTTTCCCGTTTTCTTTTTTTAGGTACCTAGCGTACAAATGGGGTTAAAAATTATCCAATTCGCATTTAGAACACGTTCGAAATTTATTTCGTCAACTTTATTTTTGCAAAAATTAATTGTGTACGGAATAATAGCCAAAGGGTTTAAAATAATTGACATTTAGTGAGAACTGGACCTATTCTGCATATACACCAATGTATCCTGAAAGTTTCAGCTCAATTGGTTGGCGCGTTCCTGAGAAATAGTCACTGAATTTTTTTGATTACATATATATACATATATATATATATATATATATATATATATATATATATATATATATATATATATATATATACATATATATATATATATATATATATATATATATATATATATATATATATATTTATATATATATATATATATATATATATATATATATATATATATATATATATATATATATATATATATATATATATATGTGTATGTATATATATATATATATGTATGTATATATATATATATATATACATATATATATATATATTTATATACATATATATATATATATATATATATACATATATATATATATATATATATATATATATATATATATATATATATATATATATATATATATATATATATATATATATATATATATATATATATATATATATATATATATATATATATATATGGAAATATGAATTTTTGGCCGAATCGATTTGAATGCTACTTCGAACATTAGTAAAAAGAGCCAGCATGCCATAATAGAATGGCCGCTAATTATAAGATCTTGCATGTTAAATTCCCTTAAGTTAAGTAATATGTGTACTATTTAATGAATAACATTTTTATTATCTTTATTATTATTATTATTATTATTAAAGGCAGAATTCGTAAGATAGAATTCACTTTAAATGGATGATCATTTTCCGGTTGCGCAGGCAAACCCTCTATAATAGCTTATTTTGAATTCCTTAATTTGAATTGAAGCTTCTCAAAAATCTAATGATAATCATAATCGAGACTTTAGCAACTCAAAATATTGCGATCATTACCTTTAAATAAGCCAACTAGAATTACCGGGATTATGAAATAGGGTTTTAGTTCATCTTTATTTGTTTGGTGAATGAATAAACATGAATCTTAAATCTAAAAATCTCAAATCTAATCTCATTCCCAACAACCCATAGCATTATTCGAATTGAAACAAAATGAACTTTCTCGCATTTAATTAAGAAACTGCCACTGTATCATTGAATCAATACAAGTTCAATTAACAACCTCAACTTAAGTTATATCTTCGATATTGCCAAAATTGACGAAGAAAATCAATCGATTTGCTGTGTTATTTAACGACAGGAAATTACGATCTTACCCACTTGGCGCACAGTGGCCGCAATTACGATAATTAATTACGTATAATTCGAACTATTTCTACCACGTACTACGCAGCAGCAGTAGCTTGATAAAAGCAGTTACAGTAGCGACGGCGACGACTTTTACGGCAACAGCGGCACAAGCAAGTAGGTACTTGAATCATTTCACCAAATATGGAATATCTGGTCTACTTTTAGATCATAATAAATTTTATGCACATGCACTCCCGCCGGCAGCAATCCTCGTTACGCCACCGTATGAGTACTTCGTTTGGCTATTGCGAATAATTATCAAAGCAATGCAGATACCTAAGTATGTATCTAAGTAAGAACTGGTATATATTGCGATCAAACAAGACCTGTTTGCGTTGTATCAACATAAAAAATCAGTGCCAATGAAAAAAGATACAGACAAGGGTGGGCCTGCAATGGCTGTTAAACAAAGATTCGCTTTTAAAACAACATCTAGAAAGATGTATGACATCATATCAGTTGCTTGAGTTTGTTATTAATACCTTGTAGTGTTTTTGTCGTGAGTGGCGAAATAATGTGAGCAATATGCATATTGTATTTACCAACAAATGCTTTTGGCACAGATACAGAAGGGAGATATAAACATTCTAGTTTTTTTTGCTTTTCAGAAATATTGATTTCAGTAAGAACAAAAACAAAAGTTTGGTACTTTTACTATTTTTTGGTAAAATAATACATGAAACTTTATATGGGGTATTTCACGTGCAGCGGACAACGAAAAAAAGTCAAAGCTCTGGATTTTGGTCATATTGTGCATAATGGTACTTCTAGAAGATATGAACGTGGATGCGCAAGTTTTTGTTTCTAAGACGTTTAGTTGCCGAGTTATGGGCTTCTCTTCTGAATAAGTTACGAAATCGATGAAAGGTCTTTTTGGAAGCGGATTCTGAGATTTAAAACTAAATCTAAAAAACATTAAACACATTGATTGGTATAGAAAACCAACCGTTCCTATAAATTTTGAAATTAGATTTGAAATACAAATTGTTCCTCCTATTTGAAACCGGAAGTGGACACTTCAATTCGTGATTTGAATAATTTGGACCAGGTTAATTTTGTTAATTTTGCTAATTTTTATAAGAAAACAAATCTTAAAGTTTACTTATTTAATGAGAAAATTTTTAGAATGAGATGGCCAGTAGTTCAGGAGGTAGGTGAATTTCAATACATAAATGTCGCATGGGGCGTGATACCGGGAGCTTGATTTGGAGTGAGGGTGAAGGCAAAACATTTGTAATAAAACTATTCCAGTAGAGTCTCATTAATCCGGATATGGTCTAATCTGGATGCTTCTGTAATCCGGATTGACTGAAAATATTGAAAATTTCCATTATATCCTTTGTAATCCGGAGCAAATGCAGTTCCGCTAATCCGGATTGCTTGTTACATTGTGCAATAATCAATAATACAGTGAAATAATGCCTCCTACTTTTATGTACGCTTTATTTCATATTTGCCACAATATTGAACTATGGACATAACACATTTTCGCCATGTATTCGTCTTTTATAGCGGGAATCCCCAAATTATATGATTCGCTCATACACCTTACATTGGTTTTTTCTGCGTGCGCTTTATTTCACTTTTGAAAAATGGAGAATCCCCGAATAAGAATGAAAGGCAATAAAAGGAATGTTATTAGTCAGGCATCAAAAAGGTCACATAAAACGTTAACTATCGCGGTAAAAGAAAATATTTTCATTGAACTGATCAATGGAGCTAGTGGAAAGGTGCTAGCAGAAAAATATGGTGTCGGTACATCTACGATTTCGGATATAAAGAAAAATTAAGAAATAATAAAAAGGTATGTTTTAGTTTTTAAATGTGATTCGGTTTTATTTGAATGCTACTTTTTTAGCTACATCGTGAATTACGTCCTCCTAACGGAAGGAAAGTTTTGCGGGAAACAGAATATCCAGATATGGAGCGCATATTGTATAAATGGTTTCTGGTGCAGCGAGAAAGACATGCAACCGCAACAATGAATATTTTACGAGAAAAGGCTGCTCAAATTCACTCTAAATGGTATAATAATAAACCATTTACTGCAAGTAAAGGATGGTCAATAGATTTAAAAAAAGACGTGGTCTTCGTCACCTCAAAGTGGTTGGAGAGAAACTGCCTATCGACTCATGGAACCCTTTCTACGAGAATTCTCCCAAAAAATTTATGAGCTGAATATATTGCCCACCCAAATATGTAATGCGGATGAATCTGCATTATCAAACGTTGGTGTCTACTACGGAAAGAGTTGCTCCAGGGAGAAAAACCTCAAAAAAGAGAGTAACTTTTCTTGCTTGTACAAACTGGAATGGCACACATAAGCTTAAAATGTTGGTCATTGGAAAAGCAAAAAATCCTAGAGCATTGAAAAACTGCACCGACCTTCCAGTTCAATACTACTCAACGAAAAATGCATGGATGACTTCAACTTTTTTCGTAAAATGGTTTCACGAGTCGTTTGTCAATCAAGTAAAGCAATTTCAAGCATATAACAACCTTAATGGGAAAGCAATTTTATTAGTAGACAATGATCCATGCCATGCATCGGAAACGCAGCTAAAAAATGATGATGGTAAAATTATGACATTGTTTCTTCCACCTAATTGCACCGCGCTTATTCAACCAATTTATCAAAATGCAATACGTTTAACCAAATTGCACGTTCTGTCTTTGGAAGAAAATGAAATTTCGAAAGTTGTTAAAAATCTCACCATTAAGGACGCTGTGTTCTTGCTTGTGAATTCTTGGGATAAGTTGTCGCCTGATGCAATAGCAAAATGTTGGAAAACTATTTTTTGCTGTTCAGTTGATAGCAACTCGTTTAATAATGAAAACAATTCCGATGCAGAAGAGGATCTTGATGACATCATCTCGTTATCAGTTCTCAAGGAGAAATGGTTGTCTGAGAAGGAAAATGCTCAGCAACTAACCGAAATCGAAGTTTTGCTACAAAAAGTAAATAAAAATAAGCAACCGTCAAAATCGGAAATTTGTGAATGGCTCGTTGGAGATGGAAACAATTTACCCCTTGACAGTGAGGACAGTTCCTTCGTCGAAGAAGTTGACGAAGATGAGCCAAAAGTTAAACATGAAGACGCAATTAAAAATTTCAGTACCTGCATACAATGGGCGGAGGAAAATGCAGTTGAATTGGAAAGTTTGTCGATTCTTAGCGCGCTACGGCAGTGCGCAATGGACGCTAAGCAAGGGTGCATTCGCTAAACAAAAGTTACCGATTTTTATAAATAAATTTTTAGTTGATGGATATTCCATTACTTTATATTTAGCTCTATCGTTCATGTTGAATGCATTACCTGGTTTTGCTTGCACATACTTTTACTATATGTTAAAATAAATAAATAAGCTTTTGTCAATGTTTTTATTTAATAATTTTGATATGCCTTTCGTAATTGATTTAATTGATCCGAATTATTGAGAGTACACTGTATATATCACTTGTATCAGTTATATATAGAAGATAAACTATTAAAAATTATTAATGCTGATTTATTTAATGAACAAAAGCTACTTGTGTGTAGAAAAAAGAATTTATTTCAAAATTTTTACAATCATACTCTCGTTTCTTAAACTAGTTCCTTTTTTAATTACTGGAGATGCTACTAAGATCAGTTTTTTCCTGCAGCTTCCACATACGTACACATCAGATGTATAGCTCCGCTTTTATGCGAATATTCTTGGAATTTGTCTTAGGTCCTTAATCTACCGATCAAATTTCAAATCGAAAGGATTGAAACATCGATAGCCGTACGGAGATATAATTCACACCATTAAGACTATTTAGCTTATCAACTAAAGTAATAGTCACTGCAAACGCTGAACAATAACTCCGAAAAATTCGCAATGGCTTGGCGTAATTTATATTATGTAGGCGTAATATATATCAAATAGGTTTTTATGAGAAAATAATCGCTTTTGGATATCATTTTTTGTTTTTGACCCAACTAGCTATCCTAATCGAGCACCCGGTACCTCGCCCCATGTGACTTCTATGTATGCACCTACCTCCTTCTACCACATTCTAAAAATTTTAGCATTACATAAGTAAACTTTAAGCTTTGTTTTGTTATAAAAATTAACAAAATTAACCTGGCCAAAATTATGCAAATCACGAGTTGAAGTGTGCACTTCCGGTTTCAACAAGGAAAAACAAATTGTATTTCAAAATTGAAAAGAACGGTTAATTTTCTAACCAATCATTACGTTTAATGTTTTTTAGATTTTGTTTTGAATCTCAGAACCCGCTTCCAAAAAGACCTTTCATCGATGTCGTAAATTATTCAAAAACCCATAACTCGGCCAATAAACGTCTTAGAAACATAAAAAAAAAATCTAGCGCATCAGAACCACTAGAAAACTAATTTTCAAAGAAGCTATCTTTGAGGGATCTAAAAATGTTTGAAGACGTTGTTCACTTCTTTGTAGTATCATATACACCATTTCTTACTCAAAGAAATAAATATCATTTTCTGACAGCATTTTTTATAACACAAATTATGAAAATGTTCAGTGTTGGCAACATTTGTCCAACACAGCAGCAATAAATCTACCATAACATGCTCGTGCTTAATCAACCTATCCTTTGAAATTCATTTTCATCCCAGGATGTCATCGAAAGTTTCAGCGATTAAACTATGTCTGGGATTGCCATCCAAAAAATTCCCAAAACTCGGGAAATTTAAATATCGGTTGCTTATTTTATTGGAAATGCTTTGCTGATGAATAGAAAATGAAAGCATCTGTTGGTGCAATATTCACGAAATTGTCAGGTGCTGGCAATCATGTGCTAGCACCATAGCTACTTCACATTGTGTTTAACCCACCCTATGAATTTCGTTTCGATTGAATGGTTGCGCTGTAAGTTATAGGAGTGAATATAATTCTAGGGCTGCCACCGTCCAAACTTTTTAAATTCTTAAAACGTACATATTTGTTGTTAATCGTTATTGCAGCATCATTTCCATTTGGAAATTTTATGACAACATCGCTCGATAAAAAAATGTCAATAAATTGCGAAATTCATCATAGCTGGCAATCCTTTCACGATTTTACAACGAAATTCCTGCAGAATTAGAAGTGCAACAAGATCCACTTATCACTAAATTTCGTTTTGATTTCGTTACTGCATCGGAAGTTATAAGGAAAAAACCTTTATTTTCCTGAGCAAATTTACAATATTTAGGAGATAAAAATTCCCATAGCTGGCGACTCTACACTAAATTTTCAACCAAATTTCTATGGAATCTATCTTAGAGTAAAGTTTACCTACTGCGTGAATTTAGTTCAAATCTGGTGGCTAAATCAGAAGCTATAGGCCAAAAACCAGTTTTTTTTCTCAGCGATTTTTCCTAATGGCACTAGTGCCACAGTCTTGCCCATATTTCAAAATCACTCCTATCAGACTTGGTCCTAGTTAATACCAACATGTCCTGTGAATTTCATATTGATGGTACTATCCGATCGTCAGTTCTCGCGAACAGAAATTTTTAGTGCTGAAAATAGAGGTAATTGGATTTTGACTTGATAGATAAAATTCAACATTTATCAATAATTTGAGTTCATTTTCGAAAATTAAAAATTTTTCAGGAGGGTCGATAATTTGAAGGATTTTTTTTTCAGGAGCCTGTTTTAGCTACAGAGTTCCTCGCACAGTTTTAAAAGTCCATGTGTGTTAAATTTTAGTCTACATCAATTTGCTCTGAAAATTTCACAATGATCCATTGTTCTTCTTAGAAGTTATGACAAATCGAAATTTGAAAAAAAAAATCCTTGCCTACTCTTAGGCACTCAGCGCCTACACAAGGCACAAAATTTCCAATTCTTTGTCATAAACAAACTAAAAAAATAAGTTTTCGATCCTAGTACTTTTTTTATCAAAAATTTACACTGCTTTGGAAATATAGGAGCACCTGAAAGTTCACTAAAATTCCCGCCGCCGCCAAAAGGTTTAAGATATCTGAGTTCTAGCAAGTCATGGACCTACTTGTTATATACATACATCTATTTGTCCCAAAAATTTCAGCTCAATCGGATCGCCACTCCTGAGATTATCTCCCTTAATCGTTTTGCAGATATATATATATATATATATATATATATATATATATATATATATATATATATATATATATATATATATATATATATATATATATATATATATATATATATATATATATATATATATATATATATATATATATATATACGACGATTTTCGGCGAATCGAGTTTAATACTAATTTTCTTCGAAAATTAGTAAAAACTTGTGTATTCACGTTAATATCTTCTAGAAGTAACATTATGCACAACGTGAACGAAATCCAGAACCTCGACTTGTTTTCGTTGCCCGCTTCAAGTGAAATGACCCATATACAGTATGCAAAATTCGTATTCGTACGGCCAATTTTTTATGGGTAAATTGCATTATATCATTAAAACAAGAATAATGTCCATTCAGAATTTATTATCTTCCTTCACAATACTTAAATTTTAGCAAACCATGCAGAACTAACTTAAATCTTCTTGCCATTCAATGAAAATAAAAAAAATGATTTCCAATAGCAGCAAAATCCGTATTCGTACCCATGATAATTTCATCATCGTGGCTATAATGCACGTGTTGTTGTTCTGGGAATCGTTAGAATTGAAAGCTGAGTTTTAGGAAAGTAGTTTGTTTTTAGTTTTATACATCGTTTCGAGTCGTAAGGGAATTAAATCAAAAATGGGACGAAAGACAAGTGAAATTTCAAACGATTTAAGAAAATTAATAGTAGATTTGCATAAAAAGGGCAAATCATTGAAGAAAATCGGTGATATTGTTTTAAGAAGTAGGTCAACTGTGCAATACATCGTAAATAACTAAAAGAAGTGTGGCCAAATCACTCGAAAACAGCAAAACATAAACCGGTCAGTCCTCATAAGAAGGGATCGGTCCTTCTTACGACAACATATTCGGCAGGATCCAGGAGTAAGAGGTGTAAAACTTGCAGCATTGCCCGAAGAATACCATAAAATCAAAGTAACTCCACAAACGGTTAGAAATCACATTAAGAAACTTGGATTTCAAAGCCAAATCCCAGTAAGGAAACCATTTGTAAGTACAGTCAATAGAAAAAGCGCCTAATTTTCGCAAACCAATACCTTAGCAAGGACTTTTCTTTCTGGAAACGTGTCATCTTTTCTGACGAATGTAAATTTAACGTTAAAGCGTCCGACGGATGCATACGAATTTGGTGTGAGCAAAATACAAGACTGCCTAAGTGCAACCTCTTGCCGACATTCAAACACGGAGGCGGTTCGGTAATGATTTGGAACTGTTTTGGTGCTGAAGTTGTTGGGAATTTGCACTTTATCGACGGTATTATGAACTGGCACATGTATATTAACATTTTAAAGAGATATTTGGTCCAAAGCGCAAGGAAATTAGGTTGTGAACGGAACTACATCTTCCAACAGGACAACGATCCCAAACACACAGCTTTTAATATTCGTCTCTGGATGTTATATAACTGCCGCAAATATTTAAAAACTCCACCCCAAAGCCCCGACATCAATCCTATCGAAAATTTGTGGTCGATTGTTAAGAGAAATTTGCGCAAACACGACCTTCGGAGCATTCAAGCATTAAAACATGCTCTACGGACAGAATGGGACAATATTCAAAAGGATTTAACTACAAAACTCGTGGAATCGATACCAACACGGCTAAAAGCTATATTAAAACAAAAAAGTTATGCAACCAAATATTAAAACTTAAGAATACGCGTTTTATATTTAGGTTCTTAAAGCGTACGAATACGAATTTTGTTTAGTTATAACCGAAATATTGTTACTTTTTCAAAACTTATGATATCTACACTTTTTACTAATGTTTGAAGAAGAACATTAGTATTAAAATCACTTTGGCCAAAAATTCATATTTCTATATATATATATATATATATATATATATATATATATATATATATATATATATATATATATATATATATATATATATATATATATATATATATATATATATATATATATATATATATATATATATATATATTTGTATATATATATATATTTGTATATATATATATATATATGTATATATATATATATATATATATATATATATATATATATATATATATATATATATATATATATATATATATATATATATATATATATATATATCATCAAAAAATTTCGGTGAAAAAATCTCAGGAACGCGCCATCCGATTGAACTGAAATTTTTAAGACACATTGGTGTATATGCAGAATAGTGCCAGGTCTCAGAAAAAGTTAAAAATCTTTAACCCTTTGGCGCCGGCGGCCATTTTAGTGATATTTTTAATATACCTATTATTCCGTACACAAATAAGTTTTGCAAAAATAAAGTCAACAAAATAAATTTCGAACGTGTTTTACATGTGAATCGGATAATGTTTTGGAATTTTTTAACCCCATGTGTGCGCTGGGTGCCTAAAAAGAGAACGGGAAAAATTGAAAATTTTTAAATTGCGATAACTTTTGACAGAGCTATTCAATCATATTGGTATTATTTAGTTGTAAATTCGTGTAGCTTTTGATGAGCGTGCTGGCAACCCTGAAGCTAGGGCAGGCACTGAAAGTGAAAACCTCCAAATTATCGTCTCTCTTGAAAAAATGCCGCTTCTTCAAAAAAAAGCAACTCAAATGTAAATTTTGTGCTTTTTTTACATAAACCAAAAAAAAAATTTGATATGGTATAACGGGCACGCCTGGTAACCCTTGCCCAATTTACCTATATTTTTAGCATCAAAAACTTCTGTTCACGGAAACTCACGATCCAATGAACAGAATTGATTGAAATTTGCAGACTGTATTGGTCTTAAATAGGACCAGGTTTGATAGAAGTAATTTTGAAATGCGGGCGATTCTGTGCCAGTGGTGCCATCTTGAAAAATCACTAAAAAAGATAACTGCTTTTAGCCCTATAAATTCTGATTGAATCGTTCGATTTTGACGAAATTTACACAGTAGCTGGACCTTATTTTAAACCACGTTTGGTAGAAGTTTGGTTGAAAAATTCAGTTGGAGCTGCCAGCTATGCTAATTTTTTTTGATGTCTTTAATTTGAAAAAATAAAAATTTGGAAGTGAAAACATTCAAATCATCGAATATCCTAAAAATGTCCGTTTCTTACAATAAAACCAATCTGTATACAAATCTTATGCTTTACCTACACGTTCAAAGTAAAACTTTGGAAATTTCATGTCGGACAAGAACGGCAACCCTTTCCCAGTTAACCTATATTTTTAGCATCAAAAACTTCTGTTCACGGGAATTCACGAACCAATAATCAGATACCATTGAAATTTACATAATGCATTGGACTTAAGTAGAACCAGGCCTGATAGAAGCGATTTTGAATTGTGGGCAACTCTGTGCCAGTGGTGCCATCTTGAAAAA
Organism: Nemotelus nigrinus; assembly: GCA_947369275.1. NCBI lineage: Eukaryota > Metazoa > Arthropoda > Insecta > Diptera > Stratiomyidae > Nemotelus > Nemotelus nigrinus. Next base: position 52,393,985 of record OX376372.1, on the reverse strand, counting down.
TTACAAAGGAAAAAAACTGCTTTTTGCCCTATGAAATGTGAATTAGTAACCAGATTTTTATGAAATTGACACAGTAGCTGCACCTTACTCTAAACTCTGTTTGATAGAAATTTGGTTGAAAAATTCGATTGGTGCTGCCAGCTATGGTAATTTTTGTGTCTTTGGTTTTGAAAATTCTCTCAGGAAAATAAAGCTTTTTGCCCTATAGCTTCCAGTACAGTCACGAAATCAATACGAATTTCATACAATTAATGAAACCTATTATAAGCATTATTCAGGCCAAATTTGGTTGAAAAGCCTCGATAGGGTTGCCAGCTATTGTTGGTTTTGTGTTTGTTTGCAATATCTTTATTAAGCAGTTTTATCGTAGAATTTTCAATTGGTAATGATATTGTAGTGACAATAAACAGCAAATATTAAGCTTTCGATTATTTGAAAAAACTCGCTGCAGGTAACCCTAAATTTCTTTATACTCCTGTAACTTCGAATGTAATATAACAACGTGAAGCAGATGTGATATATTCTTGGCTTTGAAACTGGCGAAAGGTTGCCAGCACGAGTCGGTCGTGCTACTTTTGTATCAATAAATGCTTACAGTTAGTATTCATACCGGAAACATTTACAATGAAAATAAATAACCGATGTTTCAATTCCCAAAGCTCTACAAATTTTTCGGATCGCAGCCCCAAACACCAACTTCAGTTACAGTGCTGCAGACACTGAGCATTTTCTTCATTGATGTTATATGAGATACTGCTTTCAAAGTTTGGTGAAATAAGCAACTGATAACGAATATAATTAACAAGTGTTTTTCTTTCATAAACTTTGAAACCCATGCCAGTGGTAATATCTGAAACCTTCTACCATATGAGTTATAATGCATTCTTGAGACCAAAGTAAAACGTGGCATTTGAAACAGTTTGGCCGTAATAAGCAGCTCATGTGGTGGAATATGCACTCAAAACCTGCACAATTCTTCTACTGTTCTTCGAACATTAGTGTTTCTAGCGGTTCAAGTGCGCTAGAGTTTTCATTTTGTTTTATTTTGTTTGATATACATATTATCAATGATTTTATTGCATATCTTTTCAACTGGTAGCACTTGTTTCAAAATATAGAGGTTTTTCACATAAAATTGTTGGGGTACGAATACGGATTTTCCATACTGTATATTAATTGAATATTTTAAATATTATTCATGGAACAGCGATATAAGGTATGTTCAATGATGATTTGTCCAAAAGATGCAGCTCTTTCTAAAATCCTTGAGAATTTTAAAACTATTTCTTTTCCCTAACCAGTTAACCATTTTTTAGCACATGTTTTTACAGGCATATTTTCTAAACCGAACTAAAATTTCGAATTTGCACTACATGTATTTCGTATGCAAGTAAAACCAAGGATTAGAAAATCATTACATGAAACAAACATAAATTGTGCAACATTCTTGAATTTGCAACGCTTGCCTGAGATTGAGTGGTTACAGCACTCAGCAATTTATCTCATCGCTTTCAACGAATAACCGCGAAACATTTAATGCGTATTTAACAATGCATACAAAAGCCAGAAAATTAAAAATTTATAGACGCATAAATTAAACAAACATTTGAATGTGCTTTACTGGAATCTTAATCGAAATTAACGGGTCATGACGCGCCAAGGTCATGTACGTAATACATACTCATAAAATTCAACTTATTACTGGACACAAGAAACGGAAGATATGTGCATATTATAAAATTTCTTTCGGGATTTATGATTTTAATTAATTTGATTTTGAAAAAGAGTTTGTTAATGGCATGGTTTCGCTTGAAGATACGTTATATTAACATCAATGAGATTCAATGCTTTGGTAGGTATTAAGCAAACAAAAATTATTTCGAGAATCTCATTGAGGCAAATCTATCACAATTAGTTCACACTATGTTTAAAAATTCAAATGTAATGAAGTTTCGAATTGCGAGTGCTGCAAACGAAATAATGTCGATGTAACTCACTTTCGAGTCTGTTGGTAATAGAATATTACCGCGGAAATATGTATCTTTGAGTCTAAATGCATTATTAATGAGAGGGATGTCGAAATTCATTCAGTACCGGATGCTCATTATTTAGATGAAATTGAAAAAGCTGCGTGAAATGAAAATTTATAATTAAAGCCCAAGTACTGGCCACGGTCGAAAACGTGATTTGATTACGACTATGCAATTTAATTAAATTCATACTATATTAGGTCGTACCTATCAGATGCGTAAGTTTCATTTAGCACTTTTGGTTTAGCTAAATCAGATAGTTAACATAATCGGACTGAAAACCTTTAGATAATTTAATGAACCATAATACTTCCACTAAGTTATCCCAGTAAATGTATCAATGATTCACCTTATAAACCAAAGACAGTAAAAATTAAGTTATAAACTTTGTCATTTGAAAATCATTGTAAATATTACTTCCTGAAGATACTACCCGTTTATGAATCCCTATAAGTCAATCATTAAATCAGCATTACCTGCCTGCCATAATATTATAATATGTTAAAAGAACTACGAAACCTCAGCTCAAATAACGAAACAGAAAATTTTTTACGCCATCAAACGTACTGGGTCACACAAGCTTTTGGTTGAGCAACACTACAGGTTTAAGAGATTTAGATGATCCAGTGAAGTGGAAAAAAAACTCAGTGTCGGATTCACAATGATGCTGAGTTCATTTTTTGTGGCCTCAAGTTGACTTTGAACTTGAAAGCAATGACATTGATTTGTAAGGCCCCTGACACTTTTCACAGAAGATGGCCGCTAATCTGGAAGGGCGATAGATGTTCCGGTCGAGATAATAGGACTTTTTGAACACATAGGAGACTGATTCCGCATCAAAAAAAGATGCACTACAATGGATTACGGTAGATAGGAGGAAATAGATTTTGGATAGGCTAATTTTTTAACTGTTCAGCATATTAGCTACAATAGTGTCTGCTGCAAAAGCAATTATGATTGTAATTTTTTCAGATTCTACTGAAAATTATTAACCCGTATATTTACATTCAAATAGTTCCTTTATTTGCTTATATAAAGCACATATATACATATATAAATTCAAATTAGGATATCTTAGCTTTTTGACGGCGGCCGGTATTAGTAAATTATCAGGTGCCCCAAATTTCTACGGGAGAAAGAAATTCGAAAAAATATGTTGTTCTATGCTGCTGGTTATGATAAGATTTTTTTTTTTGTACACTCGATTAGGGTTGTTGAACATCTAACAGATTATTAATCTCGAAATAGGCAAAATAATATACCTAATTGTTAACAACGGGCTAAAATGGCCAGATATTCCTCGGACTTTTGGAGAGTTAACTAGCACGGAAACAAGATCAGCCAGCAACCTTGTGGTTTGCAAACCAAGAACGGAAAGATTGAAAATTGATCGAGTGATGGAGAGAGTGAAAGGAAGGATGAAAAAAAATGTCAACTCTAAGGACACTAAGTGCCTTACTGTAAGTAAATATTTTATTGCGAATTTCGGTTTGTGGTGATTTTCGACCTATTATCGGAAACTAACAATGTTTATCTGTGATTTCTGATGAATATTTCATTACCTACAGCAGACAAGTGAAAACTAAAAATTCTTTAAGTGAAAGTAAGCGATATACAAATTTTATGTTTTACCCGTCCTACTTGTTTGAAATTTTCCAAAGGAACGATAGCCTTTATCCGTATTGCCAATTTTTTGTTTGATGATTACATACTGTTTATTAGTTGATTCTAGCTTGAAATAAAGCTTAAAATGGTTCAAGAGATTGAAGCAGAGGACCTTGCTATAGAAAGCGATGATTTCTCGTTAGCCTCGGCTTTGATACATTTGGGCAAGCAAAGATTTATCGTGGAAGATACCAAGCATATGAACGGCTATATGATCATTGTAATATAATCGTACGTTAAGTAATGGTTAGAGTAACTATGTTAAGTAATGATTTTATCGCTAACTAGTTCAAAAGCTTAGCGTTGGACATTATCTATTTCCGCTAACGCAATGCGGCCTGCCCCAGCCCATACATAAAAGTTTTGATCCTATAAGATCCTTGTAGATGTGCGCTATGTCTGATGGAGCTAAGTATTTCTTGCCTCCTTAAGGGGTTACCCCCACTTGTAGCGCGAAAAAATAGGTCATTTTCATGAATTTTTTTTAAGAAAACTACGAAACTTTTTTTTATTATATTTTTTAAAGTACATACATTGAGGACTATTCAGTAATTTTTATTGAAAAATATTACATTGTTAAATTACAAATGGCTGTCAAAACAATGGTATTTTAATTTTTAATTTTTGCGGTGACCAACATTGTGTCGAACTGGATCACCTGAAGCAAAAAAAGCGATAGATTTAGTTAAACAACAGTATAAACTAGTGTTTGATCAAAGGATTTAAAACAATATCCATTTTTTACAAAATGGCGGGCAGTCAAATTTAATAGTTCGATTTTCACTTAAAAAAACGGTCTTCTTTTTGCTATACAACGGCCATTTTTTTATCAACAAAAAAAAACCGAGCGATCAAACACTACATTTTTATGTATTTAATAAGCCTGCCAAGTTTCAAAAAGATCGGTTCAGTAATTTTCGAGTAATTTTGGTCACCGACTTCAAAAATGTCATTTCGAGAAAAACACGTTTATAAGTATGAGTAACAGTTGTATTCGGTTGCTGCAGATGAAATGGCCGATTTAGCAATGACATAAAGTTGGCTGCAATTTTAGTGTATTATGTTGGCACAATGCGGCGCAAATGATATGAGATATTGAAGTATAAATACTACCTTGGTTTATGAAGTCATTTCTGTTTTGCACTTCATAGTGATCATAAAAATAAAAAGAGAAAGTGAACATGAAAGTAAATCAAAAACGGCTACTTTAACGATACGAATTTAAATTAGAGCACAACGCAACGGAAGCAACGAGGAATATCAACAGCGCATTTGGGCCTGATACAGTTAGCCGGATATATATGGTCTATATCCGGAGATATAGACCTTGGAAGTGAGCGACGTGGACACCCAGGACCATCGACCGATAACGACGAGCTGCGTGCATTAGTGGAGTCTGACCCCCGCCAAATCATAAGGGATCTTGCCAAGAAATTAGGCGTTCACAATTCGACAGTTTGCCGCTACTTGCAACAACTTGGAAAAGTGAATAAGCTTGACAAATGAGTTCCGCAAAACATGACGTGTCGAATGGAGATTTCAAGCTCTCTTCTTTCCCGCAACAAAAAGGAACCGTTCTTGCACCGAATTGTGATCTGCGATGAAAAGTGGATTTTATATGATAATCGTCGTCGATTAGCCCAATGACTAGATGGTGATGAAGCGCCAAGACACATGCCAAAACCAAGCCTTCAGCCAAAGAAAATAATGGTAGCTGTTTGGTGGTTTGCAGCTGGAGTTATCCACTATTCGTTCCTGCAACCTGGCGAAATCATCAATGCTGAGAAATACTGTGCTCAACTCGATGAAATGCATCAGAAATAGATAGTCCAACGACCTAGGCTTGTCGACCTCATGTATCGAGAACAATGTTCCAAAAATTAAACGAGTTGTGCTATGGGACTCTTCCTCACCCTCCATATTCACCAGACCTCTCAGCAACAGATTATCATTTCTTTAAGCATTCGGATCACTTTTTGACAGCAAAAAGATTTAATAATGAAGCTGCTGTGAAAAATGCCTTCGAGGAGTTTCTTCGAACCAGAAACTCGGACTTCTACAAAACTGGAATAAATGTACTTGTATCTCGGTGGGAAAAGTGTGTTGCACCTATTGGTACCTATTTTGATTAAATAAAAAAAAGAAATATTTCAAAGTTACAACTGGGGGTAGCCCCTTAAAGAAAAAGTAGGCATTTTGGAATGGAAACCTAGGTAATTTGGAAAATGTGGCCGGCCCAACTAATTTTGCTGGATATATTAAAATCGAATAGGTTTAGCGAGGGGTATTCAGAAATACTTACACCATCAACGGCAATAATGTGGCTAGCAGGAGGAGGATAAGGCTTGAGCGAAAGATGACAGCATTGGGTTTTGGACGCATTAAATACAACACGGTGCGCTGAGCCCCAAACGATAACGCTTAACAGCTCCCTGTTCAAAGAGGGTAGCATGCAATCTCTTCTACCAAAAGGAGCGATCCTGCGAGAGTACTCTTTCAAAAAAGTATGTGTAGTCAATGATACTGTCGTTGACAAAGCTATGAATCGAATTGAAAGTGGAGGAATGGAGGTCGTTCGTATATAAAAGGAAGAGAGTTGGTAAGAGAATAGTACCTTGCGGTATTGCGGCATTGGTATTGTAGGCACATGATTTGAGTCCATCCAGAACATCTTGAAAGGAACGATCTAAGAGTAAACTTTCAATCCACTTGACAAGGACGGGATGAACCCAGAGTACATAGCGCCTACTCTTATAAATGTTGTACCTTGCATTCAATTGTCAGGCACAATGTTTAATCGCAATCAAAAAGTACATAAATTATAGTTTCTGGCGCTATAATAATTCTCAATACAGTGTAAATAAGCTATTAAAGTATGGATATTTACATCAAAGAGTAAATTTGCCCTCCTAAAGGTGGCATAGATTCCACTACTTAAACTATCCAGCATGAGCCACATACAGATGAGCTAAATGCAGATCCTAGTGTACCGCTGCACGTGGACTTTGGCTTGCCAATCATCATAAGAGCAAGACAAGACAGGCTACGTTGCTGTATTTATAAGCATGGCCGCCATTGATGTCATCACAACAAATTTTACCGCGTAGGTATTTTAAGCATCTTTCAACGTTTAGACTCGAAGAAGTAGAGGGACAATCAGACGAACTTGGTGGAAGCAATTGAAGAGCTAAGAGATATATGTAGTGTTTAAACGAGTACAAAGCGACCGATCTCAGATACTAAATGACGTTTCATCACAACTGCAGCTGCTCATTAAGGCGGACTGTAGAATTTTGCGGTAAAATCGATCTCAGTAAGTCATAATTAGTAAGTACCATATACCTTCACTAATGAGCAGTTGACAATATTGCTAGTGGGCATTGGCGCCTTTCTCCGTTCTCATCTCATTAGAGAGGTGCTAGTGCATGCGCTTCCTAGAAAATATTAGAAAGAGTGACAGTAGTAGTTGAGGTCATCGGTGGTGCTTATAACGTAGTACGAGGTGCAGTTGTGGGAATATACAACACCCAATTGATGACACAGTCCTGGTTGATTGTAACAGCCGGTAACAGAGTGATTTTCTCTGTTTTTTCCCTTGGAAGTGTACTAAAAAGGAAGCAGCTCGGTGCACAGAACTATAAAAAGGTCAGCGAGGTGTAAAAATACGAACTATAGAATCAGCAACAAGACGAGGAGACAAGGAGACTTTGAGACGAACGGTTTATTAGTGCGTTTCACATCCCTTAATATATTGGTGCACTTTCATTTCATTTAATACCAGTTAAAAATCGTGCATCTGTATACAGTTAGAGAGTTGTACGTTTCAAATTAAGTAAATAAATAAACATCGTTTTGCTTGAAAACATATGAATGTGCTTCATTCAACGTTCAGCTTCACTCACTCCAAACAGGTATTTCATTTAAAATCTTTGGTGTTGAAAGCTAGAAAAAATAGAATCACGTAATTTGACTATACATTTGAATCAAATGGCCATACATCATTCGATTCAAATTGCAATGTGCATCCTCTGCTGATGTCAGTCAAACTCGGTTCGGTTGATAGTACCCACGTTAGAGTCCTATTAACCTCCTCGCATTAGCTTCGACGGACTTTTGATATAACTGACCGTCAGTGCAAATTATTGGTAACCTGTAAACTTTTTTTACTAATTCCAAGAGACGTGTTTAAAAGTTTAATGATTTTGAAAAAAACTGAGATCTAAATTTTAGTTAAGTTAAATTACTCATAATCAAACAGTTGATTTTTTTATATGGTTGGCAATTTGAACTCGGTATTCTCAATGATCACCATATTGGCTACCACTAGATACTTTTTTGCTTCAAGCCCATTGGATTCTAGCGAAATAAAAGCTTAATTTTTTCTAACATTTAAACGAGCCGTTAGCTTATCAAACAGTAATTCAAGGTCTTCTTTACTTCACTTCATTTCCGCGATATTTTCTGTCTGTTAATCGCTAACTCATCGTTAAATGCGCACGCTAACTGCACACAAAGAAACTTATACAGACATCAGGAAATTGCAGGTTTCTTCTTCCCATCTTTATCCGGATTTGCCGCGGGACCTTACTATGCCGTCCACTTGTGCTGAAGAACTGTGAATCGACGTTTGATTTGTCTGCACATGTAATTAGTTAACACACTTTACTACAACTATGTGCGACATGTTCACTTTGGCGACCATATGCGGTTCCGAGTTTATGCATTGCCAAGCTAATGACCGCAATAGCAATGTAACAGCGTGAACAAGTTGCAGTGTCAATGTACAGCTTAAGTCCGAAACATTATTACGTATGTATGTATCTATTTCTGGTTCAAGATACGATACGACTCTAGTAACGGCTAACGAATACTAAAACGTATTTAGATTTTGTTTTTTAAATTTTTAATGTAGATCAACTGTAGTGGGTATGTTTTGAATGTGTACCATGTTTATGGACACCGTATGACATACAAGTCCACGGCTGTTATTGCAATGGACACAAATATGTAAATGTTTGAAATTGCTGGAAACATAATAAACAGTTGTTCTTTATCATAAGACAATATGTTTTATGTGATTGTTGTATAAAACGGCTACTATTTTTATTGACGATAATTCGGGAAAGTGATTAATTGTATATATGGTCATCAAAGAGTTACAGCTGATGATGCATCTTGAAAGTTAAGCAGGCTCAATAGCATTTCATTTATGTAGCTAGTTTGTTCAAAACAAAAACTTGTAATTCGTCTTATCAAACTTGCTTCAGACGATAAAGAAGAGAAAGTGACTTCATACTGCAATTAGTCGCATATTATCGAACTAAAAATTCATTTTGATTCAATATTGTGACCGACAGCCAAACGGTAGTATAGAAGACAGGAATGTCATTGGTTTTAGATTATCGAAGAGGCAATTTAAATCACGAGAAATGCCTGTTGGAAACAATATCGAAAATTCTACTCGACCTCCTCGAAGATGTGATTTCTAATCAGGTGTCTGCCGTGAGCCTTCAAAGCATTTTTATTCGCGCCTTAAACTGAAAACATTTATTTGACTGATCTTTCAGAGTGGATGTTGCGAAACAGGCCAACAGCTCATTTCCGTAAAATTTATTCATTTAGGAATCTGGATACTTGGATCGGATCAACAGAAACGACACCGAAAACGAAACATGGACTAGAAATTTACGAACCCTGTACAGACCGGGAGTCATTAAGGCCCTTCTGGAGCAGTTGATGAAATACAAAATAGATATTCTCGTTATCCAGGAAACGAAACTGTTTAGCACTGAGTTTCTAGGCATACAATCTTCAACAGTGGAAAGTCATCTGGAATAAATAAAACTGAAATCGAAAATAATCAGCTCCAAGCCTGTCAACGAAAATGTGCGATTCGCATTCGACCAAGAAATGTTAACATTCGGCTCGTAGACATTCACGCTTCCAGAATGAAGCATCAAGATATGAATTTTCAACCATCTTAAAAGTAATAAAGTTCATTTAAAAGACCGATTTTTCGTTTAGGAGCTAGATATATTTTGCTATCTCAAGGGTAATCTGCCCGCTTTTTCAGTGCCTATTGTTCCAGACCATTAGATTTGACCAAAACAATGGATTTGATTTGCCCAATAAGCACTAAACAATAGAGCAGATACCCTTCAAAATATCAATATTTGTGAATCTACATCTAGCTTCTAGAGAAAAAGTTGGTCTTTCAGAAAAATTATTTTCCTTTGAAAATCAGAAGAAAACATTCAATTAGGGTACTTTTGGGAAGGTTTTATGTTCTGCAATTAAATGATGTAAATGGCTTTGTGAAAGACTTCAACGCAAACGCTGATAAGAAATAGATACATCCACCGACCAAAACAGCCTCCATGATTTCTACTAAGACGATGGACACTGCCTTGTCGATTTCGCATGCAGCAGAAATTGCAAAGCTTTTTCTTGTTTTCTGCATCAATAATTTTATAAAAAAGCATAGGCATACTTGGGTATTCAGGATGTGGGATCTTATTCTCTAGTATTTAGGATGTGGGATCTTTCCGGGGGCCAGCTACGATTCTGATCTGTATCTAGTCTAGACCCGACATCGATGCCAAAGCTCGCTGACTTATGAAATTATAGTAAGGCCAAGCCATGTAGATGAGTAGTAGGTCCATAACTACTTAAAATTAAAATATATTTTGGCGACCGTAGGCATTTTAGTGAATTTCGATGTACCTCATTATATCTATGCAAAGAAATTTTTTGTAAAAACAAGTATTGAAAATGTAAACTGATAATGTTTTGGCTTGTTTATGACAAAGTATTGTAAATTCTGAGCTCTATGTGGGCGCTGAGTGCCTCAAAATAGGCAAGAGTTTTTTTAATACTAACTTCTGACAGAAACTTTGGATCATGGTAAAATTTTCAGAGCATATTAGTGTTGACTTAAAGGACGCATGAGTGGGCGTATAGGCACTCAATCCTGTGGGCGTATAGGCAATCAATCTTGTAGCTACAGCAGACACGTGAACAAAGTCCTTCAAATCATCGACCCTCCTGAAACTTTTTCGCCTTTTCAAATAGTGTAATTGATTGATAAATTTTATCCCTATATCACTCTGTAAAACCAAAATTTACAAAACTCGGTGCTGCACAAGAACGGCAACTATTCATTAAATTATCTCGATTTGAAGCACACGAAATTTCTGATCACGGCAACTCACAAACGTATAAACAGACCAATATGAAATTCACAGAATGTATTAACCTTAAATAGAGCTGATTTTGTAGTATGGGCAACTATGTGGCAGTGTACCATCTCTATGTGGCAGTGGTGCAATCTCACTTTACTCTTGTTTTCATTCAGAATTAACTCAAAGAACTCAAAGCTTGTGCTTGGTACTTGAATTTGAGTCAGAGAGCCCAAACACTAGGAGCCAGAACTCTACCCACTACACTGCACGGACTTCTAGGTATCCCATGTTTGGTGACTTTTGACCCCGTATAAAAAGTAACCCAGCACTCGGATCGATGAGGACTTTTGACATTTTTTTCAACACGCCAGTATCAAGGTTCTCACCAAAATTCAGCTTTCCCCTAATTTTTCCGAAATTTCGCCTTTTTTATGTCGAATTTTACTGGGCTTATTATTCCAAAAATATTCACACCTAAATCGGGAAAAAAAATTTCAATACGTTTTTCAGGAAATCCCTTTTTTTCAACTGGCAGACAAACAATCTTCGCAACTGCTCGATCGATTTTAATGAAACTTTGTATGATTCTTTGTTAATGTGTTTTTAATGGTAACTAACCACATTTTTGGGGAAAAAATTTAATTTAAAAGTTTGTAGGACGCAAACGGTGCATAAATAGGTCGATTTTCGTACAAAGTTTTTCAAATACCAGTAATTTTTTTTCTCCTTTCGCTTTTTGGCAAGCTGTTGTGAATTGCCACGTGGCAAACTTTCTTCTTTAAAATCTCATTTCTTATTTTTGCTTCAAACGTTTTCGAAAGTAAGCTATGTTTTTCGCTCTCTACAGTAGACACCTACCTTAAAAGGTTTTCACCAGCAAACTGAATATGAAAAAAAACCCTAGCGCATCAGAACCGCTAGAAACAGTAATGTTTGAAGAACGGTAGAGGATTTGTGCAAATTTTAAGTGTGTATTCTACCACTACTTACTTTTCCTACTTAAAACGAATACACCCTAAGTAATTAAAGAATCTAAGCTTATTTTAATTTCGGTGACTTCATCGAAAGTTACTGCGGTAGAAAGGTGTTTGGGGCTGCCATCCGAAAAATGTCCAGAGCTTAGAAAATTAATTATTATTAATGCAAACATTTATTGGAACGAAAAAAAAGGCCTAGTGCTGGCAGCCCTTTGCTAACACCGAAGCAAATAATATGTCGCATCTGCCTTACGTTGAATTTAACCTCCTTTGCAAATTTCGTATTAATCCGGTGACTGCATTGGAAGTTATAGGGATGCAAAAAAATTTAAGGTTACCATTCGCAAAAGGCTTCAAATTTTCTATATCTTAATATTTAGATACATAAGATCACTAAGATTTGAAAAAATACAAAAACAACCATAGCTGGCAACCGTATCGTCGTTTTGAACTAAACTTTCTACTGAATATTGCCCTCAATAAGTTTAATTTTCCATTTGAATTTCATTATGATTCTACGACTGTACTGGAAGCTACAGGGCAAAAAGCTTTATTTTCCTCAGGAATTTTCTAAATTTATGACACCAAAATTACCATAGCTGGCAACTCAAACCGAATTTTTCAACCAAATTTCTACCAAACGTGGCTACTGTGTGAATTTCGTCGAAATCACATGACTGAATCAGAATTTATAGGGCCAGACGCAGTTATTTTTTTTAGTGATTTTTCAAAATAGCACCACTGGCACAAAATTGCCCGCATTTCAAAACCACTTCTACCAGACTTGGTTCTATTTAAGAGCAATTTATTCTGTAAATTTCAATTAATTCTGATTATTGGATCGTGAGTTTCCGTGAACAGAAGTTTTTGATGCTAAAAATATAGCTTAATTGGGCAGGGGTTAATAGGCGTGCCCATTGTAAAATTTCAAATTTTTTACTTTGGCTGTGTAGACAAAGCATAAGATTTATATCTGAGTGGCTTTTTTTCAAGAAACGACATTTTTTCCGGAGAGTCGATGATTTGAAGGTTTTGGCTTTCAGCGCCTGCCCTAGCTACAGGATTGCCAACATGCTCATTAAAAGCTACACTAATCTACAACTAAATAATATCAATATGTTCTCAAAGTTTCACAATGATTGAATAGCTCTGTCAAAATTTATCGTAATTTAAATTTTTTTAAATTTTCCCGTCTTCTGTTTAGGCACCTACTGCATACATGGGGCTAAAAAAATTCCAAAACACTATCCGATTCACATTTAAAACACGTTCAAAATTCATTCCGTTACCTTAATTTTCGCAAAAATCATTTGTGGACGGAACAATAGGTATATTAAAAATATCACTAAAATGACCGCCGGCGCCAAAAGGTTAAAGATAATTGACATTTAGTGAGACCTGGACCTACATATTCTGCATATACACCAAGGTGTCCTGAAAGTTTCAGTTGAATCGGATCGCGCGTTTCTGAGAAATAGTCAATCAATTTTTTTTATGATATATTTATATATATATATATATATATATATATATATATATATATATATATATATATATATATATATATATATATATATATATATTTATATATATGTATATATATATATATATATATATATATATATATATATATATATATAGATATATATATATATATATATACAGTGCCGAGAAGAAGTGATGCAAAAAGATGAAAATATACAAAATTTCGGCTTTGATAGCTGATTTGCGAATTCTCAAAAGTAATATCGGCAAAATTGATATTTCGGAATATGGTCCTATTTGCCATAGGTAAAATTTCTTCATCATTTTCCCAGGAACCGGTTTCTGAAACTTTGTTTACGCTTCCAGATTAACCTCTAGCTTAAAACATACCGAGAAAAAGTTATGCAATAATTGCTTTTCATTGAAAATGTGTAATTTTATCAGCAATTGCAGTCCATTGTTAGTTGTTTTCATCATCGAAAATCAATTTTAGAGGCGATTGGAGGAAAACATTCGTAAAAGAAAGTAATTTCTGAATCCTCAGGTTAAGGTTTTCATGAATATTACTATTTAACTAATTTTCAGTCGATCAACATGAGAAAAGAGACTTCTTTAGATGAAAGAAAAATTATTCTTCGGCTTCATAACCAGACCGTTCCATACAAGGAAATTGCATCCATCGTTAATAGACCCATTTCCACTGTTTGGAGGATACAAGACAGGTTTTGTAAAAATAAAAGCTTAGAAAATAAAAAGCGCTCAGGAAGGAAGAAAATATTATCAGGACGTGATATGCGAATAATCAAACGAGAAGTCAAGAAAGGTCCTTTTATACCGGCGACGAAAATCAAAGCAACACTAAAATCTATTCATAAAAAAGATGTTAGCGTTCATACAGTCAGAAATCATTTAAGGGGTTATATACAGTTAAAATCGATTTTTTATTTATTGCATTTTCAGAATGTATATTTAACTGATAATGTTCCCTGAAAATTTCAAATCGATCCGATAAGTTTTTTCCGAGATATACGCAAATTTGCAATCACATTTCGGACTGTTAGAAAGTAGGCGGAGTACAGACCGAAGCGCATGGGAGTAAGCGAGAGGGAAGAATGGCTCGTACACAGCATCAAATCGAGGTATTAGAAGCTGGTGAGGCTACAAAAGGTACATCTTATGGCCCTAAAACAGATGACTCCATGTAACTAAAAAAAGTTTGATATATGTGTGAATTTCTTCCGAAACTTTAAACGCGTTTTTCTCAAAACTATGTTTCCAAGTCGGTGACCACGATTTCTAAAAAACGGCTCGACCAAACGGTTTGAAATTTTAACACAACTTTCTCAGATATATTTCTCAGGTATTAAACGAAGGAATAAGATTTCGGATAATCATTTCTGTTTTTTTAAACAATTTTAAATGGCAATTTTGGTAAAAAATTCGGTTTTTTTTTTGCGAAGCTGCCATTTTGTCAAAAAAATTAAATTTCGATTATTCTTTGGTTCAGTACCTAGTTTTATCTATCTACTAAAATAATCTGTTTGGTTTTTTGACTTGAGATGAATTATACCGGAGAAATCGTGGTCACCGCCGAACACCTTTTTTTGGAAGATCTTCAGGAGATCGTCTGGAGGAGCGCACCAGATCAATATTTTAACAAATTATTAGTGCCATTATAAACTTAGATGTTGGCACTAAATGCATGTATACTTTTTGTTTTTGTAAAGTAAAATACCTTTTCACAAAAAATTAATAAAAAAACGTCTTTTTCCGGCCTTCTAACTGTATATAACCCCTTAAGGAAATTGGGTTACGTGTGTTGTATTCCACGAAAGAAATTCTTCGTTAGCGACATAAACCGTGAAAAAAGATTAAATTTCGCCAAAGAACATGGAAACGCGTCTTATTCACGGATGAAAGCAAGTTTAATGTGTTTTCTCACGTAGGACGAGCAAAAGTGCGCAGAAAGCCTCTTACGGAGCTAGATACGTAAAATATGATAGGAACTGTGAAGCATGGTGGTGGTTCTATTTTGGTATGGGGATGTATGGCTTTCAATAGAGTTGGCGAACTTCATATAATAGAAGAAAAAACGATGGATCACAAAGTCTACATCCAGATTTTAAAGGATCGGCTAGCAGCTAGCGTTCAAAAGTTGAATTTGGGAACAAACTACGTATTCATGCAAGACAATGATCCTAAGCATACCGCCCACCAAACTCGAATGTGGATACTTTATAATATTCCAAATTGCTTGAAATGGCCCCCACAATCACCGGATCTCAATCCAATTGAACATTTTTGGGAAGAACTGTCGCGTCGACTTGCAACACATAACATCCGCAGCAAATCCGCGCTTAAGGAAATAATAAAAGAAGAGTGGGGCAAGATCACTCAAGAATACTGCGCTAAGTTGGTTTCATCTATGCCAAGAAGGCTTCAAGCTGTCATAGACCGAAAAGGAAATCCTACCAAATATTAAGAACCATTGATTGATATCAGTTACCCAATACAGTTGGTAGAATATGATCGAGGTTTAATTTTTGCATCAGTTTTTCTCGGTAGCCAAAAATGAATTGATTTACTTTTTAATTTTTTTCTTATAGAAAAATAATTTTTTTTGATTTTTTTTTATATCTAATCACTGTTGGGAAATAAATTAATAGCAAGAAAAAAACCAACGGACTTTTTATTCACTTCTTTTAAAAATATGAAAAGGTTAACCCAAAGAATTTCTTAAATATGAGCTTTTGCATCACTTTTTCTCGGCACTGTATGTATATGGAAATATGAAATTTTGGCCAAAGCGATTTTAATACTAATGTTCTTCGAACATTAGTAAAAAGTTTCTGCACGCTAGGTGCCAAGGAGCAAAAGTAGAGACGAGCTGGCATTTCAAGGCCGAAGTTGGGATGGCAAAGGCTTCGAAAAGCAGGTTTCGAACACCCATTCAATTTTTCTGGTCCAGACCCCAGTGAATTTCGTCACTTTTTTGGGCTCAAAAAACAGCTCAGGAGCAAGAAATTTCACTTTACATGAACTTTCATGAATGAGAGTAAATGCCAAAGATTTTTCTCCAAAGTTATACAGGGTTTAGGAAAAGACGGACTACGGACTAAATGCAGCAACTTGACTTTATAGAAAAACACAAACAATATTGAAATGAACGGTTATTTTAAATATTTTTTCATTACTTTTGGATCACTCATCGTATTGCGATCAAATATGCTTAAATTGTCAATGACGTTCAATTTCAAAATTAAAGTGTACATTTGCAGTCAAATTCAACAGGCTACAGACACTTTTTCCTATTCAAGGCTATATGAAACTGGCGACTAAATCTCACACTGTATAATTTGCCCCAAATTAAAACGAAATTATCTCAGTCGAATAGAACTCATCATGAAATCCAATCTAAATGCTCATTATCCCTATCCGTAATGCAAGTCAGTCTTTAGTGATTATTCACAAATATATGTTCATATTCTACAGTGCAACATTAATTTTTACTTCGCCAGCGTGAATAATTTCAAATATGGTCAATATTTGAATTACTCAGCGTGTTGGATGTTCGGATTGTATTTTGTTGATTATTTCGCAGCCATAGACATTCAAGCATATTTCTGGATGTTTTAGCCTGATAAAACACATCACTTACTTCAGAGCTCGCAATGATTTTGCAATGATATGACTGAGCTAGTTTTATTTAGCAGTAAATAATTTCAATTTCATTAATCTATAATTTTCTACGAAAACACTAAGGAATATCAACAAGGCTATTTAAAAAGAATTCACTTTAGCAATTTTCGTTCTCAACATGCAGGATGCACTGACAACTAGCAAATATGCTGGGCCATGTCGCTTTTTCGACATGCCATACATAATTTAATGCATTTAATGAAATTTTATGAATTTATGCAAAATAGAGCTAAAATCCGTTCCATGATATTTATACAGATTGCATAACATGCTATACGTCATTGTATACATAAATTCTTAAAGCTGAAAAAAAACATTCAACGAGCACGATTTCATCGTGAATTGATTACGCGATCGTACTGATAGTGAGGAGGATGAAAGGATGTTTGCCACTTTACAGTTTGTATCAATTGCCTAACATACTGCACTACATTCGAAGTCAATTTAGTGTGAATCATATCGGAGATAATTTGTTTTTATTTTCCCGTTTCATTCATGTGAAATGCCTGCGTTTCATTTTTTTTCGTGAACAGACAGACACAGGAAGAATCAGGATGTGTAAATTGGAATGCGATGAACTGAACTCAATTGAATTTCTTTTCTGTATAGTGTTTTTGAATTGGATTTGAGCTTTGTGGGACATGTTAGTAATCTTTACACGAGCATGAAAATTTTTCAATTGATTTTTTAGGAATCGAAAAATTTGCAGGAATCGTAGAATGAAACGTAAATGGACATCAGATGTGGCTGGAATTTGGAAGTGAATTGTAGCAAATACTAAAAACAAGCAAAATAAAGGTAATACTCACGGTTCGCTGGCATTGTAAACCTGCAACGAATTTAATTTCTCGTAGAGCATAAAAAATTTTTGTTTATTTTTTTCAAAACTTAAGTAGCAGCACATTTTTTCCAAAGTTTTCATTCAAAATTATATATATGTTTTAATGTGCACATTTTCATGACTAATGAAAATTGCAAATAATACTAGTCTGTATTTTTTTATATATGTTTGTTGTCTGAAAAAAATTGCCTTTGTATTTTTTTTTGTACATTAGTTGCATTGCAAAAACTTATAATACACATTTTAAGAATACATTTGAGTCAAAAGAAGGCCCAGTGCTTCAATAAATTTTATATACGCTTTAATATAAGCAGGCGCCCAATGGGGGTTGAAATTATCTCCATTCACCGAATTAAATTTTCCAACAATGGAAAGGGAAATATTTCAGATCGAGTAGAGCTATCCGCATACAACCCATTTGGAGCCTTATGGAGTGAAGGTATCAGAAACTTAATTGACTCAGATACTTAATTTCGGCATCCCAAACAAACTGAAACAGCTGTATATGTTGACGATGATCAAATTACCCAGCAAAGTAAAAATAGCTGGACTGCCTTCCAGATCGTTCCAACCATCGTTTTACCAGTACTCACATTTGAATCTGAGATATAGATGCTCAGCAAAAGGCTCTCTGACTTCTAAGCCGCGTTCGATAGGAAAGTCTTGCAGAAAATCGTTAGCCCATTGTGTGCAGAAGGGCAGTTTCAGAGACTCTACAGCCATAAGTTGATTCATATCTACTTAGAAGCAAATATAATTACAAAAATCAAGCTGGGTAGACTCCAGTAGACAAGGCACTTAGCTCAGCAGATTTTACGGCAACCCTTCGCGGCAGATTTGACGCAGATTACAGCAAAGGAGACCTTGTTTGTGCTTAAAGGATGGCGCTGAACGGGATATTCGGAGCGTGGGGGCCCTTAATTGGACGAAATTGGCCCCTGACCCGAGCTAGCTGAAAAATTTGTTGACGAAGGCCAGGACCAGACCCCGGATGATGACTCAGATATCTAAGTATATCTAAATAAAACAGATAACGAAAAAATTAGAAGCTATGATTGATCGATTTGAAACTACCTTTAACTCTTCGAATCAGCTGCAAAACAGACAGCTTTAAGTCGATGTAGTTTAGCAACATAAAATCTTTTCGTATATCTGACTATGTTCATAACAGAGACCCATCGCTCACACTGGTCAGGCAGCCTTCATTACCACTGTACTTGTTGTCTGAATGATAAAATCTGGCAAGAGCAAAAAGACTTCTTGTCCAGTTCTTAAACACTTTTTCATAAGCACTTAAGGAGTTCTTGCACTTATTTTTAGTAACGGTATCAACAACTGCCATTTTTCGATCCTTTTGAAAGTCAAATAGACTGTCCCAGTTTCCAAAAAGGGAAGCTCAAATGATGTTAGCAATTCAAGGTAAATATCATTTCCTCCACTTTAGAAAGACTATTGAAAAGAAAGAAAAATCCAGCCTCATATGGAAGACAAAGAAACGATCCCATCTGCCCAACTTAACTTCAGTATGACACCTCAAAGTCCTCAAAGTTCCCCATGATACTTCGAAAGCACAGTCATTTTTTGTGTTTTAGACATTAAGAAATTATTTAACTCTGCATGGATGAATGAAATTATTTACAAAGTCATACAGCATGAAGAAAAAAATCGATACCCTTGTAAATAACCGGAACTGAACCTCAAGTGAACTTATCGGCAAAATATCTGGAAGTCGCCTTGGATATCAGGACTAAGATTTATCTCCATGGGAAAAATACGCTAATAAAAGCTCACTATGCATGTCACCAATTCTAACCTCTTATGAAAAATTCAACGCCAATTTGGCAAAAAACAAGGTTCATCTTGCACCAACAGCTAATCAGTCTCACACTTATTTGTTTATTTATTTATTTATTTATATCTCATCTAACAAAGCAATCTAATTATAAAATGAGATAGTATTCGAAAAAAACCCAGTAATATAAGGCAAAAAATAAATATAAATAAGACAATAGAAGAAAGAAGAAAAATAAAAAAAGAGAGAAACAACATCAACACAACAGGAGCTACGTTAACAAATCAATACTATGTTTTTTAAAAGATTCATAAGACTGACAAAGAGCTAAAATTATGATCATCATGGTCTCTAAGTATTCTAGAATAAGTGAATTATAATATACCAGAGAACGCTCACAGGGAGCAATGAAAAGCGAATGAGTTCTAACTGGGCGATCAGACACACGTAAGAAATGAGACACGCAAATGCGGGAGGAAAGTAAACCATGATAAAGCTTGTAAAGAAGACAATCACCAAAGAGTATTCTGCGAGTACTCATCATATGGAGATTTAAGAAAAGCAGGCGGTCATCATAAGGACGATAAGCAACATTAAATTTGTACAAAAGGCACTGAATAAACTTGCGCTAAATCGATTCAACAGCATTAGACAGGTACACGAGGAGACCACACTTGGGAGCAATATTCAACAATGCTACAAACAAGAGAAATAAAAAGACGAGCACATGTGACAAACCAGCTACGTTCAAAGATTTAGAGACAATAACAGAAACATGCAGATTAAATTTTAACTTCGGATTAAAAATGATGCCAAGGCCCTTATGTTGATATACATGTTTCAAATGGCTATCAGATAATGAGTAATCAAAGAAAATGGGATTAAGCTTATTGGAAAAAGTCATCACGAAACACTTGGAAACAGTAAGAGGAAGGTAGTTCAAAGAGTACCAATCAGTTAAAATAAAAAAAATCGATTGTTGATTACTACAATCATTTAAGAAAACGATAACATGGAACATTTTAAGGTCTTTAACGTACAAAAGAGATTCAAACTTAAAATTATAAGAAACATAATTGATAAACAATGTGACAAGGAGGGGAACAAGTATGGAATCTTGGGGAGCACCAGAAGTAGACTAGAAAGGGGAGGAAAAAATTACCGCTAAAAACAACACGGTACACTCAGAAAAATATGTTTCCGAAAATCAAAGAAAATATTTACTTGTTTACGAAATGAGAAATCTTACACAAATCAAATGAGCTGTTATTTGATATCAGTAATTTGTATAAATATAATTGAAAAATTTCTTACATTCAACGGAATACAATTTTTACTTTACCTTATTTCAAGTAAGTGATTTCCCTCAAATCTTGTAAATTATATCTATGAATTTAGTACATTATATCTACACCGCGAATATTTTTTTCTACGTTTCAACAACAACGACGCTTCAATATTCGACGGAAAAATTGACAGTTTTTCTGACCTCTATCAACTTTTCCTCTACACAAATAAAGGGTCGATAGCTTAGCTCGCTAACATGTCAGTCCAACGCAGAGATCTACCGCTCGTGGGCTCTAATTCCGCCGGTTTCATGGTTGACTTTGTTCGTCTTCAGTTGTCCTAACTCCATTGATTAAGTGTCACATTATAGCTTCAAGTGGCGACTAGGCATAAATAATACTAGCGCTTCAGAAAATAAGAAACAAATGTGGCACTTCAAAAAAAGGAAAAAATGGAAAAAAAAAATTGCACTACCCTCACCCTTCAAAGTAAGCTTCTTTTATGATATGAAGGAAGGGAGAGTTTTTGCGTGCCAACAACATGCGATGCTTTCAAAGCGTTCCCCCATCTAAGTAGTAACCGCGCCCAGCACTGCTTAACTTCGGTGATCGGACGTGAACCGATTTATGCCAGATGCCAGATGTTCTCTTTATCAAATTTTACTCAGGGCAAGTGCAATATCAGTGCTTGAAATGAAGAAATTCCTTTCTTTCGATTGAGTAAATATTTCTTTGGCGCAGAATCATTTCCAATTTTCTTTGATAATGTGTTCATTTTTCTTCAAAAAATAGAAGTATTTTTCTCAGTGTAAGTGCGATCATGGATGGAGGAAGAAAGCCAGGATATAGGAAACACCAAAATCACAAATCTTTTCTATCAGCACTGAGTGGTCTACTCTACCAAATGCTTTCCCGAAGTCAGTTTAAATCACATCAGCTTGAAGATCGTTGTCCAAAGTACACTTGCGAAGTTTTTGAATAGCAGTAAATTAGTCGTCGCAGAAAGTCCCTTAATGATTCTATGTTGCTCTTTAGAAAATAAGTGACTAAAAGCACTATGAGTTCTTTCATGAAAGATCCGTTTAAGCAACTTACGAAAGCAAGACAGGAGGGAATATTCTTCGATTTGAAAATCGGAAAATCATAGGAAGCTTTCCAGCTCGAAGAAAAAAGCCCCAAGGGACAAACTCAAATTAAATAAGTTAGACAAAGGTGCACATAAAGAAGATGCAAGAAACTTAGCGAACACATTAGGAATACCATCAAGGCTGCTATTCGCTGAGTGATCCAACGAAGACACTAGGATTTCCACCTACAGTGGATTAGTCATCACAAAATCCTCATGAAATGACACAGTCGCAGCAGAGTTCCCTGAAGCAGAAAGTTAGAAAAAACAAGATCGAACAAACGATTGTTATTATTAGTAATGCAATTAAACTGGAAGAAGGAACAACAATTTATTTTTGACAAAATGGCTAAGGACGATAGGTTTCACTGAAAAGACGACAAGATGAAATCTCCACACACAACAATAGGAGAATGGGAATAGTAAGGCATAATCAAGTCAGACAGCTCACTAAAAAAAACATTTCTACGTGGAGAGAGATGCACTAAAAGGACGTTCTGAGACAGGAAATACGAACAGCAACACACTCAACAGGATGAGCCACCACGAAGCTTGCACAAAGTGTACCAGACGAATATTTACGAATGAAACTTAGCTTCGGCTTTCCTCTCAACTTCACACCGGGACTCGATTAGCAATTTTCTCTGCAATTTCCGATTGCAACGACTGTCAAATTTATGGTATGCCATCTGTGCGTGTGGAATTTCATGGCATGCAATTTCATTTCGAAAATGCCTCTGAGCGGGAAGGACGTGCGCTGTATCTGAGCGTCAAATGCTCTTAAGGAGTTATTTGAAATGCAAATTCGATTTTTTCGCAATTTCCCACCATTTCATTGCTCAACGACATCTAAAAATCCCTTTAAATTCAAAATACCTACATCTTCTTATAAGAAATAAAGCATTCCCATGGTTCAGCGCCATTTTGAAACCAAGAACTGTCAAAATAT
Source organism: Nemotelus nigrinus (assembly GCA_947369275.1). Classification (NCBI taxonomy): domain Eukaryota; kingdom Metazoa; phylum Arthropoda; class Insecta; order Diptera; family Stratiomyidae; genus Nemotelus; species Nemotelus nigrinus. The sequence continues at coordinate 52,370,954 of OX376372.1, read as the reverse complement.
TGCAAGGCAGATTGCCGAGCAAATTGCATACCATATTGCCTACCATTTATGGCAGACCATAAAATATTGCATACCATAGGCTGCCTCCACTGGCAATTTCAAATTTCATGCAATGGGAAATTGCTAGTGGAGGCAGGCTGTCAATGACCATGTCTCGAAGGCATATAAAAAAGTGGGCGAAATTAGAAAGGAAAGCCCTGCGTTACTGTACAAGAAAGTATGTCAAGTCCGAAATCAGCAATTTCTCCAAAGGACTTTATATGAAGGAATAAACATACTTCCACTGAAAAAATATTTACTAGAACTTGGCGAGAAATTCACCCGATTCCCCTAATTTTTAGTTCCGTCGAAGCTACACTGGGAACCAACGAAGCTCATCGAAAAATCTTCTCTATTACGGAATAAGACGGAATAAATACGTAATAAGACCACCAACAAAAACAGTCCAGTCTAGCAATAGGAGGATTGTAGATGTATTGGTATATATAAACATAATAAACATAAACATGCTAGATTTGAGCAAAAAGTTAGAAAAATGCAAGATAAACGCGATAATAAAGCCTAGTCATCGTTCTCAAGGAAAACATAATTAAAACATAATTTTTTTTAATTTACTCTAGGCATAAGTAAATTCTACATGTTTTAAAGATGCAGAATAATATGGTCCTATTCTTTTCTACATCGCATAATAGATTAAACTTTCTTCCAAGAGTGAGTCAATAATATTTTTATGTTATTTTAAGGTACATCAGGAGCCACAAGTGAAATGTAATCTTGAAGAGGAGAAATGATGACCCTGATAAAACTATTAGAGGTAGCATAATTTGGAGGCGCTAGGTATTTTTGAAACAAATTTAGGTACTACTAGGCTGCATTCGGTAAGCACGCATTTTAAAACAGTATTATTATCGTTATACCAAATTGTTGCTGTAAAATTATTTGCTTTTGATATGGCCGTTGTTCTTTTATTTCAAGTTAAAGTGGATTCAGCAAAGCATTTTGCAGTTTTGGAAATTTCAAACAAACAACGATTTTCCCTGGAACTGAAAATGAAATAATCGGAAAATTAAAATTAAGTAAACAATAAACATGAAATACTCGTTTTTCAGGTACACACAGTAGCAGGGTGAGTTTGGGAGTGAGAAATATGTCAATGTAATGTGTGTAATTTATTTTATTGACGTTTGCAATAAAGCTTTCTTTATCGCAACAATTACAACCAATATAAAATGTCGGGCGTTATAAGCATGGAGATAAGCGGAATAAAACTCGTGATGTAGAGCTTTACGCGTACATATGTACATTACTTTTCGAAGGTGATAGGCCTGTGTCCTACATTTAGATTTCACTTTGAGTTTCACACAAACAAACTATAAAGTGAAATATTTCAGTATGTATCTGTTGCTTCTGTTTTCATAGAAAAAAAACTTAAAAACCATAATACAGCACAGGCTCATAACAACTGCAAGGTAAAGAAGGGTGAATGCTCCTAATGTTGGCCTCCTCCGAAATCGGTCACCCACCACTTTTTTGCCTTAGCTAAAATGAAATTTCGAGTGCATTACATGCAACAATAGTCAGTGTACTTTCTTTAGATGCCGTTTTATTGAGCTTCATCCGTGTTGTGAGACAAGAAAGAGTTGACAAAAAAAGTTGCAGCTGGACGCAGCTTTTAACAAAGTACAAGTGCTTCTAAATACAAATTTAATAAGCAGTAAGAGGTTTAAGCAATATTCATATTCTCGAACATTTTCATTTTGATAAAATAACGAGAACGATAAGATAATTTATTAATTTAATTAAATTCATGCTTATAATATTTTTCTTATTGCTTGTAAATGAAAAAGAACTTTGAACTCCCACTTCCATTAACTGTCGCAAAGGTATATTTTTGCTTCAAAGGGAATATACTGTCGACATATTTCTATGATTTGAAGTCAAATATAATTAAATAAAACGTAAATTTTAAGGATCACTTGGCACTCTTCTTTTATAGAAATAGCTTTGAATACAAGATGATGAGTTCAAGAGAGCTGTGAAAATGGAGACAAACTTCTTTTAACATTAGCATTCGTATCAAGTCTAAAGCTTTTCAGTATTGAAATTTACCTCTGTACTGCAGTAAACAAAAGCGCCATAAAAGTTTGACAACTACAAAGCATCAGATGGTAATGTCAATAGTGCATTTAGAAATGAATAATATCACTAAACTCGTCGAAGCAAAATATTTTAAGTAAAAATCATTAAAATTAATCGAGTAAATACCTTATGAACAATAATATGATGTATTCCAATCAATATCAAAACAAAAAAATTCAAAGAATTTAATCTTTTAAAGTTTTCACTATAATTACTACCAACAAACTACAGGCATAAAATAATATTCTCACAACTAATTATAATGATAAAAATATTTTAAACTAATACTACGAAATTCATCGTTCACCTAATTTATAACATAACTCCATTCACTTAAGCCATTCAGCAACAATTTTGTTTAGTTTTTCTTCAGTTCACAGAACAAAAATGCGGAAGTTCAATATGAAATTAGCTTTCATTTTTCACAATATTCAAATCAATATTCACACTATTCAAACAAGATTAAATCGATTTTGATGAAATTCATTAGATCAACACAAAAAAAAAATACATAAAAATGAATTGTGGTATCATGTCTGAAGCCAATCATCGATTGATTTAATTTCTCCGCTTGTTATGCTAATATGCTATCTAGCATGACAACTGAAAGTCGTTGAATTAAATGTTCTTTGTTTCGATCTATTGTGTACATCTTTCGACCGAAGATAAGTCCAGTCTATTTATAATAAATCATGGAAAATGTTCAAAATAACTAGGAGACATATTATAATGGAATGCGGCTTTGAATGCAAATTATTTACAAATAGCTTCCATAAATGGATACGTACAGTTGAAAGCTTTATTGTTATTAAGTTTGCTGTTTCTATGAACACAAAGTGTTTAGCTTAACACAAGCACGTTTATTTTATGGTGTTTGATTGTTTCAAAATGATAAATAATTTATTGAGTTTATATATAATGTTATTGTTCTTACCGTCGTCGTAAGTCGATCCGATTTATGAGATTTAAGTGTTTCCTGAAAACAAAGTTAAAACAAATTAATATCTAGACTTCTGCTATATCGTAAAAAACTTATAAATTATTATTATTTTAAAAACATATTTCAATTACATTTGACTGTACTACATCTCTGGCACATTTGTAGAAAGGATAGGTCGACAGTCAAGGTTCACAGTAATACAAACAGTTACAGTAATAATCGTGAGAAGAGATATCGCTCACCATAGCATACAGATCACTAAACACAGTGGAATGAAACCATCGGTCGTTTAAATTAAAACAAGTCTTCGGTTATTCAGGAAGAATATAATGAAATTGCTTAGCAGTTTTTAAGAAAGTCCCACGAGGCTTATGACAATTACATTACGACTACCGGCGAAAATATAATCCGCGACCCGAAAAAATTTTGTGCTTTTGTAAATGTGAAGCGAAAAACTACTGGTTACCTATCGTCGATGTTATTTAATAATATCACTTCTTCCTCTCCCAAAGAGATTTGTGATTTATTTGCAGATAGTTTTCAGACTGTTTTTAATGCATCATACCCACCAAACTCACACATTTCTTATTCTCATTCTGCTCCAACAGCTTTGGTCAGCCACTTAGAAATTTCACATTGTGAAATACATAAAGCTATTTTGGAACTCGACTGCAACAAAGGCCCTGGACCCGATCTAATTCCTCCAACTTTCTTGCGAAAGTGTGTAGGGCAGCTTGTAACTCCCTTGCATATTTTTTTCAACAACTCACTTCCGTCTGGAGTTTTTCCATCCTGTTGGAAACTTTCGTATGTCACACTCATCTTCAAAAATGGTGATAGACGCTGTATCGGAAATTATAGGGGTATTGCCATCTTATCTTCAATTCCGAAACTTTTTGAAAAGATTGTCTACGATGAACTTTCTCCGCTTGTGGACTCCCGTCTGAACGAGCAGCAACATGGTTTTAGAAAAAGTCGCTCAACTACCACGAATTTGACAGTCCTAATCTCAGACGTTCTGTACAAAATGGAAAAAGGATACCAAATTGACGCAGTCTATACAGACTTCAGTTGAACACCCTATCTTAATTTCAAAGCTTCTGAAATTCGGACTTACCGGATCTTTGCATAGTCTTACCTTCGCAATCGAACGCAATCGGTAAAATTTCAAGGAGTTTTATCGAAAAATATATCTGTTATACTCCTTTTTAATATATTTATGTCTGACCTATCTGACGTTTTAGCAAATATATCTCATCTACTTTACGCCGACGACCACAAAGTGTATCATTTCATTAAATCTAAATCCTATGCACTCTTTCTCCAATCTAAACTTAATTCACTTGATTATTGGTGCAATGAAAATAAGCTCTCTCTCAACATTGCTAAGTGCCAGGTTATTAGTTTTTCGCGAAAATGCACCGTCTCATATAACACGTACTTTGTTGGCAATAATTTTTTATCCCGAATTGAAAACGATGTTGACTTTGGTGTTCGCTTGGAGGAGAAACTCCGCTTCACCTTACACTATGATAAAATGCTCTCCCATGCAAACAAACAACTAGGGATCATCAAAGGACGTTCCAAGGAATTTCGTAACCTGTGGATCCTTATACATTTCACATGTACGCCCCATTCTCGAATATGCCTCTATCTGCTGGAATCGGGCTTTTGAAACCCACAGTAATAGACTCGATTCCATACAAAAACAGTTCTTACTTTTCGCATTGAGAGAACTATACAATCCTAACGATTTTGATACCCTTCCTCCTTATTAGTTTCGATTGTGTCATCTTAACTTATTGACACTTGCATCCAGAAGAAAGATGATTTCGGCCTGCTTCACATTCGACGTCATTAGAGGCGTTATCAAAGTTGAATTCCTGAATAGTAAAATGGTATTAAATAACCCTGTAAGGAACACCAGGTCCTCTTGTTTACTTAAAAAAAATATCCACATTCCACTACTTACGCAGCTAATGAGCCGGTAAATAGATGCTGCAGAATATTTAACAGTATAAGTTTTCTGTATTCCCCAACGATCTCCAAATTCTCTTTCAAATCATCCCTTTTCCGAGCCATTCATAACCCCTTATCTTAAGCTATATGTCAATGTTTTATTTGTTTGTTATTTATCAATTGTTATTGATTTATTTGACAATTATTTAATTTATTTAATTTTTGTATTGTTTATACTTTGTTTGGTTAATAAATAAAATAAAAATAAAGTAAATTTACACTTCATAATAATAATAATGTAACTTTATTGTGTTCGAATAATAGTGTGAAGTACTCGTACAATATCTTAACTTTAGAGTTTAGGCAAGCCTTTACAGCTAAGAAGGGAATAACTTATGAATCCTACGTAATGCTATAGAATTTTAGGAAAAAATAGCCTAAAACCTAATATTGAGTTATACTAATCTAACTTAACAAAAGAAACTTAATCTAACCTCATTTCCTAGCTTACATTTAGGTGACTAACCGGAAGTTCTAAGTTTCGGAACTATAGTCAGTTCGATGATAAGGAAGCAGTCAGAGCGTTGTTGGAACAATTGCATCCGTTGAAAAATTTTCCGTGGAGATATTGAGCTGTTACTGAAATCTGTTTAAGGTTTATTAAGTGTAATATTTAAGCATTTAATTTGTAAAATTTGCAATTTTCTTTTGTGAGAATTTGCGCAGCTGTTCCTCACAGGGCAACCGTGGAGAATAATAGGCTGCATGACGCTTTTATAGATTAACAATTTATTAACTGTTGACAGCTTTCATTTCCTATCAATAAGAGGGTAGGTGTACGAGATACTTTTCATGATTTTCGACTTAGTTGCCTCGATGTGAGAATGTAAGGTGAGTTTCTTATTCAGGTGGACACCAAGATATTTTAAATCGGTTTTCAAACTTACAATAGATTCTAAAATATTTACTTGGGGACTAGGCAATTATTTTGAGGCTCTTTTATTGGTGAAAAATATTGCCTGCGTTTTTTCAGAGTTAATTTTGATATTCCATTTAGTTCAGAAATTGTTAATAAGGCCGCGTTTCCAATGCTGGAGTGAGCTTTCGCCAAATCTCAGATTAGATTGGCCTGTTCCCAATGATAGATTTTCGAAATTCGAAAATGGTGATGACAGTTTGTTCTTTGAAAACTCAAAGCTGTGGCACTCATTGCTAATTTGGGGGCATTTTATTTTTTTGTGTTTTGTATTTTGCTGAGCAAAAAGCACACTAAGTCACTTTGAATCCAGCATCTAGATGACAATGGCGCTTAAAGGATGCGAATTACTTTGGATGAAAAAAAATTAAACTATGCCCAGATTACTTGACTGAGATGTACATGATACCCTGATCAAGGAATTTATTACAATTTGATAAAGAAAGGCTGAATCACTTTCCATCTAGATATGTGTAATGTGCTGAAGCTTGCAAGGAATACTTTAGCAGATTTTCAAATTATCATTGATGCTCAACATTAAGTAGATCTGTTGCAGATAGATTTGACTTTTTTCAAAAAACATGCAATAATATATGATTATGATATACACAATTATGATATATAATAGTTATATATAATGATAATATAAAATAAAAATATATCATGTTTTGTTAAATCGATGTATTATTGATTGTGTTTTTAAAATGCAAACTATTCCCATTTCTTCAGTGAATTTAATTTTCAGCAGTATATCATTGTCTTTATCAAGGGCTATAATTGCTTCACCATACAATTTCAAAAACTAATGGATCGTAATAATTATAACATTTCACTCGAAATTTTAATTTGGCAAAATTTAAACATTTTTAAAAGCCACATTCTATTCTTTACCTCCGCCTTTGGTTTGTCCATTTTTCGGCAAAACCCTACTGCAACCTCACAACTTTAAACACATGAATTTGAATTTCGAAGGCACAACGACATCTGTCGTAACACATATTTGAATTTAATTTTCAATAACTATTCTTATCACAGATGGGTTATGAATTTTTTTCACTATTGATTTAAATGCACAAATCATTCATCCAACTGTATTTTCTATAACATTATCTTTTTTTAACGCGGAAAGCAACATTTTACACTATATTATAAACAGAGCTTTCAGCAACGCCTTCTATTGGAAAGTAGTGAACTTAAAAACTCGAAAATGTCCGAAAAGCTTCACGCTGGAGTTGAAATAGATCCTACTCTAGAATTCAACTACAGATTTTAGAGATTGATTAGAGAGAGAGAAGAAGATATGTAAAAGTGCATGAGAGTAAAAGTGTACGCAAACACATTTTACTCCAAGCCAGCATTGAAAACGCGGCTTAAGTGATAGCTGCTGTTGAAGGCTGTTAATGATTAAATTTGGATCATTACTACTCGCAAATATGGCAGTGTCATCGGCGTACATCGCGATATGACAATCGGAAGCCTTTTTCAAATCACACATGTAAATATTATATAAGGTGGGGCTGAGACCGGAACCTTGAGAAATTCCTGCTGATATATTGTATTTATCAGAAAGGGATTTCGATTTCGCACAATAACTTCTGGAAGACAAAAAGGTTGTACTACTTTGTGCAAATAGATAAGCATGGAACATTTCATTAATTTGTAGATTAGCCCATCGTTCCAAACTGTATCGAAGGCTTTCTCTATATCCAAAGCAAACAGGTCCGTCGATTTTTTGTCAAAGAGGTTTTTGCGCACATGTTTAACTACCTATGTTAGTAAGTGGAAAGTTTAGGTCGAAAGCCGAATCGAAAGTCAGGAATGATTGATGATGCTTGGAGGTGCTGCTGAATCCTTGAAAGTATCACTTTTTCGAAAATTTTGCTTAATGTAGGTAATAGACTAGTAGGACGATAGCTCCGAAGAAGCTTTGGATTTTACCCCAGGCTTTGAAATTGGGACTACGTGCGCATTTTTCCACGCAGATGGAAAATACCCATGTTTCAGGCAGATTTTGAAGAGGAATGCTAGCATGACAACCGCGTTCTTGGAATGATTTTTAAGAATAATGTTTGGTAAACCATCGTCATCAGCAGAAGACTTCAGTTGCAGAGTTTTTAGGATTGACCGAAATTCGTGAACGCGATTGGAAGTCAGTGGAAGAGCAAAATAGCTTAGAAATTTTACTATCAACTGCCTGGCTAGAATCATGACTGAGTGGATGAAGTGTGAGTGGGTAGAAACCATGAAATTTTGACGCTAGCAGGTTGACCTTTTGTTTTTGAAAATGTACCTCAGTGCCATCATCAAGCTGTAGTGGATGAAGAAAACAAGTTTTATTTTTAAAAAGTTTGCCACATTTTGCGTGAACTTCTTTCCTGAGTTGCTAGCATATTGTTTTATCGTTTGTTACGAATTTCGAGAAAAGTCAAGCGAGTTTGATTGTTAAGCCCATTCAAATGGTATTTTAACCGTGGGCAGCGTGTTCTTTGCCACTATCGTCGAACGTTGTTTCGATGTTTGATAAGAGCTGATGTTGCATTATCTAGTTTTTATTGGGTACCTTAAAACTTATTTTTGGGGTAGCGAAATCACGAGCAGTGGGTACTGTATTCACAAAATTTGCTACTAGATTGTCTATCTGTCTGTGGTTAAGTGATTTCGATAGATCGCAATCGTAAGGCTTCAAATTTGGATTAAGGAACTCGCGATACTAGCTCCAGGATGTTTTTCTATAACTAAAACTGGAATAGTCTGTAATAGTGATGCGGCTGATTTATTTCAAAATAGAAAGGCAGATGAAACGACGAAAGTCCGTAATCACAGTCGGCTGAGATAGAAAGTAGTGGCCACTACTACTTATAAGGTCAATGGTGGATGGTGCTTCATTTGGAGGAAGACAAGTAAAGTCTTGTAGAACCCTCTATGAATAAACTTAATTGGTTTTTGTTCGGCGCGAGCAAAAGTATAGAAAGGTATCTTTTTCGAGATAAGGTGTGATCGGACTTTATCCTAAGACTCAAAACTTGTCAACAGCAATTTTCCCCGATACTACTAAACTGTGTGTTTTATGAAGTGGCATTTAAAAAATTCAGCAACTCCGTGATGGGATCACAGTCAAGATTCGGTAGCATGATAGGAGGGATTTTTGCCTTTTTCACTGACGTGTTATCGATGCTGATTGTGGAAGGTTCCTCATCAGATCCATCAAGGTTTTGTAGAGGCGTATACCAGTTTGAGCTAACGGTACTTGCCATGAGCGAATTCGAATGACTTTTAGGGAATTTCTAGTGTTCCCTAACGAATAAGTCACTGGGAGAAGATTCCCGTTTGCGCTTATCAACACTGGTACTTTTGCTTATTTTTAAAGATATTGAGTTGTTTGTATATCAAAAGAAAAGCACAGAAGATACGTACTCTTCAAAACTACAGAAGCAATACTGAATACTATGGTTAGTCAAAATGCAGGATTGAGACTGAAAATGTACACTTATCTTGGCCTACAAACCTCCCAACGCTCTGGATATAACTAAGAACTTCGTGCACTATTTGATCATGAAGGCCTTATTTTGCATTAGGATATCTCAATGCAAACTATTGCATATGGCGATTAGTGAATCAGCAGGAAAAGATATCTACAGCTTCGCAACAGGTTGCCTACAGATTCCCGATGATGCTTGCTATCCAGCCATCCTGTAGATACAGGCGAGTACCCAAACCTATGTAGATCAGAGCGTATATGTTAATGTATTAGATGACCTCACTTCAGACTTCGAGTCAAATCGAGGGCGCCTTTTTTAACAAAGAAAAATTAACATCCAGTTGGAATTTTGCTGCAAAAAACTTCAAATTTTATGTCTAAGCACAATGAATATCCACTCCATCATGTTCTCTATTCTCTTTCTTTCGTTTTTCAATTTTCAACTCATATGCTCATCATCGCTTTAATAAACAGTTTAAGGCTATCTTTTTCCATTCTCTAAAAATCTCACTCAGTCAAAACTCACTTTCCCTGCAGACAGTATCAGAGAGCGCTATAACATTAAGAGGTTAGGTTAGCAGCCGTCACACAGCAGACTAAGAAAATGTTTGCCATGTAACAGTACGCACCACCTAAACGCACTGAATTTGCTCAGCTGTAGATTCAAAATAACTTTTCTATTGCCAAAACTCAACGTACGTAAATAAAGCGAAAACTGCGCCACCATATTACTACAATCAAGAGGTTACACGAAAAATGTGTGTCTTCTAGTACTGTCGGTAGCCCCAGGCGTGGAAACATTTTTCATCGGAGCCAATAGTAAGTTAAATAATATATGTAGATAGTACACTAAAACTTAGCCCTACATTAACATAATATGTAGGCTCCAATGCCTTTTTCCCGCAGCGAAAAAAAAACCGTCGTAAAATTAAAAACTAAATTCGCAGTCAAACTTTGTTATGGAACTTTGCCGCTCTCAAATCAGCTGACACCTCACTAAGAAAAAACGCTGCGTCTTGTGATATTTCCGGCATTTTTGGGCTTTTTGTTTTGGTAGATTTTCTCAATGACATCATGAGACGCACAAAATATAGAAACCAAGACATCTAGCTTAAATATAATTCCTTATTTCTTGTGCAATGTAGCAAAAGATTGGATAAGACAAAATGTTCGCAACGGACAAAATGTTCGCATAAGCAAAAATAAACCATTTGAAAAACTACAAGTAATCTAAAACTGCAATGAGTATCAATAAAAAGTTAAACTCGCCTAACCGTAATTCCCGCTTACATAATCTTCAACATTTAATTTTCATTTTCAGCCCTAAGCCCTGTTTAACTATTTATGAAAAGCACACCTACCAGTTCACCGCAAATCCTCTTAACGATCTGATAACAGAAGAAAAGTGAAATCACGAAACATTCTTCGCCATATTAGATTCGACGAGATATTGAAAGAAATTGGATTATTGTTTCATCCATTCTACACGGAAAAATCATAAGCAATGCCCATACATGTATGCATGCAAAAATATACGTGTATCAGAAATAATAGTTAAAAATTTATTAAGCTCCACGACCTATACTAAAAAATCAAATTAACCAACTGGGCAGTAACAGCGGGCATAGGCCAACAACCTTCTATTGAATACCCAGCTTTTAAATGAACTTTTCAGTCGATAATGATGTTTCGAGATAATTGACCGAAAATTTACTGTAAAAGAATGATAATGTTCGTTCACTACATTAGCGAAATTGTATTAAGAAGATCTATTGTTTGCACTATACCTCGTACTCTCGCGGTACTACGGGTAGATAGAAATTCAAAACGAATGGAAATCATTTCGATTTCGCTTCTTCGCTTCCCAGTACAAACGCAATTATCTCTGTGCGCTTATTTTTTTCTCAAACGAAAAGAAAACGATCTTGTTTGGTGATTATAATACAGTATGAAGAAAATTGTTGAATACATATGTACGTGTGTTTATGAGAAATGTTGCTTTGTTGGAACGGATTGGACTACATAGGATTGAATTAGCCACTCAAGCTAAGATACTCAAAAAATGAGGTTGATTTTTTTCGACTTAGCACTATCGACTCCTAAAAATATTTACCATACTGGAGAAATAATTTGTTTACAAGTTCATAATCAGTAAACATAACATAAGTACCATCTTTGCATTGATTTACTATATCAAAACCTTGACGAAAATCAGAGATACTGTGGAAGACCTCAGTGAATACTCGGCGTGTGCCCGACCGACTGGTAAGCCTTCCGCAAATATATCTATGTATGTATATCTGCACACAGCACTACTTATAATTTTTGAGTAAACTGCTCTGCCATAATATGCTCTGCCATTCCTAACGAGAACGCATTGAAGCCTAGAAATGGATCTAATAGAATCGAATATGCGCGTGTTAAGCCGATAGGAAATGTAGTAAACTGTTTATTATGTTCCGTCTGTGCATTTTTTTTTTACATACTTAGGTAGCACATCTACTAACAAGAGAGGAAGCGATAATTGAAATTCGTATTTGGTGAAAAGAAAATTCCCATGTATCTTTCTTTTTGCAAAAGCTTCTGAAAACATTCTTTTTCAGCTCTGTTTCAGAAAGAAAAATCGAGAAACTCCAAAGAGATGATATTTTCGTGTTATTATCATATTGATGATACCTTGTTAACTTCATTCAGGTAAGAAACAACCATCTGGCAGGTATGAAATGTTTTTTTTTTTGTTGAAACAATAGCATAATAAACCGTATTGTTGATAGCCCGATAACTGCATTGTGACCACATCAGGTAAGCTCTTTCAGAATTGCACTACGTCAATTACGAAGCTAGTCTACCTATTATAGTAAAGCCCAGTCAGTAATGAATGACTATTTTCGTAACAAAGCATTAAAAGATGTAATATTTTGGTTTAATTATTGCTGTCTTCATTTCAAAGAAGCTACGAATCGTTTTCAAGCCTGTCCATTACGTATATTTTGCTAAATGCTCAGACGAAATTACTTTAGGCAATACTTGAAGTAAATTTTCAACAATTGGCAAAATGAGCTGTATGAATGATACTGAAATTTAAGATCATGTTTTAGTAAATGCTGGCTTTAGTTCAAATGGAGCATCTCTGGACATTTAGTGTGGAATCATTATATGCGAAAACTTTGAACGTTGAGTGTTAAGACAATCGCTAACCAGCAAGGAAATATTAAAAAAGTCTAGCACATCAGAACCGCTAGAAAACTGAATTTCGAAGAAATTGTCTTTGAGTGACAAAAACTTGTGGAAAGACGTTAAACACTTTCTTGTAGTATTATATCAGCCATTCCATATCCAAAGCAACAAAACCCAACTATAACATAGCAGCAATAAGTTTACCATACCAAGCTCATACTTAAATCAACTTATTCTTTGAATTTCGTTCTCATCGGAGGATTTCATCGAAAGTTTCAGCGGTTAAACGTTGTTTGAGGCTGCCATCCGAAAAATTTTCAAAACTCGGAAAATTGAAAAATTGGTTCCTCATTTTTATTGCAAATGCTTTGTATACGAGTATCCAATTTGAAGCATCTGTTGGTGCAATATTTACGAAAATGTCCGATGCTGGTTACCCTGTATTAGGTTGGGTTCAACTGGCTGGCACAGGGCAACACATAGACCCATTGGTCCGTAGTGATACCAGATAAATGGACCCGGAGAAGGAAAGTTCAGTCCAAACGGCCATCGAAGGCCCCGGACTTTTTTGCGAACTGAAGTTTGTCCTTCAGCCTCTGCTCTGCTACATGTGAGAGATCCAGCAGCCAGGGCTCACCGAAGCAGTGCTGGCTGGTTCTCCCCAGTGCCGGGCAGTGGCACAGAAGGTGTTGGATTGTTTCCGAGACTCCCGGCTCTTGACATTTCCTACAGGTGTCGCTAGTTAGGAGTCCCATGTTCATGGCATGAGATGCTACAAGACAGTGGCCGGTAATGATGCCGACCAGCTGTTTACAGTCAGTTCGCGTCAATTCGAGTAGGTACTTAGTAGCTACGATATTGTACCACCCCCACATGATTTTGGTTATCTTGCAGGTCTGAGTTGCACGCCATCTGCACGTCACAACTTGCATCATATTGGAGTCAATTGAGTATTTGATTGTTTGGATTGGAGTAGGAATATCAACCGATCCTGACAGGGGAAGGCTAGCCCCGTGCTGTGCTAACGCGTCTGCCCTCTCGTTTCCTTTAATGCCCTTGTGACCAGGAACCCAGAAAGTTCTGACTCTTCTGCTGTTGCCCAGTCTATTCAGGGCCTGAATGCAGTCAAGTACACACTTCGATTTGTATGTGTAAGACATAAGAGCTTTAACCGCCGCTTGACTGTCTGTAAAGATGCTGATTTCCTCACTTGTGGTATCTCTGGCGTATGCTAGGTCTGCGGCTTTACGTATCACAAAAACCTCCGCCTGAAAAATACTACAGTAATTAGGAAGCCTGAAAGCTGCTTCCATAGTTGCTTCTGGGGAAAACGTTGCAGCACCCACTCCAATAGACGTTTTAGACCCGTCAGTGTAGATGCTAAGAGTTGCTGCGTCCATTTGCCGATTCCACTCCTGCCCATCCCCCACAATCGCCTGATATCCCCGCTCGAAGCACAGAGTGGGGGCCAAGTAGTCGGTGCTACTTGCGTACCGCCGCTCAATTCTGCTGTGGCCGATGGATCGTGGGTAGTAGTGTCCCGATTCCCTAAGCCTCACAGCAGCTTTTGTGGCAGCGCCCCTGACGAAGAGGTCAAGCGGAGGGAGATGAAGCAGGACATTCAGAGCAGACGAAGGAGTCGAGGCTAAGGTACGTGTGGTGCAGAGAGCCGCCAGCCGCTGAACTCTGTTCGCCATGCTAGCAAAGGTAGTCTTATTCACTGCTGGCCACCAGACCAAGCATCCGTAAGCAATGATAGGCCTGGCTATCGCCATATAGATCAAGTGCGTAAAGGCAGGGCTTAGACCCCAAGTTTTACCCAGCACTCTCCTGCTGGCGTAAATCGCATTGCTAGCCCGCTTTACTCTCTCCTCCAAATTCACTTTCCAGGTGAGCTTTCTGTCCGAAATAAGACCCAAGTACTTAATTTGTGACTTGAGGCTTAACCTGATTGGAGCATTCAGGAACTTTGTACTTTCTTGTGAAAAGTATAAGATTAGTTTTATTAATGTTGATGCCGAGGCCCACGGTATTCGCGCATTCCTCAACCAGCCCCAGAGCATACTCAATGAGCTGACCGACTGTGTGCGGAAACCTGCCCGAGACTAAAATGGCAATGTCATCGGCATATGCTATAATCTAGAAAAGCTCCCAAGGTGTATTCTTTGTAGCGGAGTGCCTTTTCTGTTTCGAGAACTACCCTATGGAGAGCCGTTTCAACGGATTTCCCTTTTATGTACGCGTTTTGGGCATCCGATAGAGCTTGAGATGCAAGCCTTTGTTTGATGTAGAGATCCAGTAATCTTTCAAAGACTTTAAGGAGGAAGGAAGTCAGGCTAATTGGCCTGTAGTTCTTCGGGTGGTTGATTTTACCTGCCTTGGGTATAAATACAGTCTTAGCGATCCTCCAGGCTGCAGTCACATGGCTTAGTGTTAGGCAACCTTTGTAAATTTGCATGAGCCAAGAAACGGTGAGCATACCTGAGTTTTGGAGCATGGCCGGTAGAACCCCATCTGGACCTGGGGACTTGAAGGGCTTAAAAGTGTCAATTGCCCAGGCAAGCCTCGGCTTGGTGACAACCTCGCCAATGCCTTCAAAGTCATGCAGATCAGACGTCTGCTGACAAGTGAAGGGGGTGGGTTCATCCAGGCAGCCCGGGAAGTGAGTATCTACGAGGACCCTCAGCGTTCCCGAGCCGCTGCTTGTCCACTCCCCGTCCGGCCTACAAACCAGGCTAGGCGTGGCAGGCCGTTTAGCCAGCAGATTCCTAAGTCTCGCCGTTTCCGATATGGTCTCGATTCTACCGCATACCCTGTATTAGCAGCAAAGCTAAATATACCAAACCTGCTTCAAGTTAAGTTAAGCCCACCCTGTGAGTTTCGTTTCGATTGAATCACTGCGCTGGAAGTTATACAGGTGAAAAGAATTTTAATCTTTGTTGTTAATTTTCATTGCAGGAGCATTCTTATTTGCAAATCTAATAGCATAATCGCTTGGTAAAGAAATTCCAAAAAATTACAAAAATGATCATAGCTGGGCAGCCAGCTTTGACTTTTTACGAAATTCGTACGACATTTGGTCTACATTAAGGTCTATTTACTGCATGAACTTCGTTTTGATTTCATGACTGGACCGGAAGTTATAAGGGAAAAAAGGTTTATTTTGTATTTGTATTTGTATTTATTGAATTCACATGTTCTTTACAATAAACTTACAGTTGTTCGATGCAAAGAATCATTATTAACAATACTAAAAATAATAATAAAACCATCAAAACGTATATGATAAAGGTATTCAGAAATTATAATAATTTTACTTTTACGCAATTTAAATAAAACTTCCAAGCTTCTAGACAGAAAATGAAAAAAAAGGAAGAAAAATTATGAAAATTAACGAAAAATAATCTAAGAAAAGCAAGAGTTAAAGAAATACCACATTCGAGCACGCGCACGTGACCTAGAATTTAGTAGTTTAGTCAGCACTTAAATAATCAGTTAAGATTTTAGAGAAATTGTTGCCAAATAAAAGCAGCCTTATACCGATAGGCAGGGAATTCCAAAGTCTTGTGGCATGAACGAAATATTGCCTTTCCGTTACAACGCTATTATACCGAGGAGTGATTAAAGCAATTGAACGTGACGATCTAGTGAATTTAAGTTTGTCTACTAAATAAGAAGGTTCGTTCCTTAAAACTAGATTTCGCAAGAAGTTTAACCAGCGAAGATCGAAATATGTGCAGAGATCACTACCTAGAATATTTTTACAAAAGGGTGACACATGACTGTAACGACCCAGGTTAAAAACATAACGAATGAGACCATTAAATGCGGCAGTTAATTTACGTTTAGGTTCAGCACTATGTTTACAGGAAATTTCGCATCCATAAGCAATAACTGGAATCACTAAGCTTTTCACCAGTTTTAATTTTACATGCTGTGGAACAAAGTGTTGAGACATGGACAAGTTTCTAAGGCATCCGTAGACTTTTCCAACAACTGTATTTATATGATCGTCCCAGGTTAATGTGCTGTTAAACCAAATTCCGAGATTTTTGGCTCTTCTGACAAAATCAATGCACGCATTATTTAGATAAATTTGAGGAAAGTAGCTCAGATCAAGCTCGCTTTTATAAATTACAATGTAATTGGATTTCTGCGGATTAAGCTTCAACAAATTATTTTGAGACCATTGGAAGATACGCTGCAGATCAGTATTAACCTTGCAGGCCCCATCCTCAATTAACCCCAACTGACAGCTTAAGTATAATTGTACATCGTGTACATACATGTGGACATTAGCATTATCAACGACTTGTGGAAGGTCATTTATGAACATGCAGAAAAGTAAAGGGCCTAAAATAGAGCCTTGTGGAACTCCTGTCAGAACACATTCGAAGCTAGAAGAGCTATTGCCGACAAAGACAGCTTGCTTTCTACCAGATAGATAAGACTTGATAAGCCTAGCTGCACTTGATGAAAAATTAAAATTGCGTTGCAATTTAGATATAAGCAATGAATGATTCACTGAGTCAAAGGCTTTTGAGAAATCGAGCAATACGAGATAGGTTACGAGATCATTCGTCAATGACACACGTATATCATCAGTTACTTTAAGTAAAGCAGATGTACAGCTGTGCTTTGGTCTAAAGCCTGATTGATTGTAGCTCAAGAGATTGCGGTTCCTCAGGTATTTGGTTAGTTGCTTATGCAAAATTTTCCCAAGTACTTTTGAGAGATAAGACAGTATCGTTATTGGTCTATATGCTATTGACAAACCACCGGAGGCTGCCTTCTCCACTGGAATTACTTTACTCACTTTCCATAGCGAAGGAAAGGTTGAAGTCATGATAATGGTATTGAAAATGTGTGTGACGAAAGGTAATACATGCGGAAGGAGTATTTTCATGAATAGTGGATGGAGTTCATCCAGCCCGGTCGCTTTTGATTTAATGCCAGCAATAGCTTCGACACATCATTGCCCGTAATTCCAGTAAAATAAAAAGCGGTGTCGCTTGAAACCTCATTAGTCAGAGAGACCTTTGGCAAAGTGTTCAAGCAAGAGGGGTGTGACTGAGATTGCAGAAATGCTAAATTAAGCGCATTCAAATCAGGCACAGCTGTATTGGATATACTCTTTCTACCGATACCTAATTCTTTTAAGTTTCTCCAGAGTGTCTGAGAGGGCGAATTATTTCCAAGCCTTCTGGTGAAATACCTTTGCTTCGCCCTTCTTATTTCAGTGGTGACTTTATTACGAGATTGACGAAAAATTTCATACAATGAAAGAAGTTTGAAACGTTTCCATCTCAAATAGTTTTTATCACGCTGGTCAATAAGATGTTGTAGCTGGGAAGTGAACCAAGGATTACGCGTGTTTTTTAATGTTCGAGTTTTCAAGCGAACGTGGGCATTGTACAAGTACAGGATATTGCTCTGCAGGAACTCTACCTGATCCTCTATACATGGGAGGTGATAGGTTTGATGCCATTGTATTTTTAGCACATCCTCTTCAAGAGCCCTGAAATTGATGTTAGTAAAGTCTCGATATGTATATGAGGTGCTACCGCATTCAGCTGCATTAAAAACCGTTATGAAAATTAAGTCGTGCTTCGAAAACGCAGGAGCTGACAGCTGACTATAACGAAGAATATTTTGCATGCAACTGACAAGAAAAATATCAAGCAGAGTGCTACTAGATCTGCTAAAGTGTGTAGGAGATAAATCATTTACTAGAAACAAGTTATATGACTTAATACTATCGAGGAATGATAGTGAACTTTCAGAATTTAGCACGTTACAATTCAAGTCACCACCAATAATAATTTCGCTTAACGATGTAGTTAGTCCCTCAAGCATTAGGTACAGCGGTTGCAGATCAATGTTATTGGAAGGTCGATAGACTACACCAATGAGTCGCTTTTTCAAATTTGAAACGATTTCGATGAAGCAAAACTCAACCGAATCATCAGCCTGTGAGATAGCGACATATCTGGATATAATTCCGTGCCGCACATAAACTGCAACACCTCCGCCTATTCTATTATGCCTGTCAACGCGAAAAAGCTTGTAGCCTTCTAAATCGTATACAGAATCAGAGACACCATATCGAAACCATGTTTCGGAGACTAGAATTATGTCAATACTAGAACCACCGAATATATGGCGGAATTCATCTATCTTGGGATACAGACTTTGTGCATTTAGGTGGCAGATGTGAAGACCAGTGTTTTGTTTGGTTAAAATATTTAGCATTATTTTAATATTTACGTTCATGCCATCAACGGAATTAAATTCACCCATAGTCATAAAAGGATAAGTGGCCTAAACGATAACAGGCAGGCGATAGATGGCAACAGCAAACACTACTCATATTAAACTCAATAAGTGAATTAACACCTGAAAGCATGGTCAATGCGTCGGCTTGAAAGAGCAAATTTGCAAGATTTAGAAGACAAAACTTACCGTAGCTGGCAACTCTATTCTAATTTTTCGACCAAATTTTCATCAAATGTTTTCTCAAGTAAGGTTCAAATATTGTGTGGGTTTGGTTAAAATGTGATAGCTTAATCGGAGTTTATAGACCAAAAAGCGGTTTTTTTCTCAGTGATTTTTCAAGATGGTACCACTGCCACAGGGCTGCCTGCATTTCAAAGTCACTTCTACCAGACTTGGTGATAGTTACTATCAGCATGTTCTGCGAATTTCATTATGATCGGATTAGCCGGTCGTCAGCTCTCGTGAACATAAGTTTTGAGTGCTAAAAATAGAGATAATTTGGTAATGGGTTGCTTTTATTGTGCAAATCGGAATTTTGAAAATTACGATTTGACATGATGAACATCAAATTTATCAATAATTTGAAGTTTTTGTCAAAAAGCAAAAAATTTTCAGGAGGGTCGATGAATTGAAGGATTTTTTTTCAGGAGCCTGCCGCAGTTACGCACTGTCTTGAAAATCCATGTGGGTTAAGTTTTAGTCAACATCAATACGCTCATTTCACGAAACACCTACATAAATATATGAATTTTGGTGAATTCTTGCCTGGACGTTAAATTCTCTTGGAGTAGATAAACATACATATAATATGTATAGATGTATAATTTCCTACACAGAAACATTTACGCTTGATTTAATTAGTAGCAATCTCTTTTTTTAAACAAGATATTCGTTTTTCGTGCAGTGCGTAACCTTGCCTTGGTTTGCCAATCTCTGCCTTAGATAGTCTCATCAAAATATTTTGTGACTTTGAATTATCCAGCTAGAACGTTTATGATGAATTGTGCATGTTTTTATTTTTGCAGTATTGCTAATACCAGCAGCATGTTGCCCATAACCTTCATGTTTCACAATATATAGTATTTACCTGTATATGGCTTTGAAGTCATAAAATTTGATAATTTTAGCCAAAATACCGAGGAAACTGAGACATTTTCCAAAAATTAGCTGCTGTCGCAAGTGAACATTCCAATGGTTGAAATGCAATTCCAAATCATGTTCAATTTTAGATTAATAATATACTTCTAGCTCTTATAGAGCTTCTGAGTTCAACATCTGATGCCAAACAATTTAGTATATTGTACAGTACAGTGATTTTCATCAATTTTCATCAATTTATACCATTATGGTAAATGAATGGAGTTTCATAAGGAGCATGATTTCGGAGAAACTGTCTTTAACGAAAGAAATGTATTAAAACAATATTGCACAATATTTTACCCATATAATGCTTTTTATATGGAAAGAATAAATACAGACGTTGAATCCATCCAATAAAATATTTCTTAACAAATACGAATTAGCAAGCAAAGTTTAAACACATTTCGTATACATCTCACAACCTTGCACCATACCCCTGAACCATTTAGAAAGTGAGGGCAGTTAGTAAATAATTAGTAACTAATTGAATTTAATTAAATTACTTTGTTCGCCTCAGCTGTACAATCACTTGACTCAATAGAGTTGGAAAGGCCGCAAGAGCAACAATGAAATCTTAATTTTATTACGCTTTTCAAAAAATCCGAAAACTGGACTATGGCTCTTTTTTGTAGAAACCAAAGAAAACCGGAGCAACAAGTGCACGTTAAGCAGCAATGTTTACAGATATACATATGTATGTAGTTATTATGTTGAGAAAACAAAACAAATGACATGTTTTACTGCTTAAAATAACAAACATGCAGAAAGACGAAGAAACTATGGGAAAAGTTTGTTTATTATGTCGGTTAAGCTTAATGCGGACATTGTTGGAATAAAATTGAGAGATTCGACTGCAGTGAATATGCAAGTTGGATGTATGTACATGCATATGTATAAATGATTGCATACTTCAAAATTCTTACAAACTTCACCACAAATTGACACGTTCGGTCAAATTTCTATTAAAAACTCTTCCGGACCGACAGTGAGGTCTATAATTTCAATTAATGCAAAATAGGGTGCGATATCACCCTCTTGCCTTCCACAGAAATCACAACATCACGAACGCCGCATCAGATTCTTAAATCACTTTGAAATATGACCCAGATCCATAATTTATATCGAAGGTGCACAATTTTCGCAGCTCCGGCAAATGATAAGTTATCGGTTTTCGATCCGGCATCATTATCACGGCTGCCTCGAAGCGCTCAACTCGGATATGCCTACACGTGACTATAATTTCTACTTCTAGCGACGTCTTGCGTACGCAACTAACCGTACAATTTTCCTATGGAATTCCTAGAAGTACTCAACATCGTCGTCCCTATTTCGTTCGGGTCAGAAACTTTTCTTATTTGTAACGAATTTTCGAGTTGAACGAGAGAATTTGATATCTTTCAGTATCCACGATATCGAAATTCTTACTAGGGTAAAAATATCGATAAGAAACCGTGTCAAGGTGCCTGTCATCTTATTTGTAATTCTTATTATCCGGCATTGAGTGGAAAAGATACTTTGCGAAAAGAAGCTATATACGTACTTAGACGGGATGGTTTTAAAGATATCACGATTACGTATTTGGGGGGATTATTGTGAGTAATCGCAAAAGTTGTTTTGCTAGAGACAAGAGTAAAAAGTTCGGGTCGTTGTGAATTTATGCAATTAGTTAAGATGCGGATAAATTATCAGCAGGTGATGATGAAACTGATAAATGTGTGTAATTTATCTGGTGGATATACATACATATTTGGGACTAACGACTCAGCGGAAGACGTCGAAAAATTTATTTGCTATTTTGTGTCTGCTCATCTGTAATTTATACTTGATGATCTCGTATTCGAAAGATTGATAATGTTGCGCCTCTTGATGATTATGTAGCTGCTAGCATAATAAGGTATCTGGGACTTGCTTTCCTGAAGAGTGTATTAAATTGCACAGATTGATCTGATAAGGTTCAAGTGGGTATGTATTTTACATTTTTACAAATGTTCGAAGAACATTAGTATTAAAATCGATTTGGCCAAAAATTCATATTCATAATAAATTAATTTTGAACGTGTTTTACTTGTGAACCGGATAATGTTTTGGAATTTTTAACCCCATGTGTGCCCTAGGTGCCTAAAAAGAAAGCGGGAAAATTTGAAAATTTTTTAAATTACGATAACTTTTGATAGAGCTTTTGAATCATTATGAAACTTTCAGAATATATTGGCAATGTTTAGTTGCAAATTTCTGTTTTAATGCGCATGTTGACAACCCTGTAGCTAGGGCAGGCGCTGAATGTGAAAACCTTTAAATTCATCGAATCTCCTGAAAAATTATCGCTTTTTGGAAAAAAAGCCACTCATAAACAAGTCTTATGCATTGTGTCTATAGCCAAAGTAAAAATTTGAAATTTCACAACGGGCACGCCTGGTAACACTTTCCCAATTTACTTATATTTTTAACATAAAATTTTTCTATTCATGGAAACCCACGATCCGATAATCAGAATGAATTGAAATTTACCGAATATATTGGCCTTACGTAGGACCAGGTCTGATAGAAGTGATTTTGGAATGCGGGCAATTTTGTGCCAGTGGTGCCATCTTAAAAAATCACTAAGAAAAATAGCTGCTTTTGGCCCTATAAATTCTGATTCAGTCATTCGATTTTAACCAAGTTTACACAGTAGGTGAACCTTACTTTAAGCCACGTTTGGTAGAAATTTGATTGAAAAATTAGGTTGGAGCTGCCAGCTATGGTAATTTTAGTGTCTTAAATCTGGAAAATTCCTGAGGAAAATAAAGCTCTTTGCCCTATAGCTTCTAGTACAGTACTTGAATCATAACGAAATTCAAATGGCAAATTAAACTAAAATTTAAGTTCAACACAATGACAGGGTTGCCAGCTATGGTTGTTTTTGTATTTTTTTGGCATACCTTTAGTAATCGATTTTAGCATAGAATTTTCAAATCGTAGTGATCTTATAGTGAAAATAAACACCAAATATTAAGATCTAGAAAATTTGAAAACTTTTGCGAATGGTAACCCTAAATTTCTTTGCATCCCTATAACTTCCAATGCAGTCATCGGATCAATACAAAATTCGCAGAACAGGTTGACTTCATCGTAAGGCAGATGTGATATGTTTTTGGCTTCGGTGCTAGGAAAGGGCTGCTAGCACTAGGCCTTTTTGTTATTTTCGTTCCAATAAATGCTTGCATTGAGTATTTTCATCGCAAACATTTGCAATGAAAATACGTAAACATTGTTTAAATTTTCTAAGCTCTGGGCATTTTTCGGATGACAGCCCCAAACACCTTTCTACCGCAGTAACTTTCGATGAATTCACCGAAATTAAAATTAGCTTAGATTCTATTATTACTTAGGGTGTATTTGTTTTAAGTAGGAAAAGTAAGTAGTGGTAGAATGCACACTCAAAATCTGCACAAATCCTCTACTGTTCTTCGAACTTTAGTGTTTCTAGCGGTTCTGATGCGCTAGGGTTTTTTTTCATATCATTTCATTTATTTAAAGCTATTATTACTGACATAGTTTTAACAATTTGGTTACACTTAGAGATTAGAAATTGACAAATTTATTTGCAGCTATAATTTAATTAACTGTGTTGTTTAATAATTCAGTTTGTTATGTAGCAAATGCAAGGAAAACAGTGAAAAACATTGTTTGATTACCGATGCTTAGCCTAACTTAGAGTAACTTAAACTAGTTTCGACTTAAATTACTTTGCCTAAGGCAATTAATAGAGTGAACTAATAAGCGGATTGGTGATGCCTAGGCAGTTATTTAGGAATAAAGAAGTTCTTTTTGAGGCCAACGTTAAAATGGTGCTTGTTTTGGCAAGTTTGTGTATATGTGCTGTTGAATGGTAGAACGGTTTATCTAATATAAGTCTCAAGCATTTGTTTTGACTATCTGAGCTCGTTTTTTATAAATCTTTGCACATTGCCCCCATATTGGTATCGCGTATGTGAGAAAAGGCTGAGTTACAAGCTTAAATACTAGGATCTTGTTGTGTACGTTAAGTTTTGATTTCCTATTAATTAAGCGATACAGCGCGTAAATGACATTGGATACTTTAGAGCAAATATTTTCTACATGATGCTTAAAGAGTAGTTTTTTATCGAGTTTAACTCCTAGATATGCAATTGTTTCGGACCAATCAATAACAATTTCTCCTAAATGTATTCCTCGAACTGGCAAATGGGAGATTTTCCTTTAACGGGTCAAGAATATAGCTTTAGTTTTTTTGGGGGTTCAGTTTTATTTTCCACATGTTGCAGTAACTAAGCATGCTCTCTAGGTATTCTTCTAAGCTTTGAATGACTTTTCAGGGATCTAAGGACCTTGTTAGTATACACGTGTCATCTGCGAACTCAGCTAGGTCACACGAAGGATGATTAGGTATGTCGGATGTATATATGTTATACAGTATTGGGCTCAGAGATGATCCTTGTGGTACTCCGGCAGGAATATCGTGCGGTTTGGACTGTTTACCATTTATTGCCACTGAGAAGATTGTTTTACTCGAAAATGATAGAACTAGTTTGACTAAGTATTGAGGAACACTGTATCATTTTGTAGATAAGACCGTCATGCCATACTGAGTCGAATGCCTTTTCGACATCTAATGTAACCAAACCAACTGATTTTTTGGCACGAAAAGAATCTTTGATATATTTTGTGACCCTGTATTGTTGAGTGTTTCGCTCTAAACCCGAATTGAAAATTAGGTATTAAAGCATTGGCATCTGTAAATTTAGTAATCCTCTCTGAGATTACTTTCTCAAACAATTTACCTGGGCTTGGTAAGAGACTTATTGGTCGATAACTTGTCGGAGTGTGTGGATCTTTTCCAGGTTTAAGTATCGGTATAACAATAGCACTTTTCCATGCCGTGGGGAAATATCCTAATTTTAAGCTTGCATTAAAGATTTTAGTAATAAATACTATACCTTTCCTGGGTAATTTTTTAAAGATTAACTTAGGGATTTTGTCACCTCCAGGAGCTTTATTGACTTTGAGCTTATGTGAAAGGAGTTTAATTTTTTGAGTTGGGCAATATTCTTGGGCTAAGAAAGTGTTACCTGAGTTCTGAAAACGGGTTAATTCGTTTTTCACCCTTTCTTCTAGGACTGGGTCACTGAGATTCATTGAAGTATGGTGATAGCTGTGAAATGCGTTTAATATAACGTCAGCTTTGTCAAGGTTAGAGTATATTATTCGAGACTCGTGAACAGAGTGAGGAATCAATCGGGACTTCCTCTTGAAGTTTTTATTTAACTGCCAGACTTTTTTTTGACCCTTTTTCTAGGTTTACTAGCATAAAGGTCTTTGCCGTTGTCTTCGCATTGTATTACGCTTTCTTATCAACTCTAAGATTGCATCATTAATTGGTGTATAGCATGATCGTCGAGTGACTTTGGGAGTGCACACTTCAATACCATCAAACAATATTGAATGTAGCGGTTGACATAAATCGTCTACTTGATTGTTATTTACAATCCTGCTAAGGTCAAGATCAGAGAGGAAAATTTGAGAATTGATAAGTTCACAAACTTTTTTCCGATTTGTTTTAGTATATGAATAACAAAAACATTTTCTGGCTGCTGTCTGAAGCTGCCACCTTCCACAACAAAACTTACAGGCAGGTGGTCAGAAGGCAGAGCTTGCATAGTTATTGGTTGTGATATAGACACTAGTCCATTACTGATCAGTATGTCAAGTGTCGAACTATGACCGCGACTAGAAGATGTTTGTACAGTCAGAGGATGGATGAAAAAATTGAACCTGTTTTGAAGGTCGAATAGGACTTTTCCAGCTCGATTTGCTCTGATGCAGTTCCAAGATACATGTCGCGAGTTCAGATAACAACAAATTATATATTTTTCTCTAAAACTTGTTAAGAGCTTAATGTCATTCTCGAACTGTTTCAGTTTGTTAGAATTTAACTTTGAGCCCGGAAAGTATGCAACTACCATATTGATGCCGTTATCTTCTATACGCACTCCTAAAACTTCTATTATTTCCGTTTGAATATTACATATTGAATGTTTAATATTATTTTTGACGAACAAGGCTAAACAAAAACATTGTTTATTATTCTATGTATTAAATACAAAAAAAAAATTTACCATTATTAAGTAGTTGCTAAAAAAACAAAACCCTCGTACCCCTTTCGTAAAATCAGCTTCCTGTCTTTAAATGTTGGGGTTAAAATAGCCCCAGGTTGTATGCCGAAGGTAAAATTTCAATTTGCATTTGAAATCATTCATATCACAGCGCTAAATTAAATAAAATAATATTTTTTTGCCTATAAATAATTTTTTGCTGGTTAAGAGTCAACCGTCATTATCATCTTAATACAGAAATAAACTGCTAATGAAAATTGTTTCGAAAATACCATTAACGCTTGAAATTATTTCTGTTCATTGACCTTAAATTATTTCACTCCAGCTGTTTTTTTTAGAACTTTGCTTTGTGTAGAAGCGAGAAAAAACACGGCTCGCAAATACTCGTAGATGGCCTGGGTAAATAGATATTTTATGTAGTGCTCAAATATTTAGCCAGCTGTGAATACCAGGTTTAATTAGTAAATATTGAATGTTGACAAAGAATTAACAAGCTCCAATCTTAACTTATTAGCAAGCTATCGATCTAAAAGAAAATAATAAATGCAAGCAGTTGAGCTAAAAGTCGTGAAGTTTCAGGGTGCTGTTTATTCTTCACAGAAAGCAGCACCATAAAAACTATTTTTCATAATACCGACGGCATCTGAACTAATTTCAGCATCAACACACTGACTATTCTTACGAACTAATATTTTCCGGAGAATCATAGTCCTCCAGCATATGCCGCACATCCTAGGGAGACTCTAAGGACTGCAGACTCTCAATTGACGGGGTCATAAATTTCTTCGAGCCGCTCAAATATCCGGACCCTGATGGCGTTCTTTTGGATGATATACAGCAACCTAGTAACGAAACCATGATTGAAAGTAATGTATAACATGTGCTTTCACTTTTTGTATATTTCGATCAGCTGGCGGGAAACAGGAATTGTGTTTATTTCTAAAGCAAGAAAATTTTTTCACAAACTAATGGTTATCGCTCCCTATGCTTTGGCTCCTTTTCACTAAAAATTCTGGAAAAGATCATTGTTTACTATATGAGAAAGTCAACTGTTCCTATTTTAATCTTGCAATCACATCATGCTAACACTAAAAGTAAGTAAGTTAGAGCCCTTGTTCAATAAATTGAAAGATCTCTCGCTCTTAAGGAGTTTACGTTTGTCGCCTTCATAGATACTGAGGAAACTTTTCATAACATCATGTCTGATTTGATTGTGGAAGCACTCGAAGAACTGGATGCTGATATACGGCTGATAGCATTTATTGAGTAGCTCTTTAAGAACAGAATGGTATCTTCTTTGCTTGGGAATGTTCATTTGGAATGCATGGTCGACATGAGCACACCTAAAGGTGGTGTTTTCTCTCTCCTGTTGTGGAACGTTACGCTAGATACTCTTTGCTACATAGCCCTAGTCGTGTCAGAAAAGTATGTACCTCCGCTGTGGACGAGGATAAAAACTTTCCTAACATACTTTCGCATTAAAACTGGAAATTCTTTTTGAAATAACGGCCCTACTACTATTTAAAATAAAGTACAAAATTCCTCGATTTTACAGAGGGTTAAATATGTTAGACTGATCCTTAACGCTAAGCTGCTATGGAATGAAACCCAAATACCTGCTATTTTTTTGCCTGCCGACCAACTGATGATTGAAAAAATGTGAAGGTTAGCTACTTTTTCACAAGGACCTACCAAATAACCTTTACCAAGGCAATTATTATGCTGATTTATTGATAACCGACCAATCTGTTAATCTAATAGTAAGCAAATTTGTGTGCTGTACAGTGTCACAAATAGACACTGAATGTCATAGACCTCCTAGAGAGACTTCGACATAGGTGTATTCGGGGCAACTGTATGACGTCATGCAAATGACGCTTGCCATTTCTTAACTGGTACACAGATATCATGGGGTCAAACTAGCCATTAAGCAAAAAATTTCAAGGATGCTGGGAAATCCTTAGCTTAAGAATCATCCTGTGCGATAGTAAAACAATCCTACATACCAAGCAGTGTCTTTCGCTGCAATGGCCGCGATCCCAGGCATCTGCCTTATAGAATGCAGCATACGCAACGGCTTGGTGAAGGTTTCAAAGATGTTTATCAGACTTGTGGCGCAAAGAATAAAGAACAGCCCGTTCTCTATCTTCTGGGCTAGTGTTTGCCTCTGGCGAAGTGAAATATGGTATCCTTTTGGGACGTATTTCTTCTTAGGACTGACTGATTTATCTTTTAAAAACTTAAAAGTATTGTAGCTGTACAGTTCATAAAACGAACCAAATGGTTTCCAGAGTACCGTGGCTACGGGAGAGTATATTTGTGGTATCATAACGGACCTCAACTATGCTTGTGTGTGTCTTTTGAGAAAGCTGCCAATTCAACCTAACCTTAGTCTAACCTAACCTTCACAGAAGCATTCCCTAAGAAGGATTTCTAGTTCGTGCTTTGTGAAACCTGGTGACACACATGCTTTTAGTAGTGTATAACGCAAAGAACTCATGGTTGTGATTAAGCCGATGACATGCGATCACTGTCGTGGGTATGTTCTCGCACACCCTAAGCTTGTTCATCGAATATGCTCAGGAACTAGTTAAAGGCTGAATTTCGTAGGTCTTGTTATTTAATCCGATCAAACTGATCTTTTACTTTTCAGAAAAAAACACGTTTCCTGAAATAGAACCAATTAGACGGGGTGACGATAGATTAAGTCTCAAGCTGCAAACCAAGTACTTGGGTTTTATTCCAGACAGCAAGCTTACCTGATTGATGAATCTAGAAAAAATAATAAAGAGAGCAGACCCGCAGAGGATGAGGCCTCATCGCTGGCCCACCGCAGTGAAATTACACGGCAGCGGTACGGTCGATCTTGGTTTCTGTTCGTCTGGTCTGGTTGTCAGTGAGGGATGAAACCATCTTACATCAGAGCTTATCAATTTGCATATCTCTCTATTGCAGGTACTTTAACAACCAATTTCATGACGGCGTTAGACGTCTTGCTACATCTCTCACTACTTTAGCCTCATTGTTCGAAGCACGGTCACACACAATACCGACAAGGCTAAGTCCTTACGATATTATGATTCAAGATCCTTAGAAAACAGCAATGTAGGTCAGTGGACTGCAAGCTGCGCTAACTCTTCCTCACACTTTGCTTCAACCAAAGTTATCAGGCGATCGTTATAGATGGAAACGATTGGATCAGTAAAAAATACAGCAGCTCTGAGCATCTAGGCCAATGAATCCAAATCAGTTACAGAACTAGATTCTGTGGCATTTCCTGCAGACTGCAACATATAGGAATCCTTCAGCTTTCCTAATCACAGAGGGATTTTGCACCCAGAAATTTTTGTGATGCGAAAAGCCGCAGAACTGATGCACTTCCAGCACGAAAAGCACTGTTGTTTCACACACACGAATCGGCCCTAAACATGCTCTGAACAGACTAGACGAATACAACAGAGTAAAAATCTAATGAGTTCTGGGTCACAAAGGTATTAATAAGAATGGTAAAGCGGGACCCTTGGCCAAACATGGACCTCAAGTTTGATCGGCAGATATCCCAATTTCTAATTTAACTGTTGGGTAGTTTATGCCAGATGACACATATGATGCAAGCTAAGACAAACAAAATTTTGAGCGGGTCATACAACTTTGCAGCGACTAAGTTCCTACTTACGTTAACCCACAATATCTTGCAGTAGCATAAGGGATAAAACAGCTACTCATAGTCAGTGATATCCGCAGGAAATATCAGAAGTCTGGAGTCTCAGAAACAGCCGAACATCTTCTGTGTAGCGCTGGAGAAAGCCAGGAAACGCAACTTCAGCAAGCCTTAATCAGTGAAACTCCTGTGCATGACAAAACAAAAACTGAAGGCTGAGTTTCTCAAAAAAACACCCTTCATAAAGTTTACGAGCCGCAGCACTAAAGATTATCATTCGCCTGAACACCTAAACCAGACTGAGCTAGTCAGCGAGAAAACCGCATGTTCGGCTTATTCCAAAATTATCCTATAGTTCATAGTCAGCCGCATCAATTTCACAGTGTGCTGCACATCATCAAGCTCAATCATACAGTACCAACAGTACAGTGTGGCCACCTTAGCCACTCCGGTCAGGTATTTCCTGAAGTAACCGTGGCCTGCCAAAAACTGACAAAGGTAAAAGTTTACCTTTCTGTGGCTCCTGTTAAGTTTAGGGTCAATGAGACCAATTAGCTTAGTTCTTCCCAGCTCTGAGCAAAATAGGTACCCATCTTTGCGTCTTTGCGCTAGTAGGTCGATCGGGATAGCTCCCGAGACAGCCATCACAGCCTCTTCTTAGACCGTGTGATAGCTACAGGCGATTCGCAGGGCACCCCTGAGCTGGACACTGGCAATACGCTCCGGAACTTCTTAGTTCGGAGCGTATCTCCCAGAATTTCGGCTATATATAGCAAGATGGAATCGGTCGTTACCATTAGCAGCATCCGTCTCGTCTCGCTGATGGCCATTAGCCTACTCAGCGAAGTAACGACTACTAGAGCCCTGTCACATGCTGTGTGGATATGATCCCCAAACGTCAGCTAAGTGTCCAGGGTCGCTCCCAGATACCTGACCGACATGCTGGTCTGGACCTCAACGGAGCCAACTATCATGGATATGACAGTTGGCATCCTCAGCTTCGTCAGCATAACAATCTCTGTTTTAAAGACTGCCAGCTGGAAGCCGTGCTCGGTTATTCACCGATCCGAATTCGGTAGATCAGACCTATACATTGTACCTTGAATTGATTTGAGGTTGAAGTAAGCAATATGTTATGCAAGTATGTGTCTTAATTAATCGTATAAATTATATTTGAATAAATGCTGAAATTACATGTATTAAAGACTGCTCAGCATATACACTTTTAATAACAGCCAACCATTCTCAGCGCATTCTGGACATGTTTCCAAACAGATACAGTGCATTATGACACACAGCTGTGAAATCAGCTGGTAAAATTTCAAACTCCTACAAAATTCAAGTGTTTTATTTTTCTCTCAGCCTGGCCAATATCAGCTACGATGTGCTAATTAATCATAACATACTCAATAAAGCAACAAACACTTAAAGTAATCGGTTTCGAAAACCAAACGCTTTTGATCGCTGGCAATGATCATTAAACACTTGACCAGATAAGTTGCGTTAATGCTTATTACAACGAAGTACATGACCATCATCATTTATCATTTAAATTTTTTTTTCGATGGACTCGTAAAATTTCTAACGCAAAATTTCATGTTTTCTCCTAAGTAAAATATTTTAGATGCCCTCGAGGTAAAGACAGTAATTATTATGTTTATAAGGCTTTATTGATTTTGCGTCGAAAAATTTCTGAAATTTCCCTTTCAAGGCTAGTAAATGTTTGGAAACGTTGTGCAATCACGAAAGATGTCGACCATGCGTTACGCACGTAAGAAATATCTCTAATTATAGTATTACAGGCACCTTAGTGCATGTATAAATTGCTTTTTTTTATAAAATATTTTCATCTGCAGTAGAAATTAAAACGTTTGATGATGGCTCAAGAAATATTAACTAAGGAGCCACTGGCAACTATTACACACGTCTCGTGATTAAATCGAACAATATGTTGCGCGAAATTTATTTTTTGTGGCCATCGATGAGTCAGAGTTCGCATTAAAGCATGACTTTGTATTTAAACAACAGGTTATTCCTAAATGAAAATGTTTGATAATTCAAACCGACTTCCAATCAGATGCTTGCATGCTTAAACCATGGTGGTTATTTTTTCAACTAGTAGAATTTAAATGGTTAGCCAAACAGGTTCCTAACCGACGAAGACCCCGAAAAGAATGAAGGAAATCGAACTGAGATACATAGAAGGTGTTTCTTGACCATGTCCATGAATCGGTTCATTGGTTTTCACACTGCATTACTGTGAGGCTACCAAATTGAATAGTACACAGATTTAGTTCAGATAAAACAGTAGAAATGTGTAAAGACACACCCAATGTCCTAGAATTCCAGTATTTAAAATGATACGAAATTAACTAATTTAATATTTTAATTAGTATAACATGTGTAGAAAGCTGTAAACGAACTCAATCCAATCAATTACCACTTGAAACCCAATTAACAAAACTATCAGCTAATCGAAAAAGAGAGAGAGAAATCATTGAGACCGGTAAAATATAATTTTTGTAATATATACGCACGTACATATGTCAAAGCTACACACATGAGAAATTTGTTTTTGAAATAAAGAAATATGCTAACACGTTCCCTCGTTAATCTTTTTTATAGAGACCACCTTGATCAATTCCACTTTCCGGTTAGTTCCGAGCTACACAAAATAATTTTAATTTTTAAAATACATATGTATGTATGTACATATATAGGTATGGTACATTTTCTTTTGGCCTGTGTTTACGTTACTATACGAGACTGGTTTACGATCGAAAAATTCAAATTTGGCGGCAAGCTGAAGACGCCAAATTCATCCCAAAACGTCTCAACAGCCATAATTCACAAATTCGTTGAGGATCAAAGTTTTGGTGGAATGCGACACATTGTTGCGTTGGTAAACATTACAGTAAATGAATGAAAAGTACGTAGATTTTATAGAAAATTTTCATTTAAAATACTATCATCACATGGATATTTCTCACAGAATCACGGAAATCAATATTTGATGTTTTGAGATTTTGAATACATATAATTAATCAATTTGAAAGTCAAAGATATATTTTCGCACTTATTTTTGTAGATATCTACATAAAAAAGATTTAGGTTTTAACTGCACTTATTCATTTTGGTTTAGTTCCTTTTATCTGTTGAATATTATTTAAATTTATTCTAACTTTTTTTTATTGCGAGACATACGTGCCACTTAAAACTGGTTTTGAACCTTTGAAAACAAAACTTAGAAGCGACATAAAATAAAGCCCACAACATTTGAATTTCAAACCAGTTGGGCGCGCTCGAGTATTCGCAGTTATATGGCTAAATAAGGATCTATTGCCCTTTTTCATGTTGTTTATGTTTCTTTTTGTTCTGATTTTGTATTCAGTAATTTGATTTTTATATCTTAAATATCAATATCAATTAAGTAAATAAATATAAACAGCGCTACTAACTCCGCTTTTTGTATTCCTGATTCTCATTATCCTCCTCTTATCATTGAAATTAGTTTTCAGTCAGTAATGAAATTTTGAGCAACAAGTTTCCTTCCTCAGTACGTTTTGACTTCTGCAAAACTGATTTCACTTTTATGGCCATTGAAATGAACTTTCTCTCTCTTTCTTTAGCTGGTTCTCTTTCTTTCGCCTCCTTGACGTTGATGAAATTCTGCTGAAATTTTACATTTTCTTCCGGAACCTGATTCTCCATTCAAGCCAACTTGCGGTCTTGAAAAACTGAACAATGCTTCTTGGGTTTACGGATATATTCTTACCGCTTTGGAAGTCAAAAATGCAGCTCATCATTTATATAAAAGGATGGTTACTGGGCTACTTTTGTGTATAGACCTATAATCTAGGTTGAAAGATACTGCCACACAGTTGATGCACACTTACATTGCTAGTATTGAAAAAACAGTCAGAACTGACCAAACGTAATCCTTTTGGTGCTTCAACCTATCCTTAAAAAAATGCCAAATATTCCTAATGGTATGCATTTGGTGATACAGCTGCTTCCGTTTCACATGATGTGAAATAAAGAGATCTTACTTTTTCTGTCAAAGTATCTACTCCTTCCAAAGTTGTTCTCTCCACGTCTTCCCCTGAATTACATTCGTTTCGGGCAAACTCTTCAGAAATCGAACTTCGAATGAACAATATTGATACCAATAGTTGTAGTTTTTTTTGGCAGTATTCCAAATATTCCTATTCCAAACCACTTACATCGCTCATATGCGTCCCTGTTTACATTTTGTTTAACAAAAGTATATCTTACGGCTCTTTTTCTTCTCTTGATGAATCGTCAACATCTTGTCAATACATAAATCTGATCGTCTTAAACTTCAGCCTCATTTCGCTGTTTTGCAACCACATTATCCTGTCTTCAAAAGTTAAAGAATAATGGTATAGATGGTCCGCTTGAATCTTGGTTTATCTCTTATATTCTTGACCATACTTGCATTTAGTAAATTCATCGGAAATCTTATGTATATTGGAGTATAAATAAAAATTTGTTTATACTTTTGGCTGATAGTGTTCTGTAAACTTCTATTATCATGCGGGTAAAAAGTGCCTAAAAGTAAGCAACGAAAATTTTGAAAATGTCTTCTTTCCCCCAGAGTAGATGGCAAAAACAAAATCTGCTAACCGGATTCCCGGATGACCTATCAGCTCAGAGTATGTATCCACAAACCCACAAAGCTCCAAGCTGGGACCCACCTTAGCACTGCTTCAACCCGGTCGTGCTGACTCACCTATTGGTAACCAGAGCTCATGAGTCGATAAGGCAATCTTCCTACCGGTTTATGCGCAGAACTTTGTCAACGTACGTTGAGACTGCGTGCCAGTTCTGTTCCGTTTCGCAGGGTTGCATACACGATCGCCACAAACTTACAAAACGACCGCAAATAAAAAATGTGTGCTGAGCATCATTGAGCTCAGTAACACAATACCGGCAGTACGGTGTGACCACGTTTCCCATTCTGTTCAGGTATTTCCTGAACTAACCGTGCCCTGGCAAGAATTGACAAAGGTACAAGTTTACTTCTTCGTGACTCCGGTTAAGCTAAGGCTTACTGAGAGCAATTGGCTTACTCGTCTAGCGTCTTTTATCACTTTCACTCCAACATTGTTCTTAAAGTTGAAGGGTAAGTGTACGCGCGTGCGTCAGAGCCTCAGTTCTGTCTAGTTCTGAGTGAAAGAGGTAACCTTCCTTGTGTTCTCGCTAGTAAGTCGATCGGGATTACTCCCGATACAACCATCACAGTCTCTTCTGAGACCGTGTGGTACCTACAAGCGATTCTTAGGGATCCGCTGCAGCCTCCGTTTCGTCTCATTAGGTCCACTGACGTTGGCCATTAGCCTGCTCAGCGAAATGACGACTACTAGAGCACTGTCACATGCCCTGCGGATATGATACCAAGACGGCAGCTTAGTGTGCAGGGTCAGTAACTGTTGCGAACGATAGCTATATTTGAATTATTCTATTTCCCGCCTGGGACCTTGTCCATGCTAAGAACATTTTATACTAGTAGGCTCTGAACGAGCTGCCATTTTGTGAAAAATAAAAGAAGTTTAGTAGTCAGTTAATTGCTGTTGTAAAAACATTGGCTCGTCTAAGAGAGACGTTGTATTTTAAAATCCATCGTAGTTTCGGGTATCGAATTCAACATTAGTGGCGACCGTGACAGGACCCGGCAACGATGGATCGTCTAAAAAAATCGTTCTGTGCTCAGAGGAGCATTTACAAAATCAGTTGGCGATTTTGAAACCTTGCTGCAGAGTCAGCAACCGAATAAAGGGAAGCTTTTTGCTGTCTGGGAAGTGATTGAAAAAAGGTATGAAAAATTGCTTGATGGCAACCAACAGCTATACGAGGCGCTTTTGGACGAGGCCACCGAAGAGGAGTTGCAGGCAGAGCTGAATAGCTGTCTCACGTATGATATGAGATATTTTGAAGTAAAAGGACAAATTCAAGGTCATCAGACCAACGCACACAGTGCCGCGGAGTTGGCATGTGAAGGGGATGGTGCAAGTCAGGCATCAAGTACTGTTAGACGGCGGAAATATAAGCTGCCAACCATTGAATTGAAACGTTTTGGTGGCGATGTGAAAGATTGGCTGCCATTTTGGAGCCAATTTGCCAAAATTGACGCTGATCCTGAAATTGACGATTGTGACAAGGTACATTATCTAGTACAAGCGACGATAGTTGAAAGTAGAGCTCCACGGCTGGTTGAGAGTTTTCCCACGACCGGTGAAAATTATCCTAAAATTGTTGAGAGTTTGAAGGCTCGTTTCGGTCGCGAAGATCTTCAGATAGAGGTTTATGTGCGTGAATTATTGAAAATTATTCTACAGAATTCAGTGACAAAAACCAGTTTTGATTTAATGTCGTTGTACGACAAGTTGGAGGCGCATATGAGGGCTCTTGAAACGTTAGGTGTTACCGCGGACAAATGTGCAGCAATGCTTTTCCCATTGATTGAATCCTGCATCCCAAGTCAACTACTGCGTGTGTGGCAGCGATCTGTCGATTTTACAAAATCAGATGGTGATAATTCCGCGCCAATGGAACATCGGCTGTTGAGCTTGATGGCGTTTATCAAGCGGGAAGTAGACAACGAGCAACATCTTGCTTTAGCTTCGGATACGTTCCAAAATAATCAGCCGAAAGAGCGAAATATTAAACCCAATAGGAGGGAAATTGTTACGAGAACAACAGCCGATTTGGTGAATTATCAATCTCAGCAATGTATATTTTGTAGTGGCAGACATCTCACGGCAGATTGCAGGAAAACAGATATTTGGACGTTGCAACATAAAAGAAGAAAGCTGGCCAATCAGGGAGCTTGTTTTCGATGCTGTCAAGTTGGGCATCGTGCAAATATATGCAAACTTGATTTGAAATGTGTGAGATGTCACCAAGCGCATTGTAGATCAATGTGCACAACATCGTCGAATACCATCGCCGAAACGTTGCAAAGTGCGCAAAGTCAAGCACTTTCGTCGCAAGCAAATACTCAAGTGTTTTTGCAAACCCTACAGATAAGGTTAAAAGGTGTCAAGTCAGACCAGATTGTTCGAGCTTTGATTGATACGGGATCTCAGAGATCCTATGTTTTGAGTGATGTTATCACAGCCCTTGGATTGAAATCGAAAAAAAGAGAAAAACTTATACATTCTCTCTTTGGTGGTATGAACTCTGCTGAGCAGTGGCATAATATATATGATTTAAATGCTGTTTATGGCAATTCATTGCATAAGTTTGAAGCTTTGGAGCAGTCCACAATATGCAGCGACATTCGATTGGCGAAGAATGGACCCTGGGAAGAAGAGATTGAGGAGCTGGGTATTACCCTCAGTGACAGCAATAATTCAGGACCAGTGGAGCTTCTGTTTGGAGCTGATATAGCAGGGAAGTTATATACAGGCAAGAGATTTGTTCTGAATTGTGGCTTAGTGGCTATGGAAACCATATTTGGATGGTCGTTGATGGGTAAAGTGAGGTATCCGGATGATCCGGAGGTATGCAATGTGACGATGAGTGTGTGTTCTCTTTTGGATAAAGATGCTACCATCACTCATTTATGGGAACTAGATGTCTTGGGCATAACTGATCCACATGAAAAGAAGACGGCAGAGCAAAGGGCTCTTGATGCTTTGGACTTTTTTAAACAAACAGTTACCATTGACCACGACAACAGATATGAAGTTAGATTACCTTGGATAAAAGGTCATCCACCTCTACCAAGTAACTATGAGATAGCGAAAAAGAGGTTGGAGAGCACTATTGACAAGTTGCGAAGAAATAACTTGTTAAAGAGCTATGATGAAGTTTTCCAAGAATGGGAAAGAAGTGGAATTATTGAGCAGATCACAGTCGATCATGATCATTCAAATGCACACTATCTTCCACATAGACCAGTTATAAAAGAGAACAGTACAACAAGAATTCGTCCTGTGTTCGATGCTTCCGCCAGAGAGAAGAACAAACCTGCGTTGAATGATTGTTTGGAGAAGGGAATGAATCTTATCGAATTGATTCCTGTCATTTTGCTGCGATTTAGAAAATTCCGAATCGGAGTAGTTTCAGATATACGCAAAGCGTTTCTGCAGATTGGTGTCCATGAAAAGAATAGAGATTTTTTGAGATTCTTGTGGATAGACAAGAACGGTGCAACTAAAATTTACCGACATCGTCGCGTGGTATTCGGAGTTAATTGTAGTCCCTTTTTACTTGACGCAACAATTAATTATCATTTGGAGAAATGTGCAGGTATTAACTTTGACGACACTATTTTGAGGCTTCGTAGTAGTTTCTATGTAGATAATTGCGTTACAAGTTTGCCAGATGAGTCTTCACTACATCTTTTTAAAAAGGAATCTATAAAAATACTGTCTACTGCTGCATTTGAATTGCGAGGGTGGGAGTCTACACAACTTAGTGGAAAGGGAGGCGTGTGCATTCCTGTACTAGGTCTTATGTGGGATTCGAGACGAGACACATTGTTCTTGAATCGAGATAATCTAAATGGCATTGTTAAACAAGCGGATGGTGTCATGTCGAAACGGACAATTCTTTCGGTAGCTCAACGTGTTTTTGATCCTATTGGCTTTACTTGCCCGGTATCGTTGCAGCCGAAATTATTATTGCAGCGCCTTTGGAAATGTGGTTTAAAGTGGGATGAGCCTGTTGATGACGAGATTGCACTTTTGTTTCGAAAATGGCTTGAAGGGTTGCGGTACCTGTTCGACATCGAAATACCCAGGTGGTTGGACATCGATATGGATAAAACGGAATACAGTTTTCATGTATTCTGTGATGCGAGCTCGGCTGCATATGCTGCAGTAATATTTCTTCGAAGCATTAAGGATGGTAACGTGTCAGTGCGATTGATTGCAGCTAAAGCAAGAGTTGCACCAGTGAAATCAATCACGATACCTCGTTTGGAGTTACTAGCTGCTACGATTGGAGCTAGACTTTTTGCAGTGGTTAAAGAATGTTTTCCCAGTGAACATTCAGAGTGCTATTTCTGGTCAGACTCCTCTACAGTCCTGGCATGGATTCGACGTGAAGAACCTTGGGCAGTATTCGTAGGAAATCGAGTTAAAGAGATTAGGACACTTACGGCAGTTGAGTCTTGGCATCACGTTCCGGGGACACAGAATCCAGCAGATCTGGCATCACGTGGGTGTTCTGGAATCACTTTTTTGAATAGTAGATGGTGGGAGGGACCGCAATGGCTGTATGATCCTCCTGCTTTATGGCCTGCAGAGGTTTGCGAGCACAACGAAACGGAAATAGACGGAGAAAGACGAAAGTGTTTTGTCATGATATCGGTATCGAGTGAATTGGATTATTGGCATTTGTTGTATTTTGCAAAATATCTTAAAACCGTTCGTATGATTGCGTGGATAAATCGGTATATATATAATATACGTAACCCGAAAGATAAACGTTGTGGTGAATTAACTACTGAAGAAACTGAATTATCTGAAATATTTGTGTTGAAAATGTTACAAAGTGCGTGTTTTGACGAAAAATGTAAAGACTTATCTTCATTTCACCCTTTTAGGGACGAGCATGGCCTGATTCGTACTAAAAGTCGTATTTCAAACCGTGATGATATTCATGACTTTTTGTATCCGATAATATTACCGAAAAAACATTTATTAGTTTCGCGATTAATTCATGATACACATGTTAGATCTTGTCACGCTGGAACCGATATATTATTGAGCTTACTTAGAGAAAGATATTGGATACTCGGTGGAAGAAGATCGGTGCGGTCAGTGATATCTCATTGTGTTGTGTGCAAAAGGTTCGCTTTGAAGCCTATAAGACTCGAGGCTCCGTGTTTGCCAATCGATCGCGTGAGTGATGTTGTCCCTTTCGAAGTAACAGGAGTTGACTTTGCCGGACCTGTATACTTAAACAATGGCGAGAAAGCGTGGATATGTTTGTTCACTTGTGCAGTTTATCGGGCGGTGCATTTAGAGCTTGCCACATCTTTATCTATTTTGTGTTTTATGAAAGCTTTGCGACGATTTATTAGCCGTCGTGGACGACCGAAAATAATCTATTCGGACAATGGAACGAATTTTTCCGGTGCGGCAAATGCGTTATCGAAACTCGATTGGAATCGTGTGTTGGAGTACGGAACCGTTGAGCGTATTGTATGGAAATTTAATCCGCCTGCAGCACCCTGGTGGGGTGGCTTCTGGGAGCGACTGGTAGGGCTTCTAAAAACTTTATTGAGGCGCACCCTAATGCGATCATCACTTTGTTATGAAGATTTGCAAACTATTTTGTGTGATTGTGAGGCGAATATTAATGCCCGGCCGTTAACTTATATGCCAAGCGATGATGCTGAGTTTGTTACTTTGACACCTGCTATGCTCTTGGGACAGAGAAGAAGTCATGGAGTATTTGATTGTGACCGATTGGGGGAATCTTTCAACCCCTTGCTGACTGATCATCAACAAGCACTAAGTGCGACCCTTCGAAGACGATTTCGAAGCGAATATTTGGGTCGTATGACATGGCCTGCAACTAGTAGGCGACACGGGTCTTACGAGCCCAATATCGGGGAGGTTGTTTTAATTGGGGAGGACAACAAGAAGCGATTGGATTGGAGTTTAGGCCGCATTAAAGAAGTAATACGTGGCAGAGATGGTGTGATTCGACTTGTGCGATTAGATACGGAAAGGGGATCAATCGTGCGACCTTTGCAGCGTATTTATCCTTTGGAGTGTAACCCAGCGTCTGAAGAACTAATTAGTACTGAAGATTTGAGGAATGATGACAAACAGGAAGTCAACGATATAGAAGAGGAACTGGTAGCCCCGATATTGATGTCTAGACGCGGTCGAACGATAAAGCAGCCAGCAAGATTGATTGATTTTGTACCTAAATGAAAACTTTGTAAAAGTTCTCAG
The DNA here is from genome assembly GCA_947369275.1 of Nemotelus nigrinus. Classification (NCBI taxonomy): domain Eukaryota; kingdom Metazoa; phylum Arthropoda; class Insecta; order Diptera; family Stratiomyidae; genus Nemotelus; species Nemotelus nigrinus. The sequence continues at coordinate 52,330,134 of OX376372.1, read as the reverse complement.
GTGGGAGGATGTTGCGAACGATAGCTATATTTGAATTATTCTATTTCCCGCCTGGGACCTTGTCCATGCTAAGAACATTTTATACTAGTAGGCTCTGAACGAGCTGCTATTTTGTGAAAAATAAAAGAAGTTTAGTAGTCAGTTAATTGCTGTTGTAAAAACATTGACTCGTCTAAGAGAGACGTTGTATTTTAAAATCCATCGTAGTTTCGGGTATCGAATTCAACAGTAACCTTCACGAACCCAACTGTCATGAGTATGACAGTTGGTATCTTCCGCTTCGTCAGAATAACTATCTCTGATTTAGAGACTGCCAGCTACAGGCCGTGCTCGGTCATCAACTGATCCACATTTTTCATGATTTGGTTAAGTCAAATCTTGAAGTGAAAACCGCTGCGACGTCATCAGCGTAGCCTACCAGAAACACATCCGCAGTCATTTCCAGCCGCAGGAGATTATCGTACATGATGTTCCAGAGGTCGATTCTTAAGATCGACACTTGTGCCGCACCTGAGGTGACAGGCCTCCTCTTGACTCCTTCGTCGGTATCGTAGACTATCTCACGACGAGCGGTCTGACCTGATGACATGCGTCTTCCGCTCTTGCTACAGCCCCAACAACCTCTGAGATGGCATCGATTGTTGCATGCCTTTTTCGGAAACCGTACTGCCTGCAAGAAATATCGCCAGCAGATCTCACTGCTGACAGCAGCCGTGGCTTGAGCAACTCTTCGAAAAGCTTCACCACAGTGTCCACCAAGCACAGCGGACGGTATGCCGATGGATTGCATAGGTCACCCTTCCCAAAATGTCTTGCGATAATTTCGAATAGGGTCATCATATTATTATGGAAGTTTGAAGGCATGTTGATAAGCTGTAGGTATGCACGGTAGGTATGCAAAAAGAGGCCCTTCAAATATATATATATCCTGAAAAAAATGTTGTTTTGGAGCAACCAAAAGCCAATGCCAATGCAAAAGCTAACTTGAAATGTTCGAAATTTCTAATCTAATAGTGGCATTTCTAGCACCCAAGATTTGCGTTTGCGAGAACTAACGACCTGATAATTAGATCCAATTGAAAGCCAAAGTATGTGCTGGTCTTTAGTAGGACCAGGTCTAATAGAAGTAATTTTAAAATGTAAGCAGATACAAGGCGGTAGTGCTATCATCTATAATTTCTGATGCAGCCATCAAATTTTCACACAGTAGGTTGACCATAATTCAAACTAAATTGGGTAAAATTTCGGTAACAAAATTAGGACCAGGCTACCAGCTCTGGTAATGTTATTTATATTTTGTTTTATCAGGAGATACAACGATTAAATGTCCAAATGAAAATGAACCTATAGGTATTAATCATAATCTTTCAGATATTAATAACAGTAAAAGTCACAGCTTCGAAAATTTTGAAATTTTTGCGGCGTTAACCGTAACATTTTTTGCCCTCCTTCAACTTCTGGCTCAGTCATCGGATCAAAACAAAGCAAACAGAGTAGATGAACTTTGACGTAACAGATTCAGTATAATTTTGGCTGGGCTTAAATAAAGGACTGTTAGCACCAAGCATTTTTGGTATTTGTGTAACAGCAGATTCTATCATTAAATTCTCATATGATAAGCATCCTTTAGTGCAAATCAGTAACTGTTTTTTATGGAATGAAGATAGTCCGGGGAAATTTAATATGGTGCTTCGGAAAAATTAGGGCAAAGCTGAATTTTGGTGTGGACCTTGGTACTGATATGTTGAACAAAATGTCAGAAGTCCCCATCGATGCGAGTGCTGCGTTACTTTTTATACGAGGTCAAAGGTCACCAAAAGTGACCTTTCCTAAATATCTCAGTAACGGTGACGTCTTTAGAAAAACAATGTATGACGAATTTGTAGCTTAAAAAATATCCAACAAAAAAGATTTGCTAGCTTTTTCTTGTAACCTTAACCGTTTTTAAGATATATTGTATCAGCTACGATGTAGCTACGTATTATAGTATTGTATCAACTACATATGCTACTAACAGCATTCTCTTTCTTAACGGCATATTGATATTATCCGATTTTGATTTCAACTTGGAATGTTTGTGAGTTTGTTTTTCTATGTTAAGGAGGCGCATGAAAAAAAATATGTTAACAAACTTATCTATCCAGACTCCAGGGTAGGTGAAAAAGTGTGCTCCGAAAAGTTATACCCCCCCCCCTCTTTCACCATAAAATGGTATCCCTGAGCTACTAACAGCATCCTCTTTCTTAACGGCATATTGATATTATCCGATTTTGATTTCAACTTGGAATGTTTGTGAGTTTGTTTTTCTATGTTAAGGAGGCGCATGAAAAAAAACATGTTAACAAACTTATCTATCCAGACTCCAGGGTAGGTGAAAAAGTGTGCTCCGAAAAGTTATACCCCCCCCCCCCCCCTCTTTCACCATAAAATGGTATCCCTGAGCTTCCATCCCAAATCTTCAGAAATGAGCTCGTTGCCTACTCTTTGCCCACTGTTAAACAAGATAAGATCACTTTTCGCACTTTTCGATCAGCCCTACTCCCACACCCTACCCACACCCGACCCACCCCCGCAAACGAACCACCCCAAAATAACTGGTTTTTTAGTTTTTTCCATACCGTCTAATCCCATGCGAATAAGCCAAGGTCACGTAATTTCAGGTGCAAATTGGTTTCAAGACGTGCCATGTCCTTTCGGCGCTATGCATTCATCACAGGATTGGTAAAAAAACTTATTATTCGGGGAAAGTCCGCAGCGGGTTGAGTTCCTTTAATGTCAACAATGAGCATCTACAAAATTATGCCATGCTATTATTTTGCTTTTTGCAGCAATACAGTTTATTTTGCAAGCAATACAGTTTATTTCCGAGCAGAGAGTAGCGAGCAGATGTCCCTACAAGTTTTATGCCAAAGAGGGGCGGGGGGTGATAGGAACTTTTTGGAGCACACTTTTCCACTTACCCTGGAGTGTGGTAGATAAGTTTGTTTACATGTTTGTTTTATGGGCCTCTTAAACATAGAAACTCACAAACATTATGAATTGGTTTATGTCTAGGATTATAACAACAATACAATTGCGCAATTTTCAGGAACAATCCTGAGCCTCATGCAAATTCTCAGGGCAAAAAGCAGTTTTTTTTCTTGATAATTTTTCAAGATGGCTCCACTGGCACAGAGTTGCCCGCATTCCCAAATCACTTCTATCAGACCTGGTCCTACTTAATACCAAAGCATTCTGTGAATTTCAACTGTATCTGATAATTGGGTCGTGAGATCTCGTGAACAGAAGTTTTCGATGCTTAAAACAAAGGTAAATTGGAGAAGGGTTACCATTCTTGTCCGATGTCAAAATTAAAAAAAAATGTCTTAGGTTGTATAGACAAAGCATAAGATTTTTATATGAGTTTGTTTTTATTGTAAAAGACCAAACATTTTCATTAGAGTCAATGGTTTGAAGATTTTCATTTTCAATGCCTGCCGTAGCTGCAGGGCTGCCAGCACGGTTATAAAAAACTACACCAGTCATAATAATCTGATAACAATTTTAAAATTTTCCCAATCTCATTTTACACATGGGGTTAAAAATTTCAAAAAAATTATCATACTCACATAAAAAACACGTTCAAAATTTATTCCATAAACTTTAGTTTTGCAAAAGTTATTTTTTGACAGAATAATAGGTTTATTTTTCAGCTCAAGAGATTTTTTCACTGAAATTTTTTAATGATATGTATAAATATAAATGTAGAAATATGAATTTTTGCCCAAAGGAGTTTTACTACTACTATTCTTCGAACATTAGTAAAAAGGGTTCGGAAAAGAGCCAAGCTGGTGCTGATTGTGACTTCTGAGCATCCTTAGCAGCGGCGAATGGGATAATACTTCTGTATGTGCAAAATGAACAGAAAACTACTCTGAGCTCTGGTAAGACTGGTGCTAAATATTAATATTGAAGGAAAGATATAGGTATAAAGATAAACCGATATGTAACGTATCGCAGAATCAAGACAGGTTTACCTAAAACTCGGCTGGTATATTATTTTTCTTAACCCTATGAAATTATTTGGAAGTTTTAAGTCCGTAAGTAGGTTAAAAAAATGGATATTAAGGTTATAAACGGTTTTTTTTTCTTTTCACTAGTTGGATCATCTGGAGAATAATTGTGCGTCTAGATAAGTCCGGAAGGTTGTTTCATAAAGAAAATAGCTCATGAAATGCAGTCAAGGCTATTTTAGAAAAACATCTTTGATTATCGTTATCCAAAGCTTTGCTTTTCATGTAAATAATCTTGATCTCAAAGTTAAATGCTTGGCTATGGAAACTATAACTGAAAATATTTTCTTATAATTTCAGAAGATAATCAAGACATTAAACTATCATTAACAAAGCCTTTAAGCACATTTTGTTCAAAGCATTTAATATTTAGTTCTATTGTTTACATCGTGAGTCTTTGAAGTAAAACTCATCAGTCAACAAACCTTCCAGTCAGATTAAAACATCAAAGACTTGATAAAATCAAAAAGAAATATAACCAACACATCACTATTTAAAGGGGAGAAGTACTGAGTTTGAATATTGTTTAATTCAAAGGCAAAACAATTATTTTTCCGAATTTTACAGTTCAAGTATGTACTATTGCATATTTACCACGAATTGAAAGAATGCAAGGGTAGTGCACACTACATTTCGAAATAGTATAGTGTAATGATAAGCTCTGGCGTTCAATGGAAACACATAAAAACTTGAATATATACATAAAATTTGACTCTATCCGATGATCTAAACGTTCATGTTCATCTAACTACGAATGACATCAGTGTAGTTATTCTTAATGAAATATGGATAAATCCAAATGAAGAGCATTTATATACACCAAACGGATATACCATCTATTTCTGCTGCAGAAACGTGGGCCGCGGAGGGGGTACAGCAATATTTGTAAAGTCAAGCATCGGATCAAGACTTATCTCTACTTCTGAGGTGTTCAACACAATCATGATGGAACTTCAACTGGACCTAGAGAAAATTAAAATTGGCACTTTCTACAATACCCCGTTTGAGGACAATAATTGATTCCTAAATTACATCGATCAGCTTTACTCATCAAATGAAAAAATTATCACAATAGCCGACACAAACATCGACCTTCTGTCTTCGTCAAACGTTAAAAAAGCCTATGAAGATGTTATAGCATCCAACAATGCAGTTCAAATAAATTCTATCAGGCCGACACGCACTACTGAGACCTCGAAAACCTTACTTGATCATATAGTTGTAAAACGTTCAGACCTGGTGGAACGAGTTATTTATAATGATGATGAAGTGCCAGACTTAGACCATAAGGTACTGAATATCTCGATCAAGACTTGCCTTAAAGAAAAGTTGCCTCCGAAAAAAATAACGATCAGCACTGTCAACAAAATCGAATTCGTGAAATATTTGACGCAAGATTTGAGCAGCAATCCGCATGTAGATATTGAAGAACTGATAAGAATCCTGTCTGAAGGGAAAATCAAAGCAACATCTAGTAAGCAGGCAAGGGTTTGGAATGAATCGTGGATCTCTAAAAGCGTTATTGACATATCCAGACTCAAACGAAAAGCCAATAAAATGTGGAAAGCTGATCCCAACTGTGTGATGAAACGACAAAACTACCAGCATCTAAAAACCCAGTCAAATCGATTAGTAAAGGAGGAGAAAAATTAATTTTACGCTACAAGATTCGAAGCTTCATGCAGAAATAGCGCTAAATACTGTAAAATGGTAAATGAACTGGCTAAAACAAAAAAAGGCACTTCTCGGACCGCAACATGTATCAAAGAATTACAGATAGATGAATCATTGATTTCTTCTAGTGAGACAATTGCGGAACACTTAAATAAATATTTTGCAGCGATTGTGACAGATATCACGCATCATTTTCTTCAAATATCTGAACAACACCATTTTTCAAAACCAAACCAAACATCTAACATACATTTGAGACCAACAATACCTAGTGAAGTGACAGAAATAATCGACAATTTAAAAAACGGCGTTTCACCAGGTATCGATAATATAACACCAGGGGACCTCAAAATGGTTAAACAGCAAATAACTAAGGCTTTAGTGAAAATCATCAACACCCACTTACAAGCCGGTACATTCCCGGCATGCCTTAAATTGTGAAGATTAACACCAGTTTTTAAAGGAGGTGACCCTTCGAATCCTTCAAATTATCGTCCAATAGCAGTCACCAGTGTGCTAAGTAAAGTGTTTGAAAGGATCATAAATGCTCGAATAATTGATTATCTCAAAGAAACATCAATTTTGGCTCCAATTCAGTATGGTTTTCAGGACCACAGCAGCACTAGAGCAGCTACTCTGGACGCGGTTCAGTTTATAAACCAATCACTGGATAAAGGTTATTACGTGGCAGTCATTTTCGTCGATCTAAAAAAGGCTTTTGATACCATTGACCACGAGATTTTGTTTCTGCGACTGGAAGAGTATGGGATTTGCATGAAATTTAAATCGGTTATCAAAAACTACCTGTTGGATAGAAGAATAGTGACAAAACAAGGAAGCTACACCAGTCAGAAATATTCTATAAACAAAGGTATTCCACAGGGATCGATCTTAGCGTCTATACTTTTCCTTATCTTCGTGAACAGCGTTCAAGATCTTAGGCTTTCTGGTAAGATAGTTTTGTTTTCTGACGATACGCTCCTCTTATATGCTGGAAAAGATGAGACAGCCATCCAAAGTACAGTAAATATGGATTTGAATATATACTTGAAGTGGCTGCGCCAGAGCAAACTCGTTATAAATGTCCACAAAACTAAATACATTAGGTTCCAGCAAAAAAATAAACGCCCTATTAATCCATGTATTCAAATTGATGGAGTTCAACTGGAGAAGGTCGATTCAATAAAATACCTGGGATTGATTTTGGATGAAAAGATGTCCTGCACCCATCACATCAACTACATGTGGAGTAAAATCGCACCATTTATCGCGACACTGAGATAACATGATTTCCTGGAAAAACGCACTCAACTCCTAATCTTAAATGCGTTTATCTTGTCTACTGTTAAATATGGAGCAGTCTTGTGGAGCCAAACAACTAAGCATAACATCGAGCTAATTGGGAGACTTGTCACTAAGGCGATAAAGGTTATATTTAGGTTGCCAACCTTAACACCAACGGGCGACGTGTACGCTCGATCAGGGTTGTTAAACATCCAACAGATTGTTAATCTCGAAAGAGGCAAAATACTTTACCAAATTATCAACAACGGGCTAAAATGGCCAGATATTCCTCGAACTGCTGGAGAGTTAACTAGCAGAGAAACAAGCCAGCAACCTTTTAGTTTGTATACCAAGAACGGATAGATTAAAGCTAGATCCAATACAACAGGCTATAGCTTTCTACAATACATTGCCAGATCCGTTAAAGAGTTCAAGCAGTATCGTGACATTCAAAGAAAACCTAAAATTGCACATAAAAATTAACAACGCACAATGACGAATAACACCAGAGTTTTTTGTATATTTTTCTCTGGACACAAGTCAATGGAGACATAATAAGTAAATAAAAATGAATCTATCATATTGATAAGAATTGTGCTGTCCCTGATACCAACAAACTAGTTGTCTGGGAAGCACTATGGAAAACTTACTGGAGGGTAAAGATGGTGCACATGGAATGTGCACGCTGATAGAGTGATAGAGAGAGTGGAAGGAAGGAGGGGGAAAAAAATCATCCGAATATTTGATGAAAGTGCAATAAAACCTGCTACCTATTCCTAAGTTTATTGGCCGTTAGTCATTATTATATTATTTTGTATGATGCTCAATTATAAATGCAGGTCGAAACATACTTTTTTCCTATAATTTTTACGATTATCATAAGCGGTTATTTCTGTTTAGTATTACGAACAATTCAAAGCGAATTATTTCGAATTGCACTTAATTCAAGTAACGTAACAATGAACATTTACACATCCATATTCACTGCATGATCTAAGATCGTGATGCAAAAAACTAAGCATTCATCACGCGTATTTGAAATAATTAATCATTTTATCTCTAGAAGTCGCTTTTCTTGCCAACTGTTTCATCTTGTCGATTGAACTCAATGTACATGTGCTTCCGTCAAGCTTCACAGAATATTCACGAAATTCACAACAAAAAAAATATCTCTTTATCCATTGAAAATTATGTCATACGTTCGCAAATGCGAGTTCGAATCAATTTTTTAACTACGCATTTTTTCGAGCTGTTCAGAATTATGTAATTTCAATTTGACTTCTAGATTGTCACGCAATATGTTTTTTATTGACTTTTGACTTTGATGAATGACTATAAAATGAGCCATTTTGAAACGAATTTTTAATGTGGAAATTTACTTCCTATTTCAAAATAATTAGCTGGCTGATTAATAAAAATATCATTCATTATTCGTAGAGATAAAATAAAATTATCTACGTCAGTCAAACTCCTTGAAATTTTCAGATCCTCATCCAAATTCGCACTTTTCTTCAACTTTAATTATTTTCTGTGAGAAGTAAAATAAAAAAACACAACAGACATCAAATCTTCCCTGCGAATCTCAATGATTTTGGTTAAGCATTTGAGTATCCCGTAATTTTCTTTCGGAAAAAATCACTTGATTTCTTCCTCAGTTGCTTTAGTTACATGCTCGTACTTATTGCCATCAATTAATTTTCAAGTCATTTTAAATTGCGAATTTCATTGATTTGTTTTCTTCTTCTTTTTTTCTGTTCACTGACTTATGATTTCATTCAGTAGCTACACATATCAGATGATTTATTAATTTCACAATTGCTTGCAAATCGTTGTAGGCTGGATGAAACTTTTAAGTTCATTAGCGAGTGAAATCAGAAGCTAAATATTAAAGTTGAATACTATAGTTAGAAAGGTTTTTTGGAATTTTTTCAGACGTAGAAACCACTAAACATAGCTTTTAAACATAGCAAATAGGAGCGCTGCAGAAAAAAATGTCTGCATCCAAAATGTTTTCTTTGGAAAGTCCAAACAATCTCATGATGAATTTTAAATTCATTTTAGCGCGTTACATACTTTTTTACGAGTAACAAGCTTACAGTTAACAGAGGGGAAGCTAATCTTGTCAGTCTGGTTGAAAATTCAATTCTTAATATTATTGATTCATGCAGCTTTTGATTCCAATTTCACCGATTGACAAATAATTTAATTCTAGGTCTTTAGAAAATGTTGAGCATGCCAATATTTACTTCCAATAAATCTACTTGCAAGTACACTGTGCATTCCAACTAAGTACTACATTTCAACAAGAATTGATTCAACGACGGTTTCGGGTCTGACACTTTTAGTGGTCCACATTTAATTAGCTAATATCGAAGCATGATACTGTAGATTCACGTCATAATGAAAACGACAACACCATAGATATATGAATTCTTGTACTCCAAATCCTTCTGCTCTCCGCAATGCATCTACGCAGGGGGCACGATTACATATCCGGTCTTGGACAGCTCACATATCTGTGCTGTGGGATAGGCCGAATGAGTTTAGCAGGCAGGTGTGTGTACGGCCCCAGAAATTCTACACTAATCTTGATGAAATGGACATACATATCCGCGTGTATCTAGATCAAAATCCAGGTTGTTGTTCAGACAAGTCGGTTCGTAACTTACTTTCGAGATCAATGGAATATCCACCGCTCCTTTGAAACTCTGTCACACAATATCCGTGCCGAATCGTTTAGATCACAAGAAAACACAGCACAACACAATATCAGTTTGAACTAAACACTCGCTTTTCAAAAAGATACTCGAAAGATCTTTTCCTTTTCGACGCACTTCTATCGGGTACCGATCACTACTCGTTCACTCGATTACTAACTCAGCTGATCTACGTTGTCTCAGTCGCTACCAGCGCAAGATCATATCGCGGTACAGGCCCAGTACAAGACAGGTGCCACTACCTCAACTTCTACCTCTTTTGCCTCTCTTACTTGGCCTCCGCGGGAAAGCGAACGCGGAATTAATTCAAAACGCGCCACATGCAAGCACCTGGAAATCTTCAGATTCAAGATACACACATGTGTCGATCATGTAGAGTAGAATATGATCGCATCGGCGCAAGCAAACATACAAGATCGTCGCATCGCAACGGATGGCAGTGGCTTGTTATCAGATGAAACTGCGAGCCAAAGAATAAAGTAGATGCATTTTACAAAAAATGGTATTTTAAGCAGGTGGATTGTGTTCGACTTTTAGCAGAGCTTGGCAATTATTCAAATGCATCTTATATAAACTCTTTATAGGGGATACGCAACACATAACATATTTTAAATTATTTTTTTTTCTTCAAATTCAATTTATCAATTTAAGTTTTAAGCTTTAGTGACGAATATTTGACATACTACAAATGTTTTCGGGGTTTTTCAAGCCTTTTCATATACATTACGATTGCTTTGCTACTATTGAAACGCAAATTACTCCAGGACAAGAAAATAGTGTGCTCTTCATAGAACATTGAGCTTATTTCTTGCACGGGCAAATAACTAGTCTTCAAGATATTGCTATAATTACTGACTACCTTAAGGGGTTATATACAGTTAGAAAAAAACGTTTTTTTATTAATTTTTTGTGAAAAGGTTTTTTACTTTACAAAAATAAGAAGTATATATGCATTTACTGCCAACATCTAAGTTTATAATGACACTAATAATTTGTAAAAATATTGATCTGGTGCGCTCCTGCAGACGATCTCCTGAAGGTCTTCCAAAAAAAGGTGTTCGGCGGTGACCACGATTTCTCCGGTATAATTCATCTAAAGTCAAAAAACCAAACAGATTCTTTTAGTAGATAGATAAAATTAGGTATTGATCGAAGGAATAATCGAAATTTATATTTTTGACAAAATGGCAGCTTCTTAAATAAAAAAATCGACTTTTCGACCAAAATTGCCATTTAAGATTGTTTAAAAAAACAACAGAAATAATTATCCGAAATGTTAATCCTCCGTTTAATACCTGAGGAATGTAACTGAAAAAGTTGTGTCAAAATTTCAAGCCGTTTGGTTGAGCCGTTTTTCAGAAATCTTGGTCACCGACTTGGAAACATAGTTTTGAGAAAAACGCGTTTAAAGTTTCGGAAAAAGTTAACACATAGATCATTTTTTTTAGTTGCATGGAGTCATCTTTTCTAGGGCTATAAGATGACCCATTTGTAGCCTCACCAGCTTCTAATACTTCAATTTGATGCTGTCTACGAGCCATTCTTCCCTCTCGCTTACTCCCATGCGATTCGGTCTGTACTCCACCTACTTTCTAACAGTCCGAGATGTGATTGCAAATATGCGTATATCTCGGAAAAAACTTGTCGGATCGGTTTGAAATTTTCAGGAAATATTATCAGTTGAATATACATTCTGAAAATGATTTTGACTGTATATAACCCCTTAAGGGGGTATTCTGGTCTAGAAATTTGATCAAATCGATTTATGTCTGTTTGCGTATTAACAAAGTTTAGACCTTTAAGAATAGGCTTTTAAAAAGATTTTCGGAAATTCGAATTATTTTTGGAGTTACTGCTATTTTTGTGACACATCAACTAACTGCCCGAAACGAGACTCCAAGTTTTAAACGCGTTTTTCTCGGAACAACTTTTCCCTATACGGTTGACATGATATCTCTAGTTGCAATGAACCGATTTACGTGAAATTTTGCACAAACCCTCTTAACACTATTGATTATCGTCTGACGTAGGGATTTTTCAAATGTTTTTTTCTACTATTTATTAAAAATCCCCAAAGTTGGAAAAATGAGGCAAAAAAGCGACTTTTTTACATGGACGCAACTTTGTGAAGAAAGAAAAGTTTTTTCAAATCGCCTACGTCAGACGGATTTCACATTCTTCTTATTACAGAATTCACCAAAAATGTATGTTTCAGATCATCAGGCAGGTTGGGATCATGTCAACCATGAGACAAGTTTTTTTTTTGAGCCTTCACTTCGCCGGCCTGTCTCTACATCAATTTTAATTTTTTTTATTATTTGAATACATTTTTGTACTTTAAAAATGTTAATAAAAGACTTGTAAAAAAATATATACCAAAAATGTTGATGGTTTTTTTTTATTGCGTCCGTAAAATCACCTCAAAATCAAGCCTCTAGACCAGAATACTGCCTTAAGGCGAAAGTTTGCCATGTTCGGTGGCATTACTACGGTGTATAAAGCAATAAAGGTTCATTTTACAAGAACCTAACCGATTGCGTAAACAGGCATTTAAAAAGGGGGTCCTTTCCGTAATATCTCAAGTTATTAGTAATTACACCAATATTTAAGCAGATTTCTCAAACTAATATGAGCCCAAACCGATCACCAGTGGTTCTAAGTAAGGTGCTTGAAAAAGTTTCGCATTCTTGTTTACATGATCTTTCGAAAGGCAGCCAAATCTTATATGCACACCAATATGGCTTCCAGGAGCGCAGCAACGCAACAGCATATGTACTTGATGCAATAAATTACACATACTATGGCTTCAACAAAGAAGTTAAAGAAGTTAAAATATTCAAAAACATTATTAACCCTACTTGACAAACAAACAAATTATACGAAGAAATCATTGTATTATTCCACATTGTATTATTCCACATTCCACAGGGATCGATTCTTGCACCATTGTTGTTCCTTCTTTATGTTATCAGTATAAAAGACGTCATTCTGTCTGGTAGAGAAGCTGTGTTTGCTAATTGCACATTCCTTCTGTACTGTGCTAAAAATGAACAAACGATGCAATCTATTTTAAAACCCGATTTGGAAAGATATATAGCGACAACAGGCTTCAAGAAAGCAAAGTAACAAAAGCAAAACTGATTACATGATTTTCACACCAAAGGAATAAATCTGATGTAATCTCACAGCTCACAAACAATGCTATTTTTTTCAAAGAATCGTCAGTATAAAATGTATCGGCTTAACTATAGATGAAAAAAGTCTAGCGCATCACAACCGCTAGAAAACTAATTTTCGAAGAAGTTATCTTGGAGGGATTTAAAAATGTGTGAAGACGTTATACACTTCTTTGTAGTATCATATCAACCATTTCTTACTCAAAGGAGCAAATATCATTTTCGGACATTTTCACAATTTTTCAACGAAATTCCTACAGAATTAGAAATGCAACAAGATCCACTTATCACATGAATTTCGTTTTGATTTCGTTACTGCATCGGAAGTTATAGGGAAAAAACCTTTATTTTGCTGAGCAAATTTACAATGCTAATTTTTCAACAAAATTTCTATGAAATCTATTTTAGAGCAAGGTTCACCTACTGCGTGAATTTTTGTTAAAATCTGGTGGCTAAATCGGAAGCTATAGGCCAAAAACGATTTTTATTTCTCAGCGATTATTCCAAATGGCACCGCTGCCACAGTATTGCCTGTATTTCAAAATCACTTCTATCAGACTTGGTCCTAGCTAATTTCAATATGTCCTGTAAATTTCATATTGATCACATTATCCGATCGTCAGTTCTTGTAAATAAAAGTTTTGAGTGCTAAAAATCGAGGTAATTTGATCACGGGTTGCCGTTCTTGTTTACCGCGGGATTTTGAAAATTTTTATTTAATTTGGTGGACAAAAGTCAAAAGTTATCAATAATTTGAATTCATTTTCAAAAATCAAAAATTTTTCAGGAAAGTCGATGATTTGAAGGATTTTTTTTCAGGAGCCTGCTGTAGCTACAGACACGACTGCACAGTCTTGAAAGTCCATGTGTGTTAAATTCTAGTCTACATTAATACGCTCTGAAAATTTCACGATGATCCATTGTTTTTCTTAGAAGATATGACAAATCAAAATTTGAAAAAAAGTCCTTGCCTACTTTTAGGCAACGCCTACACAAGGCTCAAAATTTCCAATTCTTTATCATAAACAAACTAAAAACATAATAAGTTTTCATTCTTTATACTTTTTTCTAACAAAAATTTACACTACTTGGAAATATAGGAGTACCTGAAAATTCACTGAAAAGCCCACCGCTGCCAAAAAGTTTAAGATATCTGAATTCTAGCAAGTCATTAACCTATCCACTATATACATCTATGTCTTCCGAAAATTCCAGCTCAATCGGATTGGCCACTCCAGAGATTATATCCCTTAAGCATTTTGCTGATATATACATGTATATATATATATATAAATATATATATATATATATATATATATATATATATATATATATATATATATATATATATATATATATATATATATATATATATATATATATATGTATATATATATATATATATATATATATATATATATATATATATATATATCACGAATTTTCGGCGAAGCGAGTTTAATACTAATTTTCTTCGAAAATTAGAAAAAAAATTCTTCGAAAATTAGTAAAAATGACATGGCCGTACCACATAAATAATATTTGACGCAAACTGCAAACACCCTTGATAGGCGCATCTGCAACTATCCTATACACATAGCAAAAGCAACTTTGAATTCTATTGGTATAGGCAGCGAAAATAATTTTTAAGCTTCTTATACGCAGAAAGAATCTGGACTGTTAAGTCCGTGCGAAATTATTGATATGAAAAGAGCCAAGCTTGTGTTCAAAATAGTGAAGAATAATGAAGTTTCTCCGTGTGATTCTGGAAATTTATCTACACAAACTCCTTGAACTGATCTCCTAAAGAATCCAACAGCATGCTGGACTTTCAAAGCGATGTGAAATCATTCATCATCAGGTCTTGATAAAACACAATAAACAGAGTTTGTATGTAAACTTTTTCTCTGATACATGTCCTGTGGTAATTATTCAAATGTGAAGATGTGTTTATATCTATTCCACAAATTGTCTGCAAAGTACAAGCAAAATATTCGAATAATTTGGATGCACATGGACCCTGATATGGAGAGTCTGGATGGAAGGAGGTGTCTAAAAAATTATCACTAATATGACGTCTTATTTTACTCCCAACTGCGGTCAAATTTCCACAGCGAGGTATAAGTTTTTTCTGTGGCTCGTATTTATAACTTGAGTAGAGAAAAAGCTGTATCTGTTGACGTCACACAAAACCAGCAAGAAAATTTCTACTATTTGAGTTCTGCAGTTTTGAGAATTGTGTGAAAAAAACCTAAAACCGGGAATAGGTCAAAGACTTCTTCAAACAAGTTTTCCTTCTTGTCCCGATTGTGAGACAATGGAATCCCATTAGGCATTCCTAAGCTCCGAATGTCCTGGTCAGCGCAAACAAGGTCTCCCCGCTGTGATCTGACGTGAAATGTGCGGCAAAAAGTTTTCCAAGCAGTTTACAAGCGATTTTCGTCTCACATACAGGCTAGGCGCCTTAACCACCCGAGTCCACCGAGCTTTACCTAAATGATTAAATATTTTTCTAGGTAGATAGCGTACAATTAATGGCTTTATTGAACTTGAGTGGCGGCCCTCTTATAGTCCAGTCAAAAATCTCAAAAAATGACCCAACCTCTGGAAAAATCCGAAAGTTTTGAATGATAAATGTACCAAAATTCCTCAAGAATATGAAGCGAGCTCTAGCGGCAATCAGCGAAAACAGCACACTTTTTTGGTTTTTCGTTAATATCTCGAGAACCGTTGGTCGGAGGCAAAAGTTGACTTTATACATAATTAAAGCTTATTAAATTTGCAATAAAAATGATTGTACACATTTGTCTTACATTTGTAATGGCTCCCGAGTTATACGGCATTGAAGATACCGTTTTTACTAATTTTCGAAGAAAAGTAGTATTAAACTCGTTTCGCCGAAAATTCATATTTCTTTATATATATATATATATATATATATATATATATATATATATATATATATATATATATATATATATATATATATATATATATATATATATATATATATATCATCAAAATGATTAAGGGAGATAATCTCTGGAGTGGCTGATTCGATTGAGTTGAAACTTTCGGAGAACGTAGATGTATTTAATAGGTAGGTCCACAACTTGCTGAAATTCAGATATCCTAAACCTTTTGGCGGCGGCGAGCGTTTTAGTGAATTTTGAGGTACTCCTATATTTCCAAGCAGCGTGAATTTTTGTTCAAAAAAAGTATCGGGAATGAAATCTTATTATGTCCTAAGCTTGTTTATGGTAAAGAATTGGAAATTTTGAGCCGTATGTGGGTGCAGCGTGCCTAAAAGTAGGCAAGGATTTTTTTTCAAATTTTGATTTGTCATTACATCTGACCGAAACATTGGATCATCGTGAAATTTGCTGAGCGTATTGATGTTGACTAAAGTTTAATACACATGAATTTTCAAGGTAGTGCGGGCAACCCTGTAGCTGCGGCAGGCTCTTGAAAAAAAATCCTTCAAATCATTGAACCTCCTGAAATTTTTTTGATTTTTGACAAAAAATTCAAATCATTGATAAATTTTAACGTTTGTGCATCATATCAATTTAAAGTTTTTGAAATTCCGATTTGCGCAAGAACGGTAACCCATCACTAAATTACCTCTATTTTCAGCACTCGAAAGTTCTGTTCACGAGAACTGACGACCGGATAATCCGATCATAATGAAATATACAGGACATGTTGGTATTAACTAGGATCAGGTCTGATAGGAATGATTTTGAAATGCAGGCAACCCTGTGGCAGTGGTGCCATCTTGAAAAATCACTGAGAAAAAAAACAGCTTTTTGGCCTATAACTTCCGATTCAGGCATCATATTTAAACAAAATTCACACAATATTTGGTTCTTACTTAAGATAACATTTGGTGAAAATTTGGCTGAAAAATTAGAATAGGGTTGCCAGCTATGGTAATTTTTGTCTCCTAAATCTTGCAAATTTGCTCAGCAAAATAAAGCTTTTTTTCCTATAACTTCCGGTGCAGTCATGATATCAAAATAAAATTTATCTAGTAAAAAGATTTTGATGTGAGCCAAATATCATAGGAATTTCGTACAAAAATCGTGAAAGGGTTGCCAGCTATGACCATTTTTGTAATTTTTTAGAATTTCTTTACGGCGCGATTATGTCATTAGATTTGCAAATGGGAACGATCCTGCAATGAAAATTAACAACAAATATTAACGCTTTAAAAATTTGAAAAGTTTTGAGGGTGGTAACCCTAAAATTTTTTTCACCCGTATAACTTCTAGCGCAGTGATTCAATCGAAACGAAATTTACTGGTTGGGTTTAACTTAACGTGAAGCAGATTTGGAATATATTTTGCTTTGGTGCTGACACAGGGTAACCAGCATTTGCCACTTTCGTAACTATTGCATCAACAGATGCTTCAAATTACATACACATATGCAAAACATTTGCAATAAAACTAAGAAACCAATTATTAAATTTTCCGAGTTTTGAACATTTTTCGGATGGCAGCCTCAAACAACGTTTAACCGCTGAAGCTTTCGATGAAATCCTCCGATGAGAACGAAATTCAAAGGATAAGTTGATTTAAGTATGAGCTTGTGAAGGTTAACTTATTGCTGCTTCGTTGGGAAAATGTTGCCAGCACTGAACATTTTCATCATTTGTGTTATAGTTGAATTCTGTTGCTTTGAACAAGGAATGGTTGATATGATTCTACAAAAAAGTGTATTACGTCAAACCACATTGTCACTCAAAGACAATTTCTTCGAAAATTAGTTTTCTAGCGGTTCAGGTGCGCTAGAGTTTTTTTCCCTAAAATTGTCGAGAAACTCGTCATCCTCCACCCAAATACCTTTCCTTCCTTCCACAACTAAGCTGGCGGTTAGTTCCAATCAGGTGACGCTACAGTCCGTGTCTTTGCGTGAGTGTGATGTGCGGTAATTCGTTACTTTATGAATTTTTGTGCGTTCTTACCATTTTAGTTCGGTCCGGGCCTAGTGTTTTGCACAGTAGACGTATGACGTGTTTACATAACTGACGTATGAAATGGAAGAAAACTATTTGTTGTCCGACAAATTTCTTGGTTCACCTTCTGATGTAACAGCTGTTAATGTGAAGGGAATCAGATTGTTACTGGTAGCTAGTAAGGGAAGAAAAGATATCTTGAGTTCTAATGTTTTTGGTATTAAGAAAATTAGATTACACACTGAGTGCCGAAAAGAGTACACGCGGCATGAGTCTGCTGCAAATTTCTCTTCATCAGCACAATGTAGCTCTTTGCTCCAAACAAGGTCGCCAGTGAAAACATTATTTGGATTCAAAACAAAATGTTTCTTTTGTGAAGATGTTATTAATGAAGAGTATTTTAAAAACAATTAAAAAACTTATTAAAGCCCGCAGAGATGAAAGACAGCATGCTTTTTGTGCATGCGTTCAGCGGATGCGGTACAATTTTAACTGCATATCGAATAGAGAAACTTTTCTGTTTGAAATTTCTCAAGAAGCAAGTTGTACTGCAAGGTGTTTCTGAAATATTTAACAACCCGAAGTCATCCCGTGTACAACCTTGAAAAAAACAGACAATTCGGTGCAAAAAACAAACACTAAACATTTGATACGTGAAGATCAAAACACTGTGCTTGTGCTTGCTGGACGCTTAACCTGAAGTCAGGTGAGATGGCACATTTGTATTTTATTGCTATTAATTTGCCTTGTAATACTTTTCAATTAATCGGTTGTAATGTTCTTATCTGTATGATGGTTCTCTCACACCATCATCCTTTGCATAGTTACCTCTTCTTACTGTGTTTCAGGCAGCAAGTGCAGAAGCTAACCAAGATGAACAGATTGTAGGGCTTTCTACCAAGAAGCAGTAACAGTTTGATTGATTTTTCTATGTATTTTGTTGTTTAACAAGAAAAATGTGTACAATCATTTTTTTTGCAAATTTATTAAGCGTTAATTTTTATAGAGTTAACTTGTACCTCTAACCAACGGTTCTCGAGATATTAACAAAAAACCAAAAAAGTGTCCTGTTTTCGCTAATTGATATATATTCATGAGGACTTTTGGTATATTTGTCCCTAGGTGCGTATAAATCAATGTGCAAAGTTTCAAAACATTCGGATTTTTCCATAGGTTAAACTTGGTTTGGCTGGGCTATTATTGCTTCCTACATAGTATTATCGGCACTTATGTGCTGTGTTAGCTTTTGTGTCACCAACTCGATCTGGGTGAATGATTTTTGTACAGCTGGTTTATATATTCCAATTATTACCTAGATTACCGTTGGATTTGATGACCATGGTCTCTCTGGTTGACGTGCCACAATATCGGCTTACTGGCTCGGCAAACCATCCTATTCACGGAATCTGGATACCAATCTGGTTATTTTTACTTGGCTTGTTACGTTGTTTATAGGAAACCTACAAAATCGTCTTAGTTTGGTGAGGATACCGTATTCCCTCATGACTGTATATAGTTTTACCCTAGCAGCGTTAACATCTATATATATAAACGGTAAAACGAAATAGTGAATTCTAGACATTTTTCTATCGCCTGCATAAGAAAAAAAAATCTGATCAATTGTTTATTTGCCTGAAATGGACCCACTTTGATATTAACTAGTGATGGCTTTAACGTACGGCGCCAAGAACTCTTGCAGATTAAAGGAGAGCCTCTTATTGGCAGTACTCAACAGCTTTATACCGCTAAAGCTGTCGCACATTGTTACATCTCCTTTCTTCTGTATGGTTCATATTATTCCTTTCCGCCAGTCTTCTGACATCTCTCCCTACTCTCATACGTGCAATATAATTTTGTGAATTGTTTGGTGTGAGGCGGGTCTCCTATATGAAATCAGCTTAGCTGGTATGCTGTTTGGCTCCAGGGGCTGTGTTAAATTGCAGCTGAGTTATGGCTCTTTAAACCGCTTCCGTGCTTGCTGGTGGCAGGAAAAGGTTTTCTTCTTGCATTTGAGCCTCCAACTCTTCGTTTATTTGACCGTTTAGCAATACACTGAAGCTAACTTATCATTGCTCCAAAATACTTTCAACATCGTCGATCAGATTACCCTGTTTGTCTTTACGCTACGTTCAGCGTGGTGTGTACTGTGTCATGTGTCGGACTATTTGATAGAACCTTCAAGCCTGGTGTGGACCTTACTCTTTAGCTCTTCCTATTTCAAAGATCAGGTACTTCTTCCAGACTACTTTCTTCCGTCTCCGAGGTCTCTGCTCTGTTCTTCTGTTTATATTCTTCCTGGCTTGCCCGCGTTCGATGAGATTGCTGCATTGCTGGTCATGGAACATTTTGACGTTCTGAAGTATAATGGTCCCAGGATTTACTCTCTCTCCATCGTGCTCTTCAAGGGCGAGGTATTACTGGTACCCTGAAGAGGCTATATGGGGTGCTGAAAACTTCAGCATCAGCTCTTATGACGGAGCAAAGTTCATTAAGAAAATATAGCTAGAAATTATTTTGAATTATTATTTATTTATTTATTATTGTCTAAATCAACAGATACAATTACAATCAAAGACTAGACAAATAATAAACTATGTATATATATATATATATATATATATATATATATATATATATATATATATATATATATATATATAAAAGAAAATAAAGAAAATAATGAAAATAAGATAAGGTACAAAAATTTAAAAACAAAAGAATAAAGAGAAAAAAAGACAATAAATTCCAACTAAACAGAGTATATAAAAGGTGGTAAAAAATCTTATCATAAATTCCATACAGAAATTTAATTTGAAAATTCAGCAGCTTAATGAACTTATTTCGTAAGCAAAAACGATATTTCTGAATATTTCTTTAAAAGTGCGTAACGAAGATGGAAGAAGACCAATATTCAAGCAATTATGTTGCCTAGGCAAGTGCAAGAGTGGAGAGTAAAAAATTTGTATGAGTACGAGCGAACGGTACGCTGAGGGCAAATGAAGACCTGGTAAAGCGTACCGGATAACAGAAAACTACGCCCTGGGCATATATGTAACAGAACGTTAATAATTTTGTGCAGGAGATATTCGTCAAGATACATTCTGCGTGACAGGAGGGTAGGGATTTCAAGGATGGAAAGGCGCATACTATACTCACAGTAGTGAATGCGGAACTTGAGGCATAACGAGCGAGTAAATCTGCGTTGCACAGACTCAACAGCATCACTTAGGAAACGATAACGAGTAAACCAAATTTGACAACAACATTCGAGAACACTGCACACGAAGGAGATGTGCAGAAGTACACACGAGGAAATACAAGTGAAAGGTCTAGACGCTCTAAGAATGAAACCGCACAAATGCGATGCCTTGAAAGTGACACGCAAAATGTGGACATCAAATTTTAGTTTAGTGTCAAAACCTACACCAATGTCCATAAAATTATCAATAAACCTGCGGAAAGAACCAAGGATGGACTAGGAAAGCGTGATGAGGGATAATTTACATGTAAAAAACATCTGGAAGGATTTAGTAACATTAAGGTTAATACAGTTGACAGAACACCAGTTGTCTAGAGCAGACAAGTCATCCTGAAGCTGGGAGCAATCATCTACTAATTTAATCACCCTGAGTAATTTCAGATCGTCAGCGTACAAAAGACACGGGAAGTTGAAGTGGTAAGGAAGATCATTAACAAACAGGAAGAAAGGGAGAGGACCAAGAATCGAGCCTTTCGGAACACCACAAGTAGGATAGAAGAGGGAAGAAGTGCAAGAGTGAACCGGTACAAAAGAAGCACGATCGCGAAGGTATAAAGAAAAGCAGTAACGAAGCTGGCCCGAATTATTTAAACCATTGAGCTTTGAGGAGAGGATTTCATAGTCAGAAGCCTTGGCAAAATCTTTATATAATAGATCCACTTGCTTTTCCACTTGAGACAAAAGTATTGGTGAACGAAAGTAAGTTGGAAACTGTTGACTTACCTTTGACGAAACCATGTTACTCAGAAGCGAGAAAAGGTTCAGCTATGGGATATACTCTGTTGTAAACTCCTCTTCCGAGAAGCTTATTGAAGAGAACGGATATGTGGCAATAATTGGAAACGCAGGGCAAATGTCCGGCTTTGAGGATGAAAAATATATTTGCGGATTTCGCGGAAGAAGGAAAGGTACAAGAAGAAATACTAGTGTTAGATAAGCCATCGTGTCCGCAGCTGGTACTGCTGTCTAGATTAGTAAGCAAACCTTCGACCTCCATCGGGTTCATCAAAAACAAACAAAAACTAGTAACATCTGAAGAAGAAATATTGGCAGAGAAGGATGAGCTAAGTTGAGAGGTAGCAGAAGAAAAGAAATGAGCAATCAGCTCACATATTTCTTGAGGCGAGGAAACAGACAAATCATTTAAGTACATCGCAGAAAGAGTAGGAGATTTTTTTAAGGGAATGAATAAAGGACGAGAAAAAACATAGAAGAGTTAGGAAGACCAAAATCAAGTATTCTGTTAGTAAAATTTCTGTTAGTATACGGTTAGGAATTAGAAATTTTTCGAATTGGCTATTATATGTAAGTTTTTCCCCTTTTTGCCTCATGTATTTTATTGCTTAAAATGAGATAACCATAATAATATTAAAATGTAGAAGTAGTTTCATATTAAAATTAAGTTTCATATGAAAATGTAGAAGTAGTTTCAAAAAATTTTGTCCAAAGCTAATATACAATCTTTTATTTCAATTTATCTTTTATTTCATGAATCTATTTTCTAATCTGCAACATATTTGTATTTTTTTTTAATTCTTCTAATTACAAATAACTTTGTTGAACTGCAACGTTTTTGTTTCCTCGAAGCAACCCTGCATCCTAAACGAAAGCCTTTATTGCTCTACTCAGCGCTTTGGTGCCGATATTTGGTGTAACTGCTTCCTCTGCATCTGTACCTGGTTTTGATGGCTGTACTATTTTTATACATAATTTTTTTTCTTTGGGCTTTGGTCTACTAGTCATACCTTCGATTTTGGTGGGGTCAGTTTTTACTACTCCAGTATACACCACATGGCCAAGGTATTTTACTTCATTGCTGGCAAAACTATGGTGCTGAAACTCAGTTTCAAGCAAGGAGCTGTTAGTCTTCTGAAAACGTCCTCCGGACTTTTCAGGTGTTCCACGACTATTTGCACTTATAATTATGTCATCAGAGACATGAAACACGTTTTCCACCTTTGCACATGCATTTTACGCTCCATGAGTCTTTTCAAGGCTGCAGGGGTATTGCAAAGCCCAAAACGGTATTACTATAATGCCGGATTTACACTCTCCCCGAGATATGGCAAATGTTGCCCAAAGGAGAGTGCAAATGGTTATTTCGTCTATTCTTGCTTGTTTTTCACATGCCAAAACATGGCAAACACGAGAGTATGATTGGTGTTTTTTCCTGGCGCTTACCTGTTTTATGGGGATTTTATGAGTGTTTCGGAGGGTTCATGAGGATCTTGTCCTAGCTTGAGGCCGCTCGAAATGTTGTAGGTTTTACGTATATAGTCATAGGGGTTAAAAAAAATATCTGGCACTGGCTCCGATAATATCTACAAATCAGTTTGTTTTGCCTAAGAAATCAGAGACAATATGCATCATAGCGGACAAAATGCATGAGCATGGATGAGAACGAGGTACACTGTTCGATTATTTGCAAAAAAAATTTCTGAACAGAGAAAATGCTACCTACCTGCAATACATGTATATTTATTTTACTCAATGCAAACAAGACGATTATTTTAGAGATAAAAAGGGTCTATCGCTCGATAAAAATGGGTCTATCGCTTAAATAAATAGCTTTGAGTGAAGACTTTGAATACAAGTTTTTTGGGAGTTAATATCCCAAGTTAATTGAAGAAATGTTCGTCATGTGTGGAAATCCAGTATTACACAAGCCAGTTTCAATAGAAAAGGTCATCTTGGCAAAATATCAGCTTCAATTTTTAGCGCAATCGCATCTCAAGTACCCTTTTTCTCAGTAATTCCAAAACTGATAAACCAGTGGTCATATATCATTTGTCCATATTGTTGATCCTGTGGCTATGACGGCTCCCCGAGCATTTGACAGACTCAAAGATTGATACAAGACGTCCGCTAAAGCATCCGCCACAGAGTCTTTCAGTATTCGTTATTAGCCAGCCAAAGGGCCTGCTGAAGCTACTCATCGCGCAACCCCTTCATGAATCTCTTTCATCTCAACTCTTTGGTATTGGCTTAGGATAAAAGAAAAGTGTCAGGCACTCGATATCCTCACCCAGCTTTTGAAATGTTTCTCTTTACTTCTAGGCTCGCGTTTTTAGCTGTATACGAGTATAGCACTTTTAAGTGGCTCATGGTATCGTATGTCTAAAGTATTGATGAAGCTAGAGTAGCTGAAGCTATTCTCAACTACTGTTTGTTTAGATTCGTAAAAATGCCCAATGTTCGAAGTTCGAATCTCAAATCTAGTACCTTTTCTCACAAGTCACTGCCAAAGTGGAATTAAAACATAATCAAGTAGGCAGTGGAATATATTCTGTGAAGTCAGCCGGATTGGAAAAGTTCAGTCCAACAAATAACATCGTGTGGCAGTTTGTGGCGGTAGTAAGTAGTAATATTAGTTTTAAAAAGATTATGGGTCCAGCCTGATAAAACACTTTGTTTAGTGGAATTTATCTGGCTATCCTGAACAATTTGCGTAGGATGTGTGGCGCTAGTAGTTAATGATATTAGGTTCAAAGTTCGTGGGTCCAGCCTGATAAAACACTTTTGTTTAGTGGAATTTATCTGGCTATCTTGAACAATTTGAGTAGGGTGTGTGGCGTTAGTTATTAATGATAGTAGTTTGTTAAATGTTAAATAATTTGTCAAGTGTTGACAGAAATTTCAACTATGAATTAATATACTAACATAAATCTTCTTTTAAAATAAACCTAACGTTTTGTATGAAAATCCAAACTAGTTTTCATTATAACACCTCGAACGTTCTGTCCAATTTCAGTAGACCGAGAAATCAATTCTCCGTTAAACAGCTCCGATGGGCTGAAATAATTCAACTGTGGTTTCTTTTAGTAAAACTATTAACGATGTCACGAGTTATTTTTTTTTGTGTGCAATAGATAGAATTTTCAAATTGCAACATATTGCTTGAAACTGCATTAAACGGTTCAGGTTCTATTAATTATTATTATTAGTATTTTTTCTGAAACGTGGTTCATGAGCTTGGGATTCTTTGAATTTTCAAAATCATAGCAGTTTGCTTTCGAGACAAAGCACACTTATTAAACATTTAAAAATATAAAACGTTCATAATTCAATAAATAATTCTTTGTTCAACTCTAGGTGATAGCTGTACAATAAACATCCTTAGTTTTTTATCCTTTTTTCGTGAGTGTACGGTTGATAGATCTCCTAGGAGCTATGTGAGCTCTGCGGAGACATCTTCCTCGTCATAGGAAGTGTAAACTCCCTTCAGGAGGACTGTTGTCCTTTTAACGCTTTGTGGCGTATAAGCAAAACAATGTATAGACCTTGATTTGAAAATTTCGAAGAGCCGTTGATGCGACTCAAGACTCTTAGGAAAAAGAGTGATTTTGTTGAGGCTAGTAGTCCTCGCCTCGAATTCAGGAATTTTTTCCCCGTTTTTCCTGAAACCTTTAAGCTCCAGTCTGTAGAACACTATGGGAAGGATCCTGCTACTTTTTTCTCTTTGGGCTTTGCCTTCAGGAGTCGAAACCTTCCTTCCTATAGGTTTCGCGGCCATAAGACGTGGAGATGGGAGAAAAGGTGAAGGGGCAGCTGAACTAGCCCTTTTGACAACCTCGGAAAGTTCTAGGTAGCTGACTGATGTGTTATCAGATACTCTTTTTTGGCTTTGGGCCAAATGGCGATAAGGGTGGTGAAGTGGTATTAACCCTTTTTCTACCACCAGGAATTGCAGTTGGTGTATTAAAAAGGCTGCCAACAAACTCACAAGTAACCTGTGCTCCTTGAACACTATTGCTATGGCCTTCATTAGTGTCTATTTTCTCTTCACTTTCGCTTTCCTCGATCGTGGTTTCTTCCACGTCTGTTTCAAGGTCCGCTGCAAGATCATCTCCTGTAAGGTAAAATTACACAATTAAACTCTTCCTGTCTTTGAATAATCATTATTACTGTGTATGGATAAGTTTTATTTGATAATAGAACACCTTTTGTCTACCTTAAAGGGTTACATGGGTTTCAGAGAAAAAAAAAAAACACGCAATTTTTAAATGTTTCAAAAATAAAAACTAATGTATTAAATTATTCGAAATTATTGTTAACAACTAAAGTAACTCTTGAACTATATGTAAAAAAAATTTTACACAAAAATATTGATAATGCGCCCTCTGGCAGCTATTTTACGAAAAGGCTCGAAAAAAATGCGGTGCCAACGATAACTCAAAAACTAATGCACCAATCTTAACCAAATTTCGCACACTTCTTTTAAATAGTATTTTCTTGTACTTGAACGAAGGAAATTGTGTTTCGTTCATTAGAATTTAATACACATGGAATTATTTATTGAATTTTTGGGTCAAAAATTAAATTTTTTACTCGCAACGTTGCCAAAAGTTCAGATTTCAATATTTTTACAAATCCTTCGTTTAAGTACAAGTCAAACTTATATTCTAACAGAAACAATTTGATTTTTTTGTTTCGGATGAATCCAGCTCAAGATATCGTTGGCACCGCATTTTTCGAGCCTTCTCGTAAAATAGCTGCCAGAGGGCGTATTATCAATATTTTTGTCTAAAAATTTTTTTACATATAGTTCAAGAGTTACTTTAGTTGTTAACAATAATTTATAATAATTTAATACATTATTTTTTATTTTTGAAACATTTAAAAATGGCATTTTTTTTTTCTCTGAAACCCATGTAACCCCTTAAGCAACTAAAGTTATTCACAGCAAATTTACATGATTATTATAAGGTTGAGTTAAAAAAAATTCTTGGTTAGTTTGTGTTGACTTACGGTGCGAAACATGCATATGACCTATTTTAGACAGACAAATCTTCCCCAAAGATAACTTTGTGAGATTAGTTTGACGGATTATGAAAAATGAGCCAACAACAGAAGTGTTAGAAAAATAAAGGACAATAATTGAAAAATCGACACTCTTCAATGGATTTGTGGACAAGCGATATCATCATTTTCCTAGTAAAACGGTTCCACAAAAGACTCGTGGGACTCAACGACAGACACAGAATTGTTTGATGCTGGCTTTATCATGATATGATCATCCTTTTAATCGTTATCGTTATTCACAAATCATTTAAGTCAGGAAATGCTGAATCGACTATGGCTCTCCATTGTGTTGGATATATTGTTCCACAAATTATATTAAATTTTTCATTATCTCGCTGCTTCTTCAATGGAGATTCGCAAAATGAACATCAAGGAAAAATGATCAGTACTTGTTTCCGCGTTATAAAATTTTCGATTTCTATACCAAGTGCCTAACAAGCTAATTATAAGTAATAAGTCCTTATAATTTTCAACCTCAAACCACAAAGCATCAACCACAACATTAGCATCAAATACGAACAAAACAAAACTTTCCCTTTAACATGAATACACCCCAACAAATACCTGTGTATCATTCTCAGCATCCCCAAACGTATAACATAAATCCCGGCTGACCTAAATTCGTACTCGAAGAAGTTCAAAGTCATCACTTCCTCGCATTATTGTTTTCTTCTGCGGCTATCAGGAATCGTAAGCCTCGTATTCACACTTCAGCATGTCACGATGTATTTCGCGAAGAAAACTCAATTTACATGAAATGTCATCTCCATCGTACATAAACAAAAATCTTCCAAATATTTCACAAAGCGAAAATGCGAGACGCGGAAATGTAAAATAAATATAAAAAGGGATAAGCACGAGTACGCCTCTCAGAAAAATCCTATCTCGCTGCTTTAATTCCAACCATGTGGAGCAATGTTTGTGTGAAAAGCTGCCGTTATTTGTAAGATGTCGTCTTGAGAGATTTGGATGGATCCCTAATATGAGTAGCGTCGCAAGTAAGATGGATCCTACGCATTTGAAAATCCGCTGAAACATATTGCGCTCGTTTACATCTGACAGAGTAAAGCTTTTAAACAAAAACACAGCAATATTTTTGTAACGCTTAGGCGAAATCTCGAGCGATGGGTGGGAGTGTTAGCAAAAAAATTGAAAAAATAGGAAATACATGGCAGTAAACAACAAAGCAAACAAACATTTCGTCTCAAACCGCTCACACTTCACGATACAAATGTGTTTTTTTTCCAGGATTGATCTCATTGCCAACGCTCGTGCTGATATATTGTACGGGTGAAAAATCCTATAGGCGGTAAGTCTGAGGCTTATGGATGGGGTTGGCATTCGCACGGTAGTGCGAAATCGAAGGATTTTAAAGAATTTGTCTTGATGCAGTACAATTTCATGCGGCGGTATGTGTATCAGTTGAGGGTTTAAACTGAAATATTTTCTATGTCTGTAAATTAGTGAAGCGAGTTCGTTGGTTGTTTCGGAAGAATAATGCTACGAAGCTTTGAAGGTGCTGCTTCTAGAAAAGTCTTATTTTTCAGCACCATCACTTTAGATAAAATACCGATTGCTTCTCAATTCAAGGTTTTAAATGTTACCGGAGAGGGACGAAGGTGTAAATATTATAAGTCTAAGCTTCCATTTTCACTTTCCTCTACTCGAATAGATGGTAATTAAGTGTCACCGATATATTTAAATTTTCTTTGCAATATATTAGCTTTCAGGAACCCGATCATTCAGATCGTTGTTTGACAGTTAGATGAAACGTGTTTTTATTGTCGTCAAATCTTGGTAGTTTGTGCACAACCCACAACCTGGAAAAGGATTCATTTGTGTGAACAAATATTAGGAAGAACTGAGTACAGTCGTGAACAACTTCACGACCGTGCGCCTTATTACATGAAAGTATCAATCAACGAGTTCTTTGCCAGCAAAAACAATCCTGTAGCTTCTCCGCCTTTTTCTCCTTGTGACTTTTTCTTCGACCCGAGATTTGAAAATACATTCAAGGAGTGTCATTTTAGGGCACTAGAAAATATTAGAACGATTTTTTGCAAGCTTTCTTACTAACAAGCAATACTAGGTCAGCGTTTATACAGCAAATTCTCTCCAAGGGCCTGTCAAATCAAAGTGCCAGATAACTTTCTGGCACTTTGATTAGACTAACTCTGCGTACCATATTCATCTCTGGACTTCCGTTCCAACAGGCCAACCCTAAGTAAAACCTATGGAATATACCGATGGCTCATTCATTTTTCCGTCAAACCAAGACTCGCTCAACGAAATCAAGAGCCTTATGGCAGAAATAAATCTTTGGAAATGACATATGAAACCAACTAGCAGTAAGACACAACTCTGTGTAACTCGCAGTCCTTCCTAGCATCGGAGTTCTCTAATCACTTGCAATAAAACCCAAAAACCCGCTGTGTTGTTCGAAACTTCTAAGGTTACTGCTAGCTCCTCGCATAGGAAACTTGGATTCGATTTGCATGAAATTCCAAACCTGAATCTTGAATGTGGCAAAAAATCAAACACCTTTTCGCCAAAAAGATTGTCATGAGCGCCAAAGCTAAGTCTACTTGTTATCAGATCCTTATCCGGCGTATCCTGATTAAATCATTCCTGAAGTATATATTCTGAGACTACCTTTCTTTTCCGCGGTGTGCTTTGAATTGATGTCGTTGGATTTTTTGGGGATATCGTTAAGGATTTATGTTATCCCAACAAGCGAGCAACAATTCATGAAATAAATCATAAAATTGGTCCGACTATTTATGAGATACAGCCCGCAATCATTGAAAATGTACTGAAAAATTGATTTGACAGGATGGGCAACTAACAGACGAGCCAGATTAGCCATTTGAAACAATTGAAATTTATCGCTATTCGGAAGGATCAATTTTTTTGTCAAAGCCAGAATTTTTGTTTAGTATTTACTGGTTTTTAAATTTGATAGCAATATTATAAGTATTATTTAAATTCAATACCCGGAGCCAAACTGTAAGTCCGCACAAAAATTGCTGACAAATAGTCCCCCGGATAATATAGTTTGTCCAACTTGGCTCTTAGAGTAGGAATATCAAAAATGATAGATGACTTAGCTACAGTCTTCCAAAAATACTTCAACCATAGAATATTTCCAAAACAATAGAAGTTGCCTAGGTTTTTGCTCATGCTTAATGTTGGTATGGCTTTTAATGAAGGGTGGTATGCTTTCTAATCATCCAATTAACTGCTTGAAACCATAAGTAAAATTATTGAGTGCATCATTAAAAATATACTTGATCCAATCATAGACAAAATAAGCATCTTTTTCAAACATCAATAAGGGTAAAGACTACCATACGCAATTATCGAATCAAGAAAACATATATTATAAATAAATAAAATGTTTTAACTATTGGTCGTCAATTCCGTAGCTCTTTAGGCATAAACAGTGCGAGATGACCAAGGTTGGTTCGGTTATTAAGACAGGTACTGACGTCAGTCTATAAGCTGATTCAACTTATGGCCATAAGCAGCATTCGGATTTTATTCACCGGTGCCGCTAGTATCACAGCAAGGATGATATCATCATACTGGTCAATGAAATGAATTTATAATCAATCTACCAACACTCTGATACAAAGAATTAGGCAGACCTGAATCAACAAATGGTAGGCACATACACATTCTCTGGAGAATGAAACAGAATTGTTAATAAGTACATTTAGAATATCTTGTCTAGAGAGAAAATATTTCTAAACTAATCACCACGTTAGGACAATGTTAATTTTTTTGAGTGGGAAGGGAGTAGAAGCATTGCCGTGGTCAGATAATACTGCCAAAGCAAACGTCTTTCAATAACAAATATTAGAAGTTTTACACAGAAACGAATCTTTTAAGTAAAATTGCTCAAAAAACAGCATACGTACGTGCGAAGCAACAATCATAAATAAAGGACAGTAAATAAAGTATTAAGGGGTTATACGCAGTTAGAATTTTCATGAAATCGATTTTTATTTTTTTGCATTTTCGGAATGTATATTTAGCTTATAATATTCCCTGAAAATTACAAATCGATCCGACAAGTATTTTCTGATATATACGCATATTTGTAAATACGTCTCGGATTGTTAGGAAGTAGGCGGAGTATAGACCGGAGTAGCAGCTGCTCTTTTCTTTCTTTGTATTCCTAGGTATACACATGAGTATCTGTCTGATGTTGCTGAATCTATCTTTCCAAATTATACAGACTTCAGTGATAAAAAATTATTGAAAAGGTTTGTTAGTGGTTTTACGCAAAACAAAAATGAGAACTAGAACCAGTTGATATGGAAAATAACTCCGAAAATCGTTCCGTGTGGCTCAAAAATTTTTGAAATAGCAGTTTACATCGCTGCCGGGATCTTTAATGAAGGTACGACTTCAATTATACTTTACATGATTGCAATGGGACTATCAATTGGGTCCAATGCCCGTGCCTATGTTGAGAAAGAAGATGCAGAGTGCGCCACGATCCCTGACTCGAGAGTGCATGGGAGTACGCGAGAGGGAAGAATGGCTCGTAGACAACATCAACTCGAAGTTATAGAAGCTGCTGATGCAACAGAGGTTTCATCTTATGGTCCTGGAATAGATGCCTCCATGTAAGTAAAAAAAAAATAGTTATCTGTGTGTTAACGTCTTCCGAAACTTTAAACGCTTTTTTCTAAAAACTATGTTTTCCAAGTCGGTGACCAAGAAAATCTTAACACAGCTTTCTCAGATATATTCCTCAGAAATTAATCGAAGGAATAAGATTTCGGATAATTATTTCAATTTTTTGAAACAATTTTACATAGCAATCTTGGTCAAAAATTCGTTTTTTTTTTACGAAGCCGACATTTTGTCCAAAATCAAAATTTCGATTATTCCTTAAATCAATACCAAGTTTTGTCTATCCACTAAAAGAGTTTTTTTGGTTTTTTGATTTTAGATGAGCTTTACTGGAGAAATCTTGGTCACCGCCAAACACCTTTTTTTGGAAGACCTTCAGGAGATCGTCTGGAGGAGCATACCAGATGAATATTTTTACAAATCATTAGTTCCATTATAAACTTCGATGTTGCCACTATATGTATATATACCTTTGGTTTTTGTAAAATAAAACCCCTTTTAAGAAAAAAATTATAAAAAAACGTATTTTTTCGGCCTTTTTACTGCGTATAACCCCTTAAGAGCGAAAGAATTAGTAGAAGCTAAGAAAACATTTAACTAAAATAAATGTAAAATTCTGACAAACGCATCTCCATTCTGTGTTACCTGTGGAGCATTTCACGTGAAGCGGACAACGAAAAAAAGTCGGGGCTTTGGAATTTGTTCATATTGCGCATAATGGTACTTCTAGATGATAAGAACGTGGATGCACAATTTTTGGTTTCTATGCAGAATTGATGAAATTGATGACAGGTATTTTTTGGAAACATATTATTAGATTCAAAAAAATGTCTGAAAAGCATTAAAAATACTGATTGGTATAGAAAATTAGGTGTGCATTTTAATTTTGAAATTAGATTTGAAAACCGGAAGTAAACATTTGTGTGAAACCGTAAGTAACAGTTTCAACTCGTTTTTTGAATTATTTGGACCAGGTTAATTTTGCTTATTTTTATAACAAAACAAAGCTTAAAGCATACATATTTTATCATAAAAGTTTTAGAATGGGCTGTCCGCTTCACAAGAAATGCCCCATATGCATGAAAATTCAATAATCCAAATACGGTTAACAATGAATATATTACAATAAAGTAGGTTAAGAAATAAAAACAGAGTAATAATAATAATAGAATAATAAAAATGAAAATGACGAAATAAATCCTAAAATAGTGAAGATGAAAACTAATAATAACAAAGAAGAAAAAAAATTGAAACATTAGCAATATTATAAGCCAACAAGCTCTGACAAAGTGTGAAGAATATGTGACTTAAAACTGAGGACAGGTACGGAAAAAGAATTAAGCTAATGTTCATTATGATTCCCTAGCATTCTCAGTATTGGTGAATGAAAAAGTATCTCAGTGCGTGCAAGTTAGTAAACAGGAATATTGATAGAACAAAGGTCAACATAAAATGTGTACAAGAAACATTCATCAAAGAACAATCTGCGGACGTGCAACGGGGAAAGGTTTAAACATTTTAGGCGTTCATTGTAAGGAAAGTATGGAAAATTAAACAGATACAAAATACGAGGAGTAAACTTCCGTTGGACAGACTCAACTGCATCTGACAAGTACACAAAACAAAGAGCCCACATTTGTGATCAGTGTTCTAGTATACTATTTACTAACGACGTGAATATACGGACACAAGCTGACAAATTGAGGGAGCAACGGAAACAACGAAGAACGAATACTGCCACTATTGACGCTTTCAATGAAATGAATAGAACATGCAGACAAAATTTCAAACTAAGATCAAAAATAGCGGCAAGGTCCTTATGTTGGTCTACATGCAGCAACATAATACCGGAGAGGATATAATCAAAGACGAAAGGAATTGGTTTGTTAGTAAAGGACGCAGCAACATATTTAGGAATACTGAGGCAAAGAGAGTTAACAGGACACCAATCACTCGAAGCAGTAAGCTCTGATTGAAGAAGCAGGTAGTCTTCATGAGAAGAAATATTATTTAGAAGCTTAAGGTCATCCACGTAGAGGATTGAAACAGACTTGAAACGACTGAGAAGATCATTGATGAGGAATACGAATCGGACCGGCCCGATAATGCAACCTTGGAGAAAACCAGATGTAGAATGAAATGAAATACCAGATGTAGCATGTAATGAATATTTCGGTAATTGGAAACAGTTTCAACACTCCCCGATTGGAGGATCGGAAAAACCTTTGCAACTTTCCATACCGAAGGAAAAACACCAGTGGATAAGCTTAGAATAAATAAAAGGCGACGGTCGTTTATTGGATGGGTTTTATCGTCCAAAGGTCGAGGCAAGGAAAGCAGCAAATAACTCACAAATAATTTGGGGGGGGGAAAGAAGCAACATTTTCGTTAAACGAAAGGTTTTCTGTAAATGATTTGAAGTTTTCAGGGAATTAAAATACGACCAAAACAGTTTTGGATTATTTGAAAGAAAATATGTCCATCAAAGAAAAAACATCAATTCATCACATCAAGTTCTAAAGCAATTCGCAAATAATCAGCTTTGAAAAAGTTATAACGCGTAGAAGAAACATTCTTTTTTCGAAGTGAATTAGTAATTTATTGCGAGTGGTGGATGATGTTGATCAATGTCAACGTAAGGAGAAATTGAAGAGGAGCGAGATATCATTAAAGGGAATGTTGGAGAGGGCAAAGTCCAAAAGACAATTGCTAGTATTTGAAATGGAATTGAACTGAGACATAGACCAGTAAGAGAGGAACGAGAAGAGAGAAATGGAATATGCATTTTTGGACACGATTGTCAAAGATTTCATATCCTATGGGATAGACGGAAGGTTGAAGTCACCACAGATAACCACAGGAGAATCAGGAAAGTTAGTAAAAATATAATTGGGCAGTTCATTATAAAAACACTCATATGAGGGTACGGAAGAATTACAAGGAATATAAACAGTAACAAGTAGCAGCCAGGTGGCATGTAGTAGAGAATCTTGGACTATTACACATTAAACAGGAAAGGGTGCAACGAATTCACAGAAAGCACATTGAAGGGATCTATGAATAGATATCAAAACCCCGCCACCATCCGCTTTTTGGGCTAAGGACTAAGATCGCGAACATTTTTGTAGTTAAAATTATAGTTTGTATGTAAAGTCTTGTCAGTGCGATTTACGTTACTTGGTTGACTGGAGCGCGAGTCCGACCATCCCGAAAATTTACAGGACGCCGACAATGTTCACAGGCCTTGAATGAAATACCAGTGGGCCAGAAGTCAAGGTGATCAATATCACTATGAGCGGCTGGATGTGCCAGTTTAAATGATCCCACAAAACGATCGTTGTAAGTAAGCTTTTTATATCAGGTCTAGAGTCGGAATCCAAATAATTTCAGCACCCTTTATATTAAGAATTGTAAATGCAATTTAAAAAATTACTAAAATTTGTTTCGAAATATCGAAAATATGGCTTTGCCCTCCAACATTTTTGTTAAGTCTATTAGTCGATACTTTATTGTGAACCACATGCAGTATTATCCAAATGGATTTGCCAGATTATTGTTATTTCTATTATTGAATTAATTCTCTCACTTTAAAATCATGCACTTATGACTAATTAAGTTTTATTCTTCTAGTTTTCAAAAATTAAAAATCGTGTGGACCAAAAATACGCCCGCATAAAATACAAATAATCCGCAAAAAAGAATCGTAGGTACTCAACAAAATCTAAGTGAAAAGGTGTGACCAGCAGTATTTCGGATGATTATGTCGCGGTCTTTTATAATGATATCATCGTTAATTTATCAATACTTAAAATGGTTGTCTAAATATACAATTCATCGTTTTTCGAGCGTGTACAGCTTAGTCATGAACAACTCGAAAACTACCATAATAACGAGCCATCATTCCAGACAATAAATTGCTCTCACAAAATAATGCTGGTGCTGTTGCGAAATGTTCAGAATCATATTCGATCGGAAATAGATGTTTAGCCTTCATTTGAAAACTCATACATTTTTCATCTGTAATCGTTGTTTCTACTAATTTTATTACAAAGCCGCAAGACAATTTCTTTTGGCAACGCGACCCCGTGGAGCGTTTTTCTTTGCGTTTCATTGCTCTTTGGGCCGATTGTTTTTCATCTAAGCGTGTGTTCGTTGTCTGTCATTAAATACGATCAACGACATCACTTACGATGGCATCAGCATCTAGCATGCTGATTGTATCTTTTCTATTTTGCGCACCGTCTTAGATGCATATCATTGCAACAGTTGCGGTTGCAGTTTACATCTCGTGTTGCTGCAGTCGAGAAGAGGAAAACTTACGAAGACGCTAAAATGGAAAGTGTTTGCACATTTTCCACATTTGGTTTGAACTTACGGCGGCAATCGACATCTATAGATGGATTTCGTTTTTGCATATGAATGAACGGATGTATACAGCTATTGGATGCACAACGGTACAGCTATATATGTATATACATCGATATTAACGATGTTACTCTGCTGTAAAAATTGAAAATTCGAGTGAGCTTGAGATCAAAGCTGATACAGGATGCGGGCGCACTGCTATTATTTGTACGCAGAGTACAGTGAACGCATGAGCGCCAGGGGTCAAGATAAAGCGGAACATTGACGTCGAAAAATAATTGAAATTTGATCAAAATTTCTACAAATGATAGCAAATAGAGACAGAGGCACGTACATATTTACTTTTCGCACTTGAAGTATCTGACAATTGACCAATTAGTGATTGTAAAATTAAGCATTATGTGACACGCTGGTATATGGCAATGAAGTAAGCGAGATATTAAATTGAGCCTTATTAAATATATTTCAAAGGCGAACTGCCAGAACCATCAGGAAATTAAAACCATTTCAAGATTGTTTTTAAAGCAGGCGTAATTGAATGTGACCGGGAAATTTGCAGGATTCTTTTTACAGGTGAGAATATTGTTTTCTTATTCCAGCTAATGGCTTTTCAACTCCAAATACACAGAAATGTATTTCCTCGCAAAATTCATTTTTAAAACGTGCTCGTAGTGCCCAACGGATTTTGAAAATCTTTATAGCAGATCTAATAAGGGCGTGCGCAAGTATCTGGCACGTTAAAAGGAGATCCTACACATAATGTCGCCTCAACACAATCGGGCATTATGGGTAGAGATGGGCTTATACTAATATTTCGTGATATTACCTAATACGAATATATTAGTTACACGTTATTATAATATCTTAACTAATATAAATATATTAGTAATATTAGAGTTTAACCATTTCTCGTTGCACGGTATTATGTGTGTATTTTGTTTTCATGGCCATAAATGAAATAGTTATTTGAGTTTTGCGACGAGTTGAACTAGAATCGGTACCAAAAAGATATTATGCACCTGCCACCCCTTCAATTGCAATAGTAATAAATGGAGTAGTGAAAATTTTATATTGCTCAAAAACATCAATTTATATTCGCCTACTTCCAAGCTTTCGTCTCGTTCCCACTAGTAACGCAGCCCATGGACCCTTCAATATGCTCATCACATTTGAACATTCATTTCACCTATTGTGTAGCTAAACAAATCGAATATTTGATATTAGTTAAGGTATTAGTGAATGTTGTTAAGGCATTAGTTGAGGCTTTAGTGAATATATCGTATTAGTGAGGCTAGTGAATGTTTCTTTAAGTTATTTAACCATTGACAGGATATATGTTATGGCTAGGATAATGTACGATCGCTCATATAATGATATATATATACGTATGTGCGCAAATGTGAATCAAGCAAGTTTAATGAGTTGATTTGGAGGTAAGTTTTGTCGATATATGTATGTTCGTACGTATGTTTGGGTGAATCAATAAACTGATCTTGTTCTTGAGTGAAGTAATGCAATTAATGGAGTAATTTGCAAATTCTATGACTCGAACAGAGAATAGTTTTCGGATGCAGGCATCTTGCTTAACTGAAGAAAGAGAATATTTTCAGCAAAAGTTTGGCGACCATTAATAATTAATCGTAGCCGATGGTGATGTAATTATGTGTAGATATTAGCTCTGTTCGTGTACTGCAGCAGCAACCTATTTTGCAGCTGGCTTATTTTTGTGACGAAATTTGGCTTGCAGCAAGAATACAAAAAACGATTTGTTTTGAATCTATTTCAATATATTTTAATAGATTCAGGTACGCAAACAGGCCTATTTTCTTGTTTTTTTCATTGCGGTGGGTCGGTTCGTTACCTTTTAGTGGTAATCCAATGTCATAAAATGTTTTCCCAGTGCCGGTCCTTTTTACAAAACTAATCACTGAAATGCCGCCGTTAGTTAAATGTGAACATGCTTCGGCTGTACTATGAACCTTTGACTCATAAATAAAGAAGATAATTAGAGTCGGCATGACGGTGCAAATGAAGTGCATCCATGCAATTATGTACATCCATGAAAATTTGAATGTAAAACATATACATGGGTATATTTAATATGCATCCTCATACAATGACCTCGTTTTAATAGTCAAAGGTTTCGATTACAGCCGCAGGCAACTAATGGCGGCAGTTTCTATATATATTTTTGTTTTTCAAGCCTTGATTTAGTAAAAAGACACGGCATTGCGAACAAATTGATTGATGATAACAAAACAAGAATTAAAAAAATTCACGCGAAACTAATATTTATATATTATAATACGACACATTAAGATATTACTATTGCCTAATATATTCAAATGCTAGTACTATCTTAACTAATATGAATATATTAGGCCCACCTCTAATTATGGGCTACTGTAGGCGATGAATATTGTGTAGAGGGGCGATGGATTGCAGTGGTCAGCAGTGGTGAAGCATGGAAATGAGTGCCTTAAGGAGCGGTTTATCTCCACAAATAAAAACTAGCCATCATGCATAACTGAAAAATTAGGACTGGCCTATCTAACCGGCCTCGGCCATCGCCATTTCCATGCTTCGGGCTTGGGCTTTTTGTATAGATCGAATACTGTGAGCCAGCGAGCCGATTCTTTTCCGGAATATCATGCAGACATAGCAACCTTCAAAGAAGTTAATACCGTTATCAGTTTTTTTTATTGTCTCGAGCGCTGCTTTTAAAAGAAAAGCCGGTCTAATCATTCTACCTAATAGGGTTGAAGGGTGACGTCTTTGGGCGAGAAGGGTTGAAGGGTGACGTTTTTCACGAGAAATGTGGGTGGGTAGGGTGCCACTTCCTTCGAAATCACCAAAATCACCGAAACCACCTCTACTCCGCTACGCCAAAGCGAGAAGGTTGCCATTAAGCTCAAACTCACCCTGAAAAGGAAAGGAAAGTTATGAAACCAATATCACAAAGGACACCACCGTAGCTCTCTTGATATTTACACTATATATTAATTACTTCATTAACAAAATATATTCTAGAAAGGGCTGTCTTTGTGACCAAACGAAACGCACGTATTTCTTACATACTATTGTAGAATCCACGGACCCAGCTGCGTCGAAGTGTTTGAACGTACTCTTAGGTACGTACTTGTATAATTTTTTGTCCTACATATTTTCAATTCAAACTTAAATACTATGCAAAATTCCAAACACGGCAGCCACTCCGCCAGCTTCTCTTTGTTGATCGCACCATGTCTCCTTAGCCAAAATCTTTTTCTCAATGTTTCAATTCAATCGATGATTCGATTCAAATTTCAATATAATTTTCTCGCCTCGCTCATCATAGATAGCAATGGTTCCGACCCCTAGTAATAACTTTTACTTCGAATAAAAGAAAGAATACTTTTAACTTTTTACTCCAGGCACTTTGGACACTAGACTAAGACTAACTACAATTTTCTTTACGTGCTACTATCTTCGTTTTTCTGATGAGGCATTTAAGACCATAATTTGATTAATTATTTCGAAGCCACTTTGGTCTTTGATTTTTTGACGTTAGGAACTTGATTCTTTCTTCAGATTTATTGATTTCAACACGTTTGTCGTCGTCATGCATGCTATTGCGATGCAGGAGTACCGTGTTGACATTAGCGTTTGTAGTGTTGGCATCCGGATGTTGATGTGCGTTTGTTATTTTATCGGCATACGTTTCTTTTGAATCGGTAAGTATGTTTTAATCGAAGAAAACACATTTCTTTCTGAGCGAAACATAATTTTACTCAATTATTCGATGTCGTGGGATAGGATATTTTAGAAAACAGCTACTATAACATCTATAGCAGCTGCCGTACAAAGCACTACTTGAAACATATGATCATCAACTTTGCAGTGGTAAATGAAAAGATATGCATTCTGCACGTGCAAGTCATTAGTGAGCAGTAATTTTCAAAACCGAGGGCATAGCATAAGTACTAATAAATAGCACGGAAAGAACGGTATTGTACGATATTTGGCTAATGGAAGAGAAGGGTAGGGAGTGAAGGATTTACTATCAGCTGGCACCTAAGAAGAACCAAAACCAAACTTAGCTGACTTTATCATATGCAAAAGTGAGAAAAGTATACTCTCAAATGACAGGTGAGAATGTAAATAGCCATGTTAGCTCATAGTTGAGAGTGTGTTGGCATTCGTATAATACCATCGAGAAACAGCAAGCGCAGCGAACATTCGCTGGCATTGAACAAAATTGTGTGTAGTGCATTGCATAAAAGTGTCAGAGATTTTCTTTTTACTCGCCAAATGGTATCGAAAGTAGTATTCCGCATTAACTACCTTATCACATACCATTTTAATACTCAGACAATGTTTTAAGAAAATAAAAAAAAACGCCATTCGATAAAATAGTATCTTTGGCAAAGCATATGCATATTGCCTCGTGAGAATGTGAAACGTACACCGAAAAAACACATAGTGCTAGACGCCATAGTTTATACACTTCTGGTGCCATGTACGTAGTCGATTTCGGGATTGTGATCAAATATAGCGCCACATGCCATAGTACATGGCGAAAAGTACATAGGAGCAGATGCTATGCTTATAGCCCTCCACGCCATGTAATATAGTCCTCCACGCCATGTAATATAGTCCTCCACGTCATGCACTATAGTCTTCCACGCCATGTTCTATAGAACATGGCGTGGAGGACTATGGTAGATGTTTCTGAAATATTTCCGGTCATGTCTAAGACCGGCTTGAGCTACCAGGGAATCTAAAATATTTTCCTTAAACCGGTCTCAGATATGACCGGAAAAATTGTATAAATATTTCCAGAAACCTTTCTGAGATATTTACGACAATGTTTCTCTCCGTAGGTCCTACACATGTCCGGAAAGTTCATTCATGGCTAGCGTGAAACGTAGCTGAAATTAGAGCTGCCACTTTTGAAGCTGCATATCTCGTCAAAATCAAAAAGTAAGACGGGTCAATGTGACCATCTATGCAGCTCCATTCTATTTTCGTCATAAGTATTACAGCCATACTTATCTATAATACTATTCTCAGTCCCTCAAAAGCTAATTGTTCACACAAAAAAATGCAAATCTCATAAAACTTGAATCCATAATGGCAGCACAGTGCCAAAATTACTCACACCCTTGTGTCTTTCCAAGACTTTCCCAGAATTTATATTTTTGGGAAAAATTTGCGGAGTTTGCTTAATTTTTTTGCCAATTCTTGGTTCAGACGGCGTTTCTCGGCCAGTTCTCCCTGGTTTTTTTAAGCTATTCTAATAGCTTGCTGATTTTTTTGTGGATGTTGGTAGCTCATGGCAGTACAACGCACCTTTTCACATTGAGTTACTCTCTTTCGAGTCACTCATTGAACCGCAATATTCAAACTCATCTGAATTTGACACCACTATCCTATACAAGCCTATTGCAAATCCCAAAGTGGGTTTGACGTATTTAGAAATTATATGTTACTTAAACCGGATGTAGATAGTTTATAAACACAATGTAAAGCTAATCAAAAGACCTGAAAACATAAACCTTTGAATTAAAATGCTGCTGATTAGACGCATGATTTTCTAAGAAGTCCTTGCTGTTAAAATTGTGAAGCTCCTTAATAACGTGCTACATCGTTCGAAACTGGTGTTAACGATCGCCACTCAGCTAATTATGATGACTGCTACCTGGCTGGTAATTATCGCTCAATGTTTTCACTATTGTGATGCTTGACCGACTTCGCTGCTCGAGTGCTAGGCTCGAACTTGTGCAGAACGATAGAGCCAGATCCCAAATTTAAAAATGAAATCATAAAACGTTGGTGAGTCGCCGAGCATACACAGATGGGGTAGCTATTCTTGCTGGGATTGGTAAGTCCCTCTCACAAATTCCAGAAGAAAAATAGTAAGAAAAGGACGAAGAGAGTGGAAGAGAAAAGATCCCGCAAACGGAATTGGGAGGGTAACTCTGAGAACTTAGCATAATTCTAGCTATTTATGGTTATCTGAGGCTGAAACAAAACTTACATCTGATTCGTTAGGCATAATACTGCTATTGATTTTGTTCGAATTTTATGATTACCTAAGCAGAATGGAAGAACAGATATCCAATCTCTTGCAAGAAAATTTAAATGAAAATTTTGTTTGTAAAGTATGTGATCGTGTCTCATTTTAAAAGTTTTATTTGTGAAACTTCGAATAAAATTCCCCCAAAAATTATTTCTTACAGTGTACTTACAAATTTCAATTCGAATCCATACTTCCAGCCATAGAATTTTACCTTCAAACTTTGTAATCCTTGGAAAGTATCCTTATTTCTATCGTCTACAGCTGTTATTTACCTTCTTGCTTACAATCTCACGGGCTAATTAAATTATAGTTCATTTTCAAGTCTTATTCTAGCTTCGACATGCTTTCATCTACTTAATATATTCAGTCCATAACGGCTATTTTGCAAAAAATAAAAAAGGAGTGCTTTTAAGACGAGTTTCTTGCCAACGATGCCATTACATGCCAATGTACCAAGACATTAACATTTTACAAAACGATAGAATTTCACCGAAATAAGCCCAGAAAAGTGATATTCGGCCCGTAAGCAAACGATAATGATTACATAATCGCATCTTTAAGTAATTTCAAATTATTTCAGTAATCGCAGGTACTGAACTTTTGTGTCAACAGCCCCGACATTTTCCAAAAAATGCAGGCTCACGCAAACTCGTCAGAGATGCTATACGCTACGATAATTTCATAATAATCCTGGAGTAAAAGTACAAGGTAGGCATAGTTCATTTACTTGAGTCGGAAGCTACTTAGATGTATTAAGTTTTGTTTACTAATAACGTCAGCACAAATGTTAGGCTCCAAATGACTATCATTAGGCTGATGTTAGCATCGGAGGTTATTTTCAAATAAGGTGGAAATCGAGCGACCAATGAAAATTAGTTGTGCTTCTAAGAGAATTTCGCAGGAAGTCAGTCGGTAGATTAAATATTGGCTCTGTTTTGAGACTGCCTGTGTCTTAATTATCGATTATGCTAATTCAGTATCAAATTTAATCGATAAGCACCACGTTAATTTTTCTGAGAAAAGAAAAAGCTTAACGTGGATTCTGTATAGGAAATCGCATTAGTTTCATATTTTAATTACACTGAAGTTTTCGGTATTCCTCATTTTTGTCACCTACAGCCCTCAATTTTCGGAGTTGAAGGTCTGAAAAGTGAATTTTGAGAAGCATTTTACATCCCATTTCTTTACAAGCATTAAATAGTTAATTTACGATATCTTTGTGCTGGTCCAATTTCCAAAATAATGTAACATTCAAGCTAGGACTATTATTAAATTTTGAGATCTGTACTTGGCTTTTCCAATTATTTTTTCCATAGAAATATAGGGGTACCTAAAAATTCACTAAAACACCCGCTGCCCGAAAAATGTGAAAGCTATTTTGCTATAAATCAAGACGTCTTCCAACTTACATACACCAAAAATTCCTGTAAATTCCAGCATGATTGAAAAACTGGGATGAAAATTTTGTTGATATAATGCTAATGTTTTTAATCTTGTTGATCTGATTTTTTGGTGCATATAAATGGAAATCTGTAATGCCGAGAATACACTCTTGCCAAGCAATGCCGAGCTATTAGTGTGAGTGTTTGCCTCGTCGATACTTGTCATATC
Organism: Nemotelus nigrinus; assembly: GCA_947369275.1. Lineage (NCBI taxonomy): Eukaryota > Metazoa > Arthropoda > Insecta > Diptera > Stratiomyidae > Nemotelus > Nemotelus nigrinus. The sequence goes on along the minus strand of OX376372.1, from coordinate 52,286,529 downwards.
TTGCTAAGTATGTGGATGGTTTCCTTGTTTTATGAGCTTCAATGCTCACCTTAGGTCGGGGTCGCTCGAAATTTTGTCGATTTTAGGTATTTGAAAAAATATGTTGCTGGCTCCCATACGATTTAGCTAGCATATAAAATCATGGACAAGATGCGTCTCCTTTGGACTACACTTTTGGAATATTTTTAAACAAATTTCTGAACAGAGAAAATGCTAACTACCTTCATCATAGGCATTACTGCGCACATAAACTTCAGACCCTTAAAATGGATCCAAGAGCACAGGACGAGTTTTATTGCGTACAGAGATGAAAAAGGTGTATATGGCATAAACAAACGGTTTTTAAGTGAATGATTTGCCAAATGTCTCGACAAATGTCTTGACGCCATGCAAGTCGGCTTGGCTTAATAATGCTTTGTAATACTGTATCTGTAATACTTTCTCTTCGCAAATTTTCTTAGCATATTGGCCACTTGATCTAACTCCGAGCCAACGTGGCACTTTTCGTACAAATTGGAATTGGTTTGAAATAAGGGTGAGCCGTCGATGGGTGATGAATTTTGTGCGATGATGCTGGTTTCTTCCAGACCATTTGCGTCAAATTCGGGTGGAACAATAATTTTTGATTCATGTGCTTGCACGCCATCGGGATTAATTTTATATAAAAAAAAAGAAAACATTATTTTTCGCATATTTTTTGCTACACCCGCAACTCACATCACTAGATCAGACGTTTATCGACAGGTTATTTCTTTTCACTCTGTATTCTAAACAATGACATCCTTTAACTGCCATCAAAACTATTTCGCATACAGTCAGATCTTTGGCTTATTATCACTATTGCTATTATCTCCCACCACACCCAACCATAGCCATTAAAACTTTCACAACTTCCTTTTTTGGTCCAGTGGTCCACATAAACAAGGCGAAACTTTGGAAAAATTAGGGGAAAGCTAAATTTTGGTGTAAATCTTGGTACTTGCGTGTTGCACAAAATATCAAAAGTCCCCTTCGGTCCGAGTGGTGCGTTACTTTTTATACGGGGTCAAAGGTCACCAAAAATGACCTTTCCTAAATATCTCAGTAATGGTCACGTCTTCAGAAAAACAATGTATGACGAATTTGTAATTTTTCTTGTAACCATAACCATTTTTGAGATATATTGATCTAAACATTTGCTACTAACAGCATCCTTTTTCTCAACGGCATGTTGATATTATCGGATTTTGATAACGACTTGGAATGATTGTGAGTTGGTTTTTCTATGTTTAAGAGGCGCATAAAAAAAAAACATGCAAACAAACTTATTTACCACACTCCAGGGTAGATGGAAAAGTGTGCTCTAAGAAGGGTGGGCCCAGACGAGTCCGCTTCAATAAGAAAACCACAAAACTGCTAACAATTTATCCATCGCTCCAAAGCGAGAAATACACATCACCATGAAAATTTCAAACTAATGTATACGTGTAGCATATCGATAGCACCCAGGGAGAGCCGCCAGATGATTAACGTGACGAGAGGAGAGGAGTGCCATCTCCACACACAGGAAAGGGGAGAACCACCCAACATGTGTTCGCAGGATCGATGCGTAACTGGAAGGATATCCATCCCAAACAAAGAACATTACTGTGCCTAGGAAGGAAAACCACCCCCGATACCCGACGAACACGTAAAAAAGTTTACGAACGCCACGCCACGATCAAAAGGGTTATTTCTTTATTTTACGCCACGATCAAAAGAGTTTTCGTAAGTACTACATTTAACGTTGCAATAACAGTAAATACCACCAATAGCTACATGTAAGATACGTTAACAACACACTTCCAAAAATAGTTTTACTACACTTTCAAATATATTTATATTACACCCGTTTCAAATCGTGGCACCACACAGAATGCGGAGGATCTTACCAGCCGCAACACTCCGAGGGTCTTGCAACGAACTCAAGGCCATATGTTTATGTGAAGTGACTCATACATACACACTCAAAAGATATAAGACAAAGGATACAGGACAAACGACAGATACAAGGATACACCCCTTTTGTTTTGCCTACACACTGAATTATTACTATCATCCAAACGTTTCACTGATTCGCTGATTCTTGGTATCATTAATCCAATAATTTCGTTCAATGAATAAACATAGAACATTTATTTCATGCACTTTATTTACAAAATCTTTCTGTCTTAAATCTAAAGAACTCCTGACGAAATCCAATCAAAACTAAAAATTAAAAAAATTATCTTATAATAACTCGAACTTCATTTTTTCCACAAGATTTTCTCGCTGGGGCACGATCACGATTCCACTGTGTCTGTTGTAAAAAACTTCCAAACGTATCGTCTATCCTTGAATCTATAGCCCTAAATTTTTTCTACTACTTTACCAGATGAACTTCGCACCAGGTGACTTCTGAGCCAGGTGAATTCCATACCAGATGAATCGAAAAAAGTAAGATTTTGAATATTTTTCTTCTTGAGCTCGTACTTCGACAAGACTTCCATCCACTTACCCAACAGAATCAAAAAGAGACCTTTCTGCAAATTACAGGTCTGCAGGAAAGATTTCTTTCCACGGCAGCGGGATTCTTCAATGCCGTTGGGCTTGATCCCAATTGTGGTTCGCACGATGCGCAATTCAGTTTCATTTTGGTTCCTTTTTGTGGCGCCTGTTCCATGTTTAGTCGTCAGGCGCCAGTTCGAACTGCCAATCACGGTTGGCACAGGTAGGTTCTTTTTTGCATAATTTTATGTATTTTGGCGTTTTTAGCGCATTCGTTTTTATTTTTAATTGCCGAGAATATCGAAGCTCGACGAAACTAGGTAGAGATCAATTTAATAGTGTGTAGCGTGTTGTTTTGTCGTTCTATTTGTGTCGTAATTTTGATAGTGCTGCTGGTGACTGTGGTGTTGTTCATTCTTATGATAGTTTATTTCAAGATGCTCGTGACACAATGCGGTGTGTATAATTTAAAATCTGTTTGTGATGAATTGTGTTCTGCTCAGACATCGTAGTTTGTTCATGCATGGCACCCACCTAAACATAATCGGTCACGCGAAACTCACCCCAACTTAAAGGTTCTGAACTTAAACCTAATAAAATTCGAACAAAAACGTAGCACTTGATGATTGAATCATGGCGATTAGGCCTCAGTCTGCATCGTGTTCTCCTCTGGCGGACGGTGGAGTTTTTTTAATGGAAGGAAAGCTTGTGGATCGTGACAGGCCATGGAATTTTCCCTACGATATACAACATAGCTTCAAAATATGTCATCAGAAAAATGCTGGCAAAATTTAGGGAATATTGTTTGTCAATAAATGCGATAGATAGCCTACAGAATTAAGTTACGAAATTTTTACAAGCCGAAAAAACGCACCCCTACAGACAATATTTTTTTTATTTGGTCATTAGAACCTGAAAAAAAAACTTATCTTATCCTTAAAAAACTTAGCTTAGGAAAATTTGAACTTCAAAACTTGAGAAAGAGTCACTCAGAACTACCTACGGTTACATTATTTAAATCACATTGACTAAGATTATGTAAATGAAAAAATCGAAGAGTTGATGTGTTCCACCTCATGAGAAATGTGTGATATTTTATTTCGTAGTTAAAGGTTTCCAAATAAATTTTAACGAATATCACTCCAAAATAAGTTTCATTTAAAAAAAAAATCGCTTCACATATAAAAATAAACTCATTTCACTTTCCACATAATTCGGAGAACTTCATTTAGCTTGGCAAAAAAAAAATTCCAACTCTTTTCATTTTGGGAATAGAGGCATGAGTGTATTGTGAGTACGAAATTCATATTAAACAAATATATCCTTATGAAAGTAGATATTCATCTCAAACTAATAAACATAGCCTGCTCCTTGGGAATGAAATCTGCCCAGAAGCCTAGGACCAAAATGAAATAACCGAAAATAAAATACAAAACTGTCGGGTGAAATTAAAGGATTTCTATGCCGCAATGGACGATCATAATAATAAATTCTAATGGAGCTTCATAGCACGCGTACGAAGAGACGAAAAAATTAAATATTTCTTCTACGTGACATAATGTCCTCGGAGATGACACGTGATATGACACTTTTTTACCCTCCCTCCTCCCATCGGGACGAACGAACTTCGCATAAGAAAGCAAGTTGTGTGGTATGATGGAGATGTAGAAGTGTGAAATACCCAGAAAAGCTGAAGACTTTCAAAAACATTGCTGTCAAAGTGAAAGAGAGAGAAAAAAGAATAGAAATGTGAAAGTTCCGCCGTAGAGTTTTGTAAATTTGTTGAGATGTTATGAATTTTTGTTTGTGTTTCGGTTGAGCTGTTGCCTAAGTTTTCTGATCAAGAATTTAATGAAAAGCATATACGCAAGCCAAGATGAATTCTGTGAAGAGAATTCTGATTAATAAAAAGCTTGTGGCTGAATCCAATATCTGAATAGTATTATGCATACCAAATGGCGTATTTCGATGGGCGTAGTTCAAAATTCGAATGTAATGAGCTAATATTTTGGGCCTGACTCTTGATGCATAAAAAAAAAGACAAAGAAGATCGAAAGAGTGATGGTGAATATGAAGTCGAGGTTTGAATTCGTTCGCAAGACAAACAAATCCACTAGAAGGAAATAGTCCAGATCTACTGTAACTTCACTGCGGCAGCGATTGTTGTTGTGTTACATGTACTTACCTAAAGCTCTGTCATAAAGAGCTTAACTTACCTTAACTTACCCTGCCCAAGAGTGCAAAAACACGCACCTGATATATAAGAGAATGGACTAGAAATCGCAGTCTAATTTTCGACGATCTGCTTATTAGTGTAAGAATGAGATACGAAAGTGTGAGACAAACAAAATTGGCGTTAGGAAAAACATTGAGCAATTATACGAACCTCTTGCATCTTGCTTTCATTTAATGTGTGTGCATACAAACTTACTAAACAAGCGTTTTTCATGCGATATTGCCCTACGATCAGAAAAGTTACTTGTGAATTTGACTCTACTTTTCCAACGACGCGAAAATTTGCCGTTCCTTTTTGCCTTCCGTCGTCAGCGTTCCTACTCCGATCTGCGCATCATAGCATTTTTCGTAAATAGAGAGGGGTGCATTGGATGGATTTTTTGTGAGAGAGCACCATTGTGCGTGTATTATAAAAGGCTTACTCACATATGGATACACGGATAGCCATTTCCTATCCATTTTCTTTTATACCTGTGGCTACAAAACATGCTTTTTTTTTTTCATTTGAAATGAGGTTGGCTACCATATAATTTTTGCCATGCATGCTCCTTTATTGAACATTTATAACCTATCTTTAAATGCTTTGAAACTTTTCATTAGTATATAGATTATTCATGTTCATGTAACTTTTTTAATTAAATTGGATCCATCTTTTTGAATAGCCCAGTATATCTAGCCTCCAAAGAAAAAATAAGCTTTGGAATTAGAGTTGGGCGTTATTTAACGTAACACGTTAAATAACATAGTTCCAAATCTGTAACATGTTCTCAATGGAACATGTTACTGAAAACTACATGTTATTTTTGGAAGTACTCATATCAAAAACGAGTAATGCCTAACAAAACGCTTGCAAAATCATAAGCGGTTTCAAGAGCATGCGACAGCCGTTTCGGTAATTGGCTTCTTCTTAATTGTACTTGTTTGCCAGCGAAGAGGAAAAGGAAGGAAGGAAGAAGAAAGTTCATATTTTTGTTCTATGAGCTTCTAGCTTCACTGCCGATGATTTGAACAGGAACGCACAAATACACGACGCTGAGTAGTCTCGATAGACAGTTTGGAACGCTTTGTAACGTATTAGTTGCAGTGCATTATATTGGAACGTGCAACGTGTATGATAACACATGTTGCGCGTTCCTATATAACTCACGGGAAGAACATCGTTCCAAAAATAACATATTACTGGAACATGTTAAGGTAGGTATCCATATGTTGCATTTCTTCCGTATCGTATCTCTGTTGCGTATCATTCACTAAACGGATACGGTGCCCCACTACTCAATATTCCATGTATCGTCAATACGATCCGTTGCAAAAAGCTCGATACGCAGCTGCAACGCTTTTATTCACTAATCTATAGTGTACAACGCAACGTGTCCACACATGACTCCACTTCGTATCGTATCATCTCTTTGATGCGACGGCAAGAAACCGCCAAGTGACCGATCGAGTTCGTTGCGTTTCTTTGTATCAAATTTTGATACGCAACGAAGATACGTTTGTCGTATCCACTGATACGCAACGGTGATACGATACGCGAAAATGCAACATATGGATACATACCTTAACTCGTCGGAAAATGTAACGCCGGAACGTGTTCAAAGCCTTGATTTAAATGCCCTACTACTTTGTACGCTTTCGTTTGTTACGTCTAATTATTCTAATAGCTACTCTCCGAAGATCGTCATTTTTTTCCTTGGCTCTTGTCCGTCATTCAATGTGGATTTTGTAGCTCGCATCCTTTTACCTTGACACTCCTCGTCAAACCCATTCACTTCTGCTTTGCGGGGCTATACATCTCACTAATTTTTTGGCTGCTGTATTCACTGCGCTTTTGGTGGTAGTCCAAACCAACTAGTTCAGTTTCTAGAGCAGATGTAAACTTCCATCGTCTTATTTTGAAACTTTCATCGAACTTGTGATTTGAACTTGCTCTAGCTTCATACGAGAGTAATATTCGACATCAATATCGAAGATTGAACAAGAAGTTGTCGTAGTCACAGTTGGCTCCACGGAAAGATTACGCATCTAAAATACTAGAGGGCCTCCTTTTCTGAATAAGAATATGATCGATCTGATTTAAAGTGCGGCCGTCCGGATGTTAGGGATGTTCGATATACATTGATATTTATGAAACATTGATATTGGACTACCGATATATCAGTTCAACCCAATATAATCGAATCCTTATATATCGATTATTTTATCCGATACAAGAATATTGTATTGTGCTTGCAAAGGAGCTGGTCAACGATATTTGTTTTTCGTGTCGCGACGCGAGCTAACCGCTGGTCGAGCAAGAGACGAGAATGAAAAGAACCAGTCTGTTCGCTTTTGTACTGTTTTCTATTTAATTGGTCCAATTAATTCGATCGTGTCCACCGTGCTAGCGAATTGACAAAACTTAGGTTTATCTATTTTAACAGATTGTGAAGGCTTCTCGGTGATTGTCCGGTTTCGGTTTACTCAGGTAATAGAAAGTACTTTAAAGAATTAATGTAATTCAATTAATTAAAAAAAAACTTGGTCTTACAATAGAGATGATGAGCCGTGTGTACGCAAATTTTAGAGGTTACAACCAAAAGCTCGTAGAACTCAGGTAGCGGAAAAACCAAAGGGAATATCTGAATTAGTAAATCTCTCGACTTGTTCTATATATAGATTTTATCTCTGTATCCGTGATTCAAGGAACTTCATTTTGAAGACTAACTGGTTTGTTTGAATGTCATATTTAAAATCAAAGAACTAATGAAAAAATATCAGCAAGATGAATTGTGTGTAGCTGCGGGATCAGACTTGGGCGGCTCAGACAAAACTCAGTCCGATTTTAGTCTCTGGAGCGATCATCATCATTTAGTTCAACAAAATTGGAAAACAAATAAAACTGATGAAAGTGTCTCAGACGAATTATCCCTTTACTTGAGGGCTCCAGTTGGCAGATTAAATAAAAGCCCTATGGCAGTATGGGTTGATTATAAAGCACAATTTCTGAAGTTATACAATATTGCATACAAGTACTTGACTATGGTCGCTAGTTCTGTTCCTTCTGAAAGATTATTTTCGAAGGCTGCGCAGGTCTTAGCTCAACAGAGAAATCGGTTTCAGGCTAAACGCGTGAACAAATTTTTGTTTAGGCAAGGTTTAAACAAAAAAATATTGGGAACTTTGAAAAAATCGTTATGCCATGATTGATTTGTATTCTATTTCTTTTTTTTTTTACATATAATAAATATAATTGATTTGTGTTAAACTTCTTCTTTTAACTATTTACCTTTCTATATGAATTGCGCTATTTTAGGCTTAGGTTTGTTGCATTAATTTTTTACAGACAACGGTTTCGAAGCCGATATGGTCAACTCTTCATTGTGGGTGGGGGCTAAGAAACGTTAAGTTCAGAAATGAACACATTCATTATGAGTTTAAGAATAAATACCATTTTTCATATGTTAAGATATTGCAAGACTGTAGATATGACCTTATCCTTGTCCGAAAATATTTGAAATTTTCCTTTATAATATTTTGTTATATCATAAAATCTATTTACTTTCATTATGCCCCTTTAACTTATAATTTGAGATGAGCCAGTCCATCACAAAATAAATATCTTTATTTTCATGAGCAAAATTTGACCGCTGCGAAGAGAAATCAAAGCAATGGTAGATGACGTGGACAAATATTTCCCTTTGTTCTCTTTGTTTCAAACCAGCGGTCAAAAAAAATTTCAAATTTAACTAATACTATTTTTCATTTATTCTATTTAGATGAATATGGCTAAGTAGAAGAATGTGGAATTTATCCCAAGGATATTTTTTGCTTTTTTATCCAGTAGTAGTTGCAAACTTCATATTTTGCCAAAATTTGTACTTTTCGAAAATTTCCAGAAATTTCATAATTTATGTGCTCATTCTTTGAAGTAATGACATAATTTATCTGAAACCAACCAAAGGCCGAACCCAATAAAGAAAATAAATTATCCAATATATATATTACTTTTGATTCGATTTCGATATATCGAAAAATCGATATTTTTTCGGCGAGAATTTTAGAAAAAAACGCAAAAGGATCTCTTGAGCGGACACCAGGAACAGGATTTGGCAACAAAAAGACGACCACGAGAGATGACCGACATCTCAAGAACATAAGCCATAGTGACCGAAAAAAAAACCGCTAGGGAAGTCAACATGGACTTCCAGGAAGCGACGGGAATAGTGACTAGTGACAGAACTACGAGAAGAAAGCTACATGCAGCTGGTCTATCAGCTCAACGACCCCGAAAAAAAACCATCTTTAACGGTGAAAATGAGAACAGCGAGGCTGAATTTTGCCAAATCGCATCGTAATTGGTCGGAAAATAACTGGAAAAGAGTATTCTTTTCCGACAAAACCAAATGCAACCTGAACGAATCCAATGGACTACAGTATGTGCGTCGCAGAATCGGAGAGGAACTGCACAAAGACTGTGTTGTGCCTCGAAACAAGTTCCCTCCGAGATTTGGTGTTTTTAGAAGGGTCATTGTATGCGATCAGTTACATCAGCATGATTGACAACCATGTGGTCCCGTCGATGGATAGGCGCTTCCCAGTTATTTACCACCCGATTTTCCAAGATGACTCTGCTCCATGTGATCGCGCTCGTAAGGTAAGTTGTGGTTTTTTAGAAACAACAGTTCAATACGACAGTAAAAAAAAACAAAAACTTAAAAAAATTGTTTTGGTTTTCAATAGGTTAAAGAATTTGTCGCCGAAAAGGGAATTTCGACACTGAAGTGGCCAGGAAACCGCCCTGATTTGAACCCAATCGAGAATTGTTGGGCGGAACTTAAAAGAAAACTGACGAGTCGGAGACCCAGGACCAAAGAGGAATGCAAAAACGTCATCAAAAAAGCTTGGGAGTACGACATAACCACCGAATACTGCCAGTCTTTGATAAAATCCATGCCTCGAAGGATTGAAGCTGTGATCCAGGCTCGCGGATCACAAAAATAATGCGGATATACAAAATACTAGTTTTGTTAAATTAAGTAAAGAATATTGTTTTTACCTCCCTATTAGTACTTTTCCTTCAAATTTCCTATAACGAATCCTATATAATGGATAATGTTCAATTCAACACTTTTTGTTGCGCAAATGATCCTTTTGCTCATAAAACGAAAAATTGGCTGTACTGTCCACAAACAATTTTTTTGTTTTGTTTCCGTTATTTTTACATTTGACGTGTAACACTACAGTTAAATTCCTAAACACCAGTTCGTAACATTTATACTCGGCAATTATTCTGAAGAGGCGTTATGTGGTGATATTCACAGGTGTAGCATTTTATTTGGCCACCACTGTATATTTCGATATAGAGTTTCGATACATTATATCGGAAAAAATATCGATATAATTTTTAAATGAACTCTATCCCATGTCCGTTTGCTAATATCGCGTTGTGGGCAACACGTGGAACTTACGATGATGTTTCTACTGCTCGCAAAGTCGACAATTTGTTGTCCATTGTCATTACAGAGATCGGCAGTTTTGCTATGTGTTTCCTCCTGGTGGCAGAGAATCATATACCTTTTTCAGAAGGTTATAGAAATTATCTCTCACTGCCTCATCTTAATCTTCAGTGGGAGAATGAACGTTTATCAGCTAAACATCAAAAACCTTTGCTCGATTGTGGACCGCTGACGGGTTTAAAATCGATGATTTGTTAATTCACTTTTTTCCAGTATGAAAGCCACTTCAAATTCGGGACTTCAAAAAAACTTTCCGCCTTTCAAGATTTTGTACGATCTCATGCCCATAATCTAAACATTTGCTTATACATATACAGAATTTGTAACAAATCAGATTTTTTCTATGCTTGAATCTATGCAAAAGCTTACAAAACCGATTTGATGCTATTCCATCTCAGTAAAAATTTACAAGTCAATGATAGAACTCGTCATACTGAACAAATTAGTACCAAAGAACCGCATCTAAAGAATCTTTTTCAATAAAAGTCGACAAATTATTACTGTGAAAAACTACTTTTTTATGAAATAACAAAAATAATCCAAGCAATTTTTTTCTTACTTGTAAACAACGAGAATCTGAGACATCGAACCGTATCTCAAAACAATATTTCTACCAGAAGATTCCAATTAGCGACCAGACCATGTTTTTATTCCTGTCAACTTAACTGGAACCAAAACGTGATACTTCCAATTTAAACTTGAAAACAACACGAAAATGTACCTTCTTCACACCCGAAACACTCATGACATACACCAGCTAACAGGCCGACTTTTCTTTACAAACAATTTACGCTTTCTCTCCATCACCATCTCCTTCTCCCCCACTTCTCAGGGAACGAAGTCACATGGCAAGTCAGAGTGTTGAAACGGTCCGATACAGGTGTTATATTATCAGAACGTGTCACGTAAATCATATCCAATGGGTTAGCCTAAAACTAACTGTTTTATTTAGGGATTGGGTTCCTATCGTGTCAAATCTTAATTGGAGGAAAGAACAAAGGAGCATATTTGTTTAGACAGTGAAAAAAGGACGTCTATGCGTGAATCCCTGGGAACTGTTTCAACACTACACCTATCAATGGCAAACAGCTATTTATCATCAGGAATTAGCTGTGCATATGCGAAAGACTTATAGCTATTTAAGGTAAGCTAGAAAACACCGAGAGTATGCGTTTTGATTTATGGGCTTTCTTTCTTTTCGATGATCTTATTAGAGAGGAATCTGAGGATGAGGTGCCAAGTGCATGGCGTAATTAACAGCAGTTTGCTCGGTGGAAGCAAATGATACAAAACGGAATGTAGTAAACAATCCTAAGGTGGGAACTAAATGAAAATTTAGAGAAAAGTAATTTCTATGTGTAGTATTTCAAACAATGAAATGGGGAAAAATGTTAGAGGTTAGAGATTATTAGAGTAGACTAGTCTAAGAGAAGTTTAATTGGTGGCCTTTTGTTACTCTTTTGATTAACATGTGAAGAAAATGATGTTGAAGATACAGCTGACATAACTGTATCTGGCGATGGTACTTGGAAAAAAAGAGGATTTACATCATTATATGGAGCAACCTCATTGATTGGTTATTATTCGGGTAAAGTACTGGATTTAATCTTGAAAAGTTTATATTGTAAAATGTGTAAGACCTGGAAAAAAAAGTTAAATACAGCAGAGTATGAAGAGTGGTATGAAAATCATGTAGAAAAAAGTGACTGCAGTGCCAACCATGAGGGAGCCGCTGGTAATATGGAAGTTTCGGCAGTTTTAGAAATGTTTAATCGTTCGATTCAAAAGCATGGTTTAAAATATCCAAATTACATCGGAGACGGCGACACGAAAACTTACTCTGCAGTGGTTGAAAATAAACCTTACGGTGAAGATCATCCCATAAACAAAAAAGAATGTGTAGGTCATATCCAAAAAAGAATGGGTACAAGACTGCGTGATTTAGTGAACAAAACGATAGAAGAAAAATAACAAAAACGGTAAAATTATCAACAAAAAAATTTATCGGTAAAGGGCAAGCTTACTGGCAAAATGATAGGTAAGTTGACGGTTTATTACGGTTTAGCTATTAGGAGAAATTCTGATTCTGCCGAGAAAATTACAAATGCTATTTGGGCAACATTCTTGCATTATAGCTCAACGGACCAAAAGCCTCAACACGAAAAATGTCCAGTAGGTGAAGACTCATGGTGTGCTTGGCAACGGGCTTCAGCGACTAATTCTCTATCATCATTCAAACATGACTACGCACCATTACGCGATGATGTTTTATCGGCAATAAAGCCTATTTATGAAGATCTGAGTAAAGATGCACTTTTAGAACGTTGTATTTGAGGTTTTACACAAAACAACAACGAGAGTTTAAACCAATTGGTTTGGAAAATTTCACCAAAAATACTACCTGGTGATAGTAAAACAGTGGAATTAGCTGTGTTAGCTGCTGCTTGCATATTTGCTCTGCTTTATTAAGTACCATGCATGTTATGGATATCAAACTTGGGCCAAGTAGCCACAGTTATGCAGAAACAGAGGATATCTAAAGAATAACCATCGCAAACAAAAGAGCTGAAGCTACGACTCGAGAGGCTAGAATTGAACTCAGGCGTAAGCAAAAACAGGCTTTGGACATAGCCAATGAAGAAGGGCAATTATTGTATGGGCCTGGTATCGATGATTCTATGTAAGTTCAAAAAAAAATTGTTTTGTTCTTTCTCGAAACGGTATATTTCAATTCGGTGGCAACGATAACTCAAAAACTAATGCACCAATCTGAACCAAATTTTGCACACTTCTTTTAAATATTATTTTCTTGTACTTGAACGAAGAATATTGTGTTTTGTTCATTGAAATTTAATACACATGGCATTATTTATTGAATTTTTGGGTCAAAAATTAAATTTTTTCCTCGCGATGTTGCTAAAAGTTCAGATTTCAATATTTTTACAAATCCTTCGTTCAAGTACAAGTCAAACTTATACTCTAACAGAAACAACAATTTTTTGTTTCAGATGAATCCTTTGCGTAAAATAGCTGCCAGAGGGCGTATTATCAATATTATTATCTACAATTTTTTTTACATATAGTTCAAGAGTTATTTTAGTTGTTAACAATAATTTATAATAATTTAATACATTATTTTTTATTTTTGAAACATTTAAAAATGGCGTTTTTTTTTTATTCTCTGAAACCCATGTAACCTCTTAAGGTTGCATTGAGTTTTAAGCTTTTGGTTTAAACCAGCCCGTTACATAAATGTGGATGCAGCTGTGAAATTATCAACTGAAAACTTGACTTGATTCGTAAATTCCGTATGGTGTCCGCAGTATCCGACGTCTTTTTTCGACTCTCACAAATGCAATAAAATTTCATTTCTGGAGAAAGATACGTGCTTTAAATTGCTGTACGAAAACCAAGTTTTTATTGTAACAAATTCTCTCCCTCTCTCTGTTTGCACTCACAAGAAAGATAAACGTGAAAGCAGTGAACAGAAAATCTCTCAACTAGATACTCCTTTGAAATATATTTATAAAGCATGTACTCGTGCAGTGGATTTGATAAAAAGGATACAGTGCGAACGAGATATAAGATGAGCATCTTCAATAAACAAACAAGCAAACATCCACAACACACAAATATAGGATGTACGTAACAACGTTTCGCTTCACTTTACTTCATTTTCTTCAATGAGAAGACCAAGTACGTGCTCCTTTTTCTACGAAGAGTGCCCCTTCTCGATCCAAACAGCACCCGCTTTTTGCTTCGCTTCGATTTTACTTGGTACTCACTCACATATTTCAACCCCGACTGTTCTGAAAATTTCTATTTCACTACACGATATCTTATGTTTACCAAAAAAAAACTTTTGCTTGTGTAAAAGATTTTCCTCATCGTGATACTTGATCGGCCTGGGCTCAGAGACTTGGCAAACATTGCAAAAACTTTCAACTTTTCTTTCGCACCCATTGTGTTCAGGCAGTACGGTACAAATTGTAATCTTTAATTTCTGGAAGTCTTACATTTTTGTCTAGTGCAAAGCAACAAAGAGTGAGAGCACAGTCTATGAAGTATTTAATTGCATATTTAGGTCATATTTGTAATGGCAAGTTCGTTGGAGCGTGGAGTAAAAAACTGACGCTACCTCAGAATTGGGTGGTAGCAACTTCAGCGATTCCAGCAAAGAATGTTCAAGTATGAGCAGCAATGCTAAGAATAATATTTTATGAAATATTAAAACTTTGTTGGAAGTTTTTTTTCGGGCGGGGAATTTCTTGCGAAAAATCATAGAACCGAACCTTAACCTGCCTGGAAATTTTACCTTTGTTTTACCTTTCATTCGCATATTTGCTGGGTTTCTATGCATGCTCATTGATAGGCTTGTTAAGATTCTTCAGGATTGCTCTGAGTTAGTTCGTTACCATGAAAGAAGATGAAGATGTTTGGTAAAATGTATTTTATGGATTTTCATGAACTTTTTTCTAAAACTTCTGCGCTGTTTGTACTGTATACTCATACAATCAACTGATTGCAGATATGACTTACAATAGATAAGCTTTTTAATCGAAGCCTTAAATTATGCTGAAATTATTCAACAGCCTCAACGGTATAGAATTTAACAGAGTTCTAAGTATAGAATTTAACAGAGTTCTAAGTAAAGATGCACAATCAGTCACAATTGACACACATTTGTTGTATCACACGTATTGAATGTTTAGAATTTCAAAATTCACTCAAGACTTATCATTAGATTGGCTTTATTAAAACCGCAAATAAGTTCTAGCAGATATGAAGGTGCTCAAGCTGCCAGGTGATAAGCACATGTAGGTATTATTCATCGTAAACATCAGATGTTGATTCAATTGCATATTAATTAGACCGATATACTTTTTTAATGAATGGGTTATAGCTTGTAAAAATAACAAATGTTTTTGTTTAGTTCGGTGTTCAGCAATGTCTGTGTGGTTTTGATTGTTTGAATAAGATGTGGCTGCAATTAAAATTCATGCTCGTTGTTAACTATAGCAACTTTCTGTAAACAGAGAATAGACACAGTCAGGTAGCTAAGGATTCATTCATGGGTCTTTCGATTTTCGGTAGTTTTACAAGAATTTTTTGAAATTTAAGTAAAAGTTAAGCAGTAACAAATTAATTTATTCAACAAGCCTAAGGGGACTCTGCTCTTTCGTCTTTGCAAGTTTCAAGGAAGTTGAAGTTGTTTAAGAAGGGCCAGGAAGATGTGACCCATAATTCTCGCCGTTGCCGCCTATCAATCAACCAAACCGACGCAAATCAGACTGGTGTGTGCCTTATGAGAGAAACTTAAAAATCGGCAATGATCATTCTGAAGAATGTCAACTATTTGACCAAATTCAATTCAGCAACGTGGCGAAAATGTCAGATATACATCCAGCTCAAAAATTGACAAATTATACGCTCTGACTTATAGTATCTTTTGAAAATATGTTTATTACTAACGATTGGCAAAAATCAATCTCAATTGACACGTAAGGTACACGAGCTCAAATTAACCATCTGGGTTCAGTGCTAGTATTGATTAAATAGTTGATGGTATTCCCTGCAAAATTTTTTTGAAGCTAATACTTGCAACAAAAATTTAATTTGTGAATAAAATAATTGAAATATTTCCTGACGTTTTTACAAAATATATAGTATTGTTTATTTTTACTAAAGTTCGAAAAAGAACATTAGTATTCAAATCACTTTGGCCAAATATTCATATTTCTATATATATATATATATATATATATATATATATATATATATATATATATATATATATAAATATATATATATATATATATATATATATATATATATATATATATATATATATATATATATATATATATATATATATATATATATATATATATATACAGTGGCTCACAGCTTATTTGACACAGTGCTTCTTTAAAAAATTAAGTTGCAATAACTCAAAATATAATAACAATATCAAAAAAATTTGAACAGCATTTGAAAGAAAAATGTTTGTTGTTTATTAAACAAGTTTACATTTGTTACAAAGTTGCTGTTTTATATCTTAAAAAACAAAAAACTAAAAGTAATAACAAATTTCATGTCACAGCTTATTTGATACAGTTTGATTAAACATTAAAATTGTTGTGAATTATAAGGTTTCCAGTTGATTTCAATAGTTCGTATGATAGCCCTTAGACTTACGCAGAGCCTGGAGCCTATTCGGCATTGAGTCAACGAGTTTTTTTGTGATGTCAGGAGTAATTTTTTGCCATTCCTCTAGCAGTGCTTTCTTCACGTCTTGTTTATTAGAAGTCTTGTGTTTTCTAATGTTGTTATCCAACAAAGTCCACAGATTCTCAATGACGTTCATGTCTGGTGACTGTGTCGGCGGAGACATCAAATGAGGGCAATCCCAAATTGGCCAGGACTGCACAATTCCCGACTTGTGCTTTGGATCATTGTCTTGGTACAACCGAAATCGGTTGCTAACACCCGGTTCTTCAGTGCTTTGTAGCAAATTGTTTTTGAGTACATCAAGGTACCTTGTTTGGTCCATTGTTTCCTCAATAAACTTTAAATTTCTGACTCCGGCTGCGGACTTGCACGCCCAAACTATCACATTACCGCCACCATGCTTCACAGTAGCTTTGAGGTTCTCCTTGTTAAGCTCAGTATTTGTCTTGTGCCAGACATATGACATTCCATCGGAGCCAAAAATATTAAACTTGGACTCTTCCGCAAAAATAACTGTATTTCAGAACGCGGATGGCTTTCCCACATGCTCTTTGGCAAAGGCAAATCGGCTTATTGTTTTCGTTTTGGATATGAATGGCTTCCTACGAGCTACTCGCCCGTTGAAATCGTGGTCGCGAAGCACTCGTCGGACGGTTTCAGCACTACATGACTTCTTTAATTCACGATGAACCTCAGTGCCCATTTTGGAGCGGAAGTCTTTGTGTTTGCTTTCACTTTCCTTTCAATGTATCGTTTGTCGCATACGGTGAAAATATTGTTTGGCGCATTTCTGCTCTTATTTTTTACCCGATTTTTGTGTACGAAGCGCTCGATTATGTGTTTCACTGTAGAGACACTCAAATTCACACTTTCAGCAATTTTTCGAACACTTTGTCCTTTTTTAAAGTGGTTTAATACCAATTCGCGCTGTTCAATTGTGGTGCGATGACCCATTTTACAATTTTGGCTCTTTTTGGCACTTCAGCTTGCAAGATCTTGCTAAAAATTACTTCAGCCAATGTCTAGACACAATCAAAAATTCAAGAAACAAAAACAAGACAGATTATAGAAGAAGAAGTTTAATATATTATAGAAGAAATAGAAGTTTATTCGCATTGAAGTGTCTGTATCAAATAAGCTGTGAGCTGCAATTTTTCTGCGCCAGTGGTATTTCTCTTTTACCGGGCACCGAGGAATATTGCTGGAATATTTTTTGTTTGCATTGTATTCGTTGAACATGCATCTAGTCAAATACATTTAAATTTTTTGGATAGGGTTCTATATTTCAAAGTTACAGTGATTTGCATTTTTAAATAGTCACTGTATCAAATAAGCTGTGAGCCACTGTATATATATATATATATATATATATATATATATATATATATATATATATATATATATATATATATATATATATATATATATATATATATACATATATATATACATATACATATATATATCTATATATTTATATGTATATATATATGCATATATATATATGTATATATATATATATATATATATATATAAATATATATATATATATATATATATATATATATATATATATATATATATATATATATATATATATATATATATATATATATATATGTATATCATCAAAAAATTTCAGTGAAATAATCTCAGGAACTCGACATCCGATTGAACTGAAATTTTGAGGATACATTAGCGTATATGCAAAATAGTTTCAGGCCTCAAAAAAAGTCAATAATCTTCAACTCTTTGGCGCCGGCGGCCATTTTTGTGATATTTTAAATATACCTATTATTCTGTCAATAAATAACTTTGGCAAAAATGAAGTTCATGGAATGATAACTTTTTTAATAAATTTAATGCTATGTGTGCGGTAGGCACCTAAAATGAAAATGGGAAAATTTGAAATTTTTTGAATTGCGATAACTTTCGACCAGATTATCAAATCATTATGAAACTTACAGAACATATTGCTGTTGACTCGTGTAATTTTTTATGAACGTGCTGGCAACCTTGTAGCTATGGCAGGTATTGAAAGAGAAAACCTTCAAGCCATCGACTTTCCTGAAAAATTGTCGTTTTTACAGTGAAAACCATTTCATATCGAAATCTCTTGCTTTTTTTATACAACCAAAGCAAAACATTGGAAATTTCGCATCGGACAAGAACGGTAGCCCTCCTCCAATTTACCTATATTTTGAGCATCAAAAACTTCTGTTCACGGGAACTCACGACCCAATTATCAGATTTAAATGGAATTCACAGAATGTAGTGGCATTAAGTGTAGGACCGAGCCTGATAGAAGCGATTTGGAAATGCGGGCAACACTTTGCCAGTGGTGTCATCTTGAAAATTTTTAACGAAAAAAAACTGTTTTTCCACTATAAATTCTGATTCAGTTGTCAGATTCGCATGAAATTGAGACAGTAGCTGAACCTTACTTTAAGCCATGTCCGATAGTAATTTGGTTGAAAAATTCGGTTTTTTCTGCCAGCTATGGTAATTTTGGTGTCAGAGGCTTTGAAAATTTGCTCAGGAAACTAAAGCTTTTTGTCGTAAGGCTTCCAGTGCAGTCATGAAATCAAAACGAATTTTATATGATATATGGAACTTATTAAAGGCATTATTCAGAAGGAATCTGGTGAAAAAACCATGATAGGGTTGCCAGCTATTGTTGGTTTTGTATTTATTTGCAAAATCTTTAATAAGCGATTTTATCGTAAAATTTTCAAACAGTAATGATCTTATAGTTACAGTAAACAACAAATATTAAGTTTTCGAAAATTTGAAAGCTTTTGCGACTGGTAATCCTAAGTTTCTTTATACTTTATAAACTTCCAATGCAGCCGTCAAATCAAAACGTAATTCGCAGAATAGGTTGATTTTAATGTGAGGTAGGCGTGGTATATTTTTGGTTTTGATGCTAGCAAAGGGTTGCCAGCACCAGGCGTTTTTAGCTATCTTCGTATCAATAAATGCTTACATTAAATATTCATATCACGAACATTTACAATGAAAATAAGCTACCAATGTTTAAATTTTCCAAGTCATATGCTTTAAATACATATTGGCCAAGGTCAGGCGAGCCGAAGTCAGACGAGACCACCAACATGTGGACGGCATTTGACAGCTCGTTACGAATCGCCTTGACTCGTGCCCAAAACCCATTCCGATCGGAAGTCGCACGAGCGCCGGCGAGCCCTGTCAAAGCCGCTTGTCTGAACCGTCCACACACTTGGGCTCGCTAGATTTCGCCTGGGCTCGCCCAATATGTATTTCCCACACAAGAAATTTTTTGGTTCCAAACATTTTTAGTTTTTTGACCCTAAACATCTTTCTATCCCTGTAACTTTCAACGAAATCATCGGATGAAATCGATAGATTTATTTCATTTTGACGTGAGGCAATTGTGGGAGACTTTTAGTTGCAGTGCTGGTAAAGTGTTGCAAGCACTAAGCATTTTCTTGGTTTATGCTATGTTATGCTGCTTTCAAAATTTTGCAGTGTTTGGTTTTCCTAGATCTTGAGATTCCTGAAACCCTTTCCACCCTATGAGCTTAAATGCATTGCTAAGATCAAAGTAATTTTGCACTCGAAACAGGTTGGAGCACGTGTGGTAGAAAATGCTGTCAAAATCTGCACGATTCTACTGCTTATCGAATATGAGTATTTCTAGCGGTTCAGATACGTTAGAGTTTTTTTTTTCACATACTTATATTTTACACTTTTCTTAGCCTACAATGTTTATGAAATTTGGTGTGTTTTATAGTGTTGTTTATTGTGTAGTGTGGATTGTGATCACAAATATAATCGATCATATGCTGAATTATCTCCAACTTGGATAGTTTCCAATTTTTCGGCATAAACGGTACGAGGTCTTTCAGTTTTGACAAATACATTTGGATTTCGGCATTTTCGCCGTCACGATGTTGCGAAACACGACCATTAATAACTGTCGTACGGATGCACCTGTCGCACAAACTGCAGTTATGGCTTTCATTTTTTTTTATATTTTCTTTAGAAACCCGCGCAAAAACTTTACTTATTAAAACTTATTTTCGTGGCAGGGGTCACACACTTGTTGGTTCGTAGAAAATTCTTAAGAAAATTCTCACGGCAGAATTCCTACGGCGGCAGGCGCCGCTGCCGCCGCGAATCAAATCAAATCGATCCGCCACGTACCGGTTCCAACCAGCCGTTATCCGTTATGCGCTTGTTGCACAGCACACGCAGCCAACACTCAACATTACAAGTTTCATTGGCCTGATAACGCAGCTGATCCAAGTTTCATTGCAAATCAGCTGTGATCAGGCCAGTGAACCCAATGCAATGCAATGCAACATTCGACAATCAAACTCATATACATAGCCTGTTTTTAGATGGCTATGCAATGCACTTGACTATCGAATGCAGCATTGCATTCGCAATATTTGTAGTTGTGTGTGCGCGTGGCGGCGGCAACGCTGTTCCGTAACAGTACCCATATTCTAAATGACTATTTGGTGACCTTCAACCAACTGAAGATTAACATTGAGAAACATTGAGTCCTATGTCGAAAGTGATCCCACAATTTCCCTTTAAATCATAAAAAAAAACTATATGAAGAAAAAGGCATAACTGTGTAAATAAGCACTATTTTTAATGCTCTGCCGGGGCTCAAAATTACGCTGAATTCAGTTGAAGTTGACCGTTTGAAATGCCGGCGAACTTTGGAATTGGGGCAAATCTACGCTAGAGAGTTTTCACAGTGGGCGCCTCAACAAAGAGGAAAATTAATTTTTTTAGATGAGTGCGGCTTTAATCTGCACGTTCAAAGATCCCAGGACCGTCCGAAAGTCTGTCCACGAGCTCTCATTGCTGTACCTACTATAAGGGGACGTAATGTTATGCTTATTGCAGCCATAAATAATAGTGGTGTTGTTAATGCGAAAATAATTTCAAATGCAACCGTACATGCTGATAGGTTTAAGCTATTCTTACAAGAGCTTTTAGAAAAAAATGGTTCAATGCCAAACATGGACAATTCAGTTCGGATTTTTCAGGAGGTGGTTTGCAAGTAGCAGATGTACATTAAAATTTCTACCCCCTTGCTTGCCGATGCTGAACCCAATTGAAACAGTATTTTCGAAAATAAAATTGCACTCTCGCTCTGTGTTGAGTGACATAAGTACATACCATATCATTAGCAATGTTATTGAAGAAAGCGTCCTTCAAGTCGCTTCAGAAGATTGCTCTAACTACGTCCTAGATTTGGTTCCACAAATACCAAAAGCTGCAAAAAGCCAACCATAACATTAAGTTGTACTTTGTAATTAAAATTTATATCACTAAAATATCATATTCTATATTATATTTATTTTCTTAATATGTTTTTATTATTCTTCATACATTCAGATCAAAAATAGATTATCCTGAAACTATTTTTGGTCGAAGTCTCATTTATTTGAACAAAGGTTTCATTTCATTTAAAAAAAGTTTCACTTCAAATAACAGTGGTTTAATTTCAATTGAATAAAGTTTCCTTTCGATTGAAAATGGTTTCATTTCAAATGAAAAAGGTTTCATTTATGCTATTAATGCGCGTCTAGAATCTATGCACTCTGAAAAATATCTTTCCGAAAATTGAAAAACATTTTTACTTGCTTACGAGATGTGAAATCTTCTACAAATCAAATAAACTTTTATTTGGTGTCATTAATTTGTAAAAATATTGCGCAAAAGTTTCTTACAATCAACAGAATACAATTTTTACTGTACCCTATTTCAAGCAAGTAATTTCTCTCAAATTCGATTCAATTCCTCAATATTCGACCAAAAAATTGATGCTTTTTATGACTTCTTTTAACATTTCCTTGACACAAATGAGAGGTCGGTAGCTTACCTCGCTGACGCGCCAGTCCGAAGCAGCGATCCACCGCTCGCGGGTTTGAATCCCGCCAGGATCATGGTTGTCATTGTTCGTTCATTAACTGAGTGTCACATTACAGCTTTATTATACTAACAATATACAATAAAAATAGAAACCAAAAATTTTAAAAGAAGACTAATGGAATAACTGTTTTCGGCTTCTTCTTCCTACCGCCATAGCCGTTCGGTAGAAGAAGAAAAGTGGTTGAAATTATCTGGTGCAAACTTAAAATTCATCCACCATATATTATGAACAATCAAATATTCGAATCAAATGATATCAAAGTTTAAAGAAAATCGTTTGATTGATAGTTATTTTCATATATTTTTCTGAAATAACTGGAACCGAACGATGATTCATTGAGACTGAACAAAAATCATTCCAATCAAACGGATTTTGGCAGCCGCTCTTTTTCAATGTGCCACATGTTTGTCACAGCAGCACGCTTTTCTCTGAGTGAATGAGATTTGAAATTTTATTTCGTTTCGCGAATAGTATCCACACTACACTTTAGAAAGGAATCCCAGTGAAATCAGGTGCAATTGAGTCGTAGAACCAATCACTTCAAACACGTAGCAATCGGTTAAGAAAGGTTAATCGGTTAATCGGAAAGGCTCACTCTTATAAGATTCGAAGCTTAACCTAGTGGGGCAAATTATCTTTGGTTTAGGTTCGTTCCATAATTTTTCAAATTTTCAAAAAGTGATTCCGCCTAGAATTGTATTGCAAGTGTACAGCTGTATGTTTAAGTGGATAATATTTTGCTTCCCAATGCCATTGGATAGCTTATTTCCGTCAGGGTTGGTATGTATTTTATATTTATCTTAGCGTTTTAGTCTGCTCACTCTGACTTCCCTCAACTCAATCACATAGTATTTTATGTTCATACATTCCACACCAAAAATTTCAAATAGAGTCGAAAGGACCCTATCACTCCAATTTAATATCTTATCCAGGAATCTGTTCTCGTCTCTAATAAAGTGTCTTTTTTCGTTGCAGTGTCGCATCGAGAGTATCAAATTCTCAATGGAATTAAATTCCGAGGTTCCATCTGTCTTCTTAGCTAAGCGACATTTATTCTTTCGCAGTGTCAAACTTGTCGGCCTTTTGCACACTTCCACTCACAAGAAGTACGTATACAAATAGTATAAGTGTGGCCTAAAAGTGCGGAATGATGTAAGATGTTGAGATGGTTTCGAATGAAAATACGTAACGTCACGAGTAGTGCCAAGTAGAACGGGTCGCGAATGTGAAAACAGACGAAAGCGAGTGGACAGACGGAGCGTAGTGTAACAATAACTAACTTTGGGTCTCGATTGAGAATAGGGACACAGGACAAAAAGACGACAGTCAAGAGACACTACTGTCAGCGAAAAAAGGCACAATAAACGGCCCCGGGAAAAATCTAGGAATTGAATTTTTTTTTTGCTTCGCCCGACACAAAGCTGCAGAAAAGTTTTGTTCCGTTCATCTAACGTCTCCAATTCTTCGAGTCAGGATAAACATTTCTCACAATCTGGGCGTTATATTATCAAGGAGCCGGGAAAGTTTTCTTGTTCGCTTCTTGTTTAGTAAGATTTGATTCGTGCTGAGAGGCAAGTGGAAATTGAAGCTAAAGCGGGAGGAATGCTTGTTTGTGCGAGAGTTTTAGTAAAGCCCTATAGGCGACATGACTAAATGAAAATAAAAACAACTGGTGACGACTGGAATAACACTGGCAAAATGAGATTTAGCGTTCCAGTAAATTGCAACCGAAGAAAAATAGATGGAGGCAACTAGCAACGGCTGGGACAAGGGCGTGAGCCATTCTCCTTGCTCAAGTATAGTTATGCATAAAAAGCATTGGTATGGTTTAACATTTAAAATGATATAAATATTTTTTCTGTTTACCTTAATCAGAAGTGTTTGGAGACCAATTGCTAAATAGCTTTTCAAAGAATTTCCGATGCGGGATTTGTTGATTTCGTAGATAATCAGTGAACGTAGAATAGTATATTATCCGCTTTTTTTGATATTTATATAAAATTCAATCAAATTCAGTAAGAGCACCTGTACCTTTGATGTAATAGACTATTTTTTTCTTATTATGTAAAAATTTATTTGACTTTAGCTTAATTCCATTTGAAATAACATCATACTATTGAATAGGCGGGGAAAAATACAATCCGTTGACTATTACCTGCTAATGTCCGATAGACTCCCTTATCATCCCATTCTCGCGTCAATCAATACATCATCTGTTTAACATTGTCATCGTTCCTTGGTTTTGTTTTAGGGACGCAGAAACGAGCCGGAAAGAGTCCTAATTGAATTTACCTTAACGATTTCGAATTGATTGCTTCTAATTTATTTGATTACAAGCCGAATTCTGTGCTAAGGACCGTATACTTTTTTCTTTCCGAATTGTTTCGTATTGCTTCCATCAGATACCGTTTATCGGCAGCATCCTTGGAAAAACCCGAATGCATATACATACATACACTGAATTGAATTTTCTACACGAAATGTACCTTTGAGACATAAGAAAAATAATTTAACCAACTATTCGAACTTATTTATTGCCGTCCTTTTTGTAGGATATATTTTTTCAATCCTCTGCACGCCCTCATCTTACACTGGATGTCTTGTATATTTCAATGAGTTTTATACTATTTGTGGCCAAGACAATTTCGTCAATCCTATCTAGAATCCTTCGACTGAGATTTTTCTGAATAATCTGTGAAACCGAGGGTTTGAAGCAATGTTTCTATCGTAAATTGTTATCAACCTGCCGATTGATGTAGATTGAATGGAAATGTCTGAACTCGTTCGCAATGTGCAAAAGGATAAAGGCTAAACAAAATGGGTTTTTCGTATCGCAAAGGTCATTGTGTTTTTAATCGATTTTCTATCGTTAATTTTTTTCCATCTGAATATTCACATAATTTCGAGCTTTTTGTTGTACTTCAACGTAACATTGATAATATTCTATAAAACCAAAACACACATTTAAATACAGTTGGTGTGCATACTCGTATGTATGCTGATTTTTAAGAAGAACTTTTGTTGATACACCCTCTTCACATGAGTTTTGAAATTGCTAAAATGAACATTACTTTAACTAACTTAACTTTTTATTTATTTACAATAGACGCATTAAAAGTTAAAAGCATTAATCGTAAAGCGTATGTTTCGGAAGGCTTAAAGTCGTATGTACTCAACGTTGAAACATATCTATTCGTGTGTCAGTATGCATTACTAAGGTATTTAAAGACATAATTAACCAATTATACTTATTTATTTATTTATTTCCATATTAACCGGCTCTAGCCCAATTAAAAAAACAGACTTAATTAGAAACAAAAGAGAAAAGCACATACAGTAAGTAAAAAAAGCTAAGGCACGAACACTCAGTAAGAACAAAAAACCTATTTTTAATGCGAATTTAATAATAAATGATTATATCCTTGCATTTAATTAAAAGTTTTGCATGTTTTGCAAAAATACCGGTAACGAAGCAAATTTAGCAACATTTGTAATTTTTATTGAAAAAGTACAAATGTAATTGTTTCGAATTAATTTAATGCATAAAAACTCGATTACAATGTTATAATCTACAATTGTATTGCAATGTCTCGAATCTACTAACTGTTTATACGAATTACAGTATGATATACAAATGATATGAATGATATACAGAATGATATACAAATACGAATTTAGTTTCAAATTGATTTGATGTATATAAACTCAGTAGTTATGTTATAATTATAATTGTTGGTAATGTTTCGAATCTACTACCTGTGGTCCGAATTACAGCCTTTTTTCTGATATACCAATCCCACGTTGCCGCTAATCTCAAAAACCTCCAGCTACTTCACTCGACCGCCGACACCGTCAAAAAGAACTTGTTTTCTCCATTTCACTTCCCATGGACGGAACATCGTTTTTGGAACGTCGAAAACGTTCCAAGTCGACTTCCAAGTGAAGTGCCATCTACAGACCAGCATCAGCGGACTATTTTGAATTCGTTCGATAGCAATCGGTGACATTCTCCCGGGCCTTGAAACGTTTCTACGTTTCTAAATGACTTGGGGAATGAACTGTGACCGGTGATTATAAACCTCCTGAAATCCAGGCTGAGAACGCGCCACCTCGACATGTTAACATGAAATTAAAGTTAGATTACTATTTGTTCAAAAATTCGTACATGATACTTGGTGAGGATCCGATCAGATGCGTTCCAGTTGCATTCGCAGCGGTTATGTTAATCAAATAGTTTGTGACGACTGGATTGTGGTTGATGTGTATGCTGCTCGTGGCATTTCCTCCTGACGGGCAACGCAACATCCTGCTACGAGGGGTTATTGTTAATGTGGCGCCCCGACTCGCCACCTCGAACATTAAGAAAAATGAAAAGAAATGAAAAACTTCGAAATAAATAGTGAATTCAGTGTCGTATCATGATGTGGTTAGACTTATGTGTAAGGATTTATATGTGTATGTGATGTATCCTTATATGTATTTTTATTTTTCGTATGAGTTGTACTTATTGTTGTTTTTGGTTTATTGTCGTAACACTGTCCCTTTGTTCGGGTAGTGGGCAAACTTTGTGAATCGGGCGTCGTAGTATTGAAGAGGCGGTTTTAATGTCCACTACTCGGACTAGGTCATCTGGCCCTGGATGAGTTTTGGTGATTCGGCCCATCAGCCATTTAAGTGGGGGAAGACGTTCGTCCTTGATGATAACTAACTGCCCGACCTGTAGATTTTTTTGTGTTTGCTGCCATTTTGCACGCTGTTGTAGCGTATGTAAGTATTCTGTCTGCCAGCGTTTCCAAAAGTCTTGTTGTAATTTTTGTACCAGAATCCATCGTCGAAGACCAATTGCATTAGCTTCCAGTAGATCATCTTGTGGAGGAGCGGTGATTGCGCGTCCGATCAAAAAATGACCTGGTGTTAGTGGAGTTAGCTCTGTTGGGTCATCGGTTAATGTGCTTAGCGGTCTTGAGTTAAGACAGGCTTCAATCTGTGTCAGCACGGTTGCGAACTCCTCGTAGGTGAGGGTGACATTTCCTACTACTCTTCTCAAGTGATGTTTAACGGAACGAACTCCAGCTTCCCATAAGCCTCCAAAGTGTGGTGACGCAGGAGGGATAAACGACCATGTTATCCCATCCGTAGCTAACAATTCAGCAACTTCTGATCTAATCCTTTTCTGACTTGCCACAAATGTTTTCTCCAATATCGTTTTTGCTCCTATGAAATTTGTGCCACAGTCGGAATATATATTCTTGCAGAGCCCTCTTCTTGCAATGAACCGGCGAAGAGCGGCTAAGAAGGCCTCAGTGGTGAGATTGCTTACCACTTCCAAGTGGATTGCTTTGGTCGCCAAACAGACGAATAGAGCGATGTAGCCCTTGTACGTCTTCGTACCACGGCCCTTTGACATGCGTAGTGAAAAGGGTCCTGCGTAATCGATCCCTGTGTTTGTAAATGCAGGAGCTGGGTTGATTCGTTCCTTTGGTAAGTTGCCCATCATTTGAGTGGAAGTCGTCTTGGACCATCGGAAACATTTCATGCAATTGTGTATGTAAGCCTTGACAGAGTTGCGTAATTTTGGGGCCCAATACGTTGTTCGAATACTATTGAGTGTGGCGGTTAGTCCTCCGTGAAGGGTTTTAAGATGGTGGTGTACGATGATCAACCTTAAGAGATGACTTCCGTGTGGGAGAATTACCGGGTGCCGTTCGTCAAAGGTGATGTCGGCGTTTTGTAATCGACCGCCAACTCTTAGTATCCCAAATTGGTCCAAAATCGGTGTGAGAGCTTTGATTTTGCTCTGCTTGTTGACTGTGCCATGTAATTTTAGAGCAGTGATCTCGTCAGTGTAGTATTTTTTCTGAATAGTCTGGTACCAATATGTCGAAGCGGAGTTCAGCTCGTAAGTTGTAAGATATGAGCTGCTATTGTGGGTCTTCTGCCGGATGGAGTTATTAATGAATCGGAGGCAGTATGCGGTTACTCGTATGAGACGATTAAACGAAGAGAATTTGGTGAGATCCAGTAGTTGTTTTATACTGTGAATTTGTGTTGTTAAAGCAGTTGGCTTTCGAATTTCCTGTGTCGTGTCATATAGTTGGTCAATGGGATCTTGCTGTGTGAATGATTGTAGCCACGTCGGTCCTTGCCACCATAATGTGGATGTAGACAGATTTTCCGCGGTCAAGCCTCTGGTTGCAAGATCGGCGGGGTTATCCGATGAATTAACATGATGCCATATTGAAGTCGGAATTAGTTTATGTATTTGACTGGTCCGATTTGCCACAAATGTCTTCCAATTACAAGGGTGTTTTGATAACCATGCTAATACTATGGTCGAATCTGACCAACAGTAAACTGGGGTTTTATGTAGTTGCAGTGCTGACACAATTTTTGCCATTAGCTTTGCCAACAAGGAGGCACCACATAACTCCAGACGAGGAAGAGAGATTGTCTTGATTGGCGCAACCTTGGTTTTTCCCATTAAAATGCTCACCTTTCCTTTAGATAAACTCCTGGTGGAGGTTCTTAAATACACTGCCGCAGCGTAAGCACGTTCTGATGCGTCACAAAATCCGTGTAACTCAATCCGCGTACTACTCGTGGTGTGCAGCCAGCGAGGAACTTTTACTTGCTCTAATTGCTGTAAATTGTTTCGGAATTGACACCATTCCGTTTGGATTTGGTCTGGAAGCAATTGATCCCATTCTATACTTAGTAGCCATAATTTTTGTAGCAGCAGTTTTGCTGTGATTATGACTGGTGCATACCATCCTAGGGGATCAAATAGTCTTGCGATGTATGATAATATGATTCGTTTAGTGGGTGTCTTGCTGTTGGACTCCAGGGAAAATTTGAGTGACAGTTCGTCTCGTGTCCGATGCCACTTGAGTCCTAAGGCGTTTACCGTCGAAGTGATCGTGTCTCTGATTTCAACTGTGTCTGACTGTAACCTATCTCTTTCTGACACATTCTGAATCACTGTGGGATCATTAGATGTCCATTGACGCAGATGAAATCCACCCTGGCTAAGTAACTCGATGAGTTCTCGCTGTAGTTGCATGACCTTATCTGAATCCTTTCCCCCGCTCAGTACATTATCTACGTACAACTCCTGTGACAATGTTTTGGATGCGAGTGGAAAGTTTGCGCCATCGTCTTCTACCAACTGTTGAACTGCCCGCATGGCCAAAAAGGGGGCGGAATTCACTCCAAAAGTTACAGTATTCAGTCTGTAATGTTGAATGGGTTCTGACGAACTTTGTCGCCATAACACTCGTTGAAAGTTCCGGTCTGATTTAGCAATTAAGACTTGCCTATACATTTTTTCCATATCAGCTGAGAAAACAATTCGGTGCATTCTCCACCGTGTTATGATGTCGGAGAGATCTTGATGCAGGCTAGTACCGACGTAAAGATGATCATTCAGCGAATTTCCATTGTCAGTTTTGCAAGATGCATTGAATACTACCCGTAATTTTGTGGTGAGACTCGTTTCTTTGACTACCGCGTGATGAGGCAAATAATAATTCGGAGCGGTGTCCACTTCTTCCTCGGGTATCTTCTCCATATGTTTTAAATCGAGATATTCATCTAAACATCGATGGTAGTCAGCGTTCAGTTGGGGATTTCTGCTCAATCTTCGTTCGAGTGAAATAAGTTGTGAGTAAGCCGTTGCAAAGGACGATCCAAGATTTTCAGAGGATGCTTTAAATGGTAATGAGACGATATACCGGCCTTGAGTGTCTCGTTTATGCGTAGCTTTGAAATGTTCCTCACATCGGCTAGTATCATCGTTGACATTTGACGCAGCTTCCACTTCTTCAAGCTCCCAGAATCTACGAAGTTGTGAGTCGAGTTCCACCCGATTGAAGAACGAATGAACGTGAACAAATGTTTGTGGTTGACAGTGAACTGGGCCCAACAATATCCAGCCTAAGGCTGTGTTCTGCGCAATCGGAGCATTATGTGCTCCTTTCCTGAGCCCATCTTTGATGATAGCTGGGTATACATCTGAACCCAGTAGGATGTCGATTTTACCCGGCTGGTAATACAGAGGATCAGCTAGCTCAAGATTTCGGAGATGCTTATACTCAACTAAGGGAAGTGTAGAGTGTGGTAGTCGATCTGTCAGTGAAGGAAGAACCAGTGCCTCCAATGGCAGGAGAAAGTCATTAGACAACCTAGATCCCAGTTCCAGTTGCACGACCTTTTGCACGCTTCCTGTTGTAGTTTTCCCGATCCCGGAGATCTTGATTTCATGAGTGATCGGCAATGGTTTGAGCCGCAGGCGTTGCATGGCAGCTGTGGAAATGAAGCTGACTTGTGAACCGGTGTCGATCAACGCTCTCATTGTAAGATTAATCCCGTTGGATGATACCTTGATCAATGCGGTTGACAGAAGTACCGAGTCGATTGAGTGACTGGCTAACAGGGACGTTACCGGTTTAGTGTTCCCTGGGCCGTTTGGGTGGGAAGGACTAGACAGAGTATATCCGTGGAGCAGTGAATGATGGCGTCGACCACAGTGAGCGCATCCTTGTTTGCTTGGACAGTTCTGACTTTGATGGTCCGTGCTTAGGCAATTAAAACACAGATTGTTGGCTTTGACAATCTGTCGCTTCTGATCCAGAAGTAGAGATCGAAAAGAAAGACACTTGCGGATAGAGTGGTTCTGTTGGCAACAGCAGCATGTAGTATTGCGTACAGAAGCTAAGGCCTGTATTGGCCGTTTGTTAGGTTTGGTGATCGGCGGCATGATGATGGCCTCTAAAGTACGAAATCGCGATTCGAGAAAATTTAGATATTCGATGAGAGTTGGTGGTTCAGTCGTGCTACTAAGTCGCTGCTCCCATTGAAGACGCGTTTCAGGAGGTAATCGTTGTGTTTGAGCATGTATAATGGCCAAATCCCAGTTTTTTACATCAATTTTCAGCGATTGAAGTGATGCTAGGCTCTCTTTCGTGGCATCATAGAGACTTCGGATCGATGTTGCGGTATCGGTTACAATTGGTTTGCTTTCAAATAAAATTCCCATTTGCGCACTGATTAATAATCGTCTGTTTTCATAACGCTTTACGAGTGCCTCCCAGGCGGGTGCATAGTTTGAATCGCATATAGAGTATGCACGAAGCAATTGGTCTGCTTCCCCAGAAACTGTGCTTCGCAAGTAGTGGAGTTTTTGAACATTAGAAAGTGATTGGTTGTTACCGACCAATGCTGCGAACATGTCTCGGAATGACTGCCATTCAGAATATCGACCGTCGAAATTGGGCAATTGAACAGTAGGCAACGAGATAGTTGCGGGGCCAACAACGCTACAATTTTCAAAGTTGCGAGACGAATTATTCACTTCAGAGGATTGTTCGGAACTGAAGCTGCTTATCATGTCCCGGAAACGACCTGAGTATTCATAATATATCTCTTCATATTTGGAATACATGTCACTAGTAAAATACGGAAGAGTTCTGTTCGTCGTGTCTGCGCACATCACAATTTTTTGGTGATTATCGGAAAATTCTTTCCAAAGATCAGTTATGCCTTCGAGACGGCCGTTCAAATAACCTAACGTGCAATTGGCCTTGGAGCATTTTTTGAAGTTGGAGATAAATCGATCGAAGGAATCGATCGTCACCATTTGAATCTTCATCTGCGTTTCGATGGTGGTCGTCATAATGACCGAAAAATGCACTCGATCGATTGTTCGAGAATTGGTAGCTGACACCGAGTCTATCTAGTTTATTTGGGCGTGAATCGCGATGGTTGATAAATCAAGTACGAACAATTCTCGTTTAATTCTCACTAAGATTCTATTATACCGTTTGTGAAATCTAAATTTCCATACAATTAGCGGAATGTTATCAATACCGTTTTCTTTGTAGCTCGGTGATTTCGGTACACCAATCTTTACTGTCGGATTTAGCGTTTGATTTGAGAATCTGGCACCTACACCTTTTCAAACCATTCATACATTTCACATTCACTATACCACTCATGCACGACACTGTTTTCATGCGAAGATTAATTTCAGTTGCGGATAAAAAAATTATCCGGTTCGAAGGACCATTTAATGTTTCGAATTAATTTAATGCATAAAAACTCGATTACAATGTTATAATCTACAATTGTATTGCAATGTCTCGAATCTACTAACTGTTTATACGAATTACAGTATGATATACAAATGATATGAATGATATACAGAATGATATACAAATACGAATTTAGTTTCAAATTGATTTGATGTATATAAACTCAGTAGTTATGTTATAATTATAATTGTTGGTAATGTTTCGAATCTACTACCTGTGGTCCGAATTACAGCCTTTTTTCTGATATACCAATCCCACGTTGCCGCTAATCTCAAAAACCTCCAGCTACTTCACTCGACCGCCGACACCGTCAAAAAGAACTTGTTTTCTCCATTTCACTTCCCATGGACGGAACATCGTTTTTGGAACGTCGAAAACGTTCCAAGTCGACTTCCAAGTGAAGTGCCATCTACAGACCAGCATCAGCGGACTATTTTGAATTCGTTCGATAGCAATCGGTGACAGTAATAATTTTTTTAGCTCTAGCATATAGACTGATTCCCGACGAAAAGCAGAGGAAATGTGTCGTTTTTGTTTCGGATTCACGATGAGTGAAATATTTATATTTATTTCAGACTAAACAAAGTGTATGCATAAAAAAACAGTGGGCAGTCATTGAGGACTGCCGACAGAAGTGGTAACTTAAAAGTATGAAATTGAAATTTCACAAAGTTTGAATCAATAAAATTAGTTTTGTACTCACATCTATTGGCATTCATAACCTTTTCAAATTAATTAATGAATTTATGCATTGTTTTTATAGTGTACCAATTTTTCCCAACTTGAAAAAAGTATTTTAAAATAAACCATTTTTTACCTTTTGAAGCTGGATTTATTTTTATTACTAAATAAATTTAGTTTCGAAAGGAAAACATTGGTTTAAATTAGAATTTATGCATTTTATTGAGATACATTTTTGTGCATTTTGTAATTTTGTAATATTTTTGTAGTTTTGTTGGTTTGTAATTTTTGTAAGCTAAATCCTCACAAAAACAATTTACAGATAAATGCACTTACAATTAGTATATAATTTATATATATATATATATATATATATATATATATATATATATATATATATATATATATATATATATATATATATATATATATATATATATATATATATAAATAAATATATATATATATATATATATATATATATATATATATATATATAAATCGGACAAAATCGGCCAAGTTTGGGTTAGAGTTGTTTGGGACATAACGGGCCAAGACCTATTGCTGTAATACAAAAATTTAGGTTTTGTAAGGGAGGAAGGGGTTTTTTGGCCATAGTTTGTCAAAAACTGCCCTGACGGAGCTTTCGATGATTGAAAGTGGTCGGGGAATATAGTAGTGACATATTAAGGGCGAAAAATTTTTTGATAGAGACATTTGGGCTAAAACGTCCATATTTTCCAAAAAAAAATTTTTTGATTTAGCATGAATTCAGGGACCTTCCTGAGTTATTTCGGGCAAAATTTCCATACATATCTGTGAAAAAGTGGCTTAGTTTCTAAGATACGGCAAAATGAAATTCGCCGGAAAACCGTCCGCAAAAACTGAAAGTAACTATTCAGATCCTTTTTGGCTCGCCAGTTGGCTTCTCCGGCTGTGCTGAAGCCCTCCTCGTGGCTGCATTCCAACCCTACCGGGGTTGTGACTCATATCCAGCCTTACCGAAGAGGTTGTCCCCCTAGTGGGTGCATGTTTAATAGACGAAACATTTTTTTTTTATAATTTCTTAATAAAATTTTCGATAAACTTCATGCTTCAGTAAGGCGAAGTGGAAAACCGACAGTTTTAGATTAGCGAAGAAAAGTTTGGTTGCAGGGATCGATCGATGAAAAGTCTTATAGATGGTAGCAGGATTAGTTGGTTCTATCTTAGTAAATTTTTCGACATTGGTAATTTGAAAGAATACAGGAGGTTTTTTATGCATATATTAAGATGAAAATCAAATTAAATCGATTGGATTCGATTGATTTCCTTTAAATGGGTCCTAAATTGGAGAAAGACGCCAAATAAATGACCGATCTTTGGAAAGTTACGGACAAGCTGCACGGACTAATGACTCGGTATCCTTTCATGGTCATCTGCACCATCACCATTCTAGCCTGGGAACTTTGTGTCTGGTGGGTGGGGGAGGGCATATCACACCGTTTCATTACATCACCGAAAATCGCATGTACTTGTATGTTGTCATATATATGTACGAGTACATACTTCAAAAAATGCTAGCTAGTATATTTGAAACAGGTATTTTTGTGTACTCGTACTAGGAATACCTAGTATGTGAAAATGCGAGTACAGCCCAACTCTAATAGTAATATCTAAGGGGATACTTTAATTTCGACGCACGAACACGCGGGGCATCGGACAATTTTGTTTGCTCGGGTCGGCGGCTCCTGACCTGAGCCAACATCTGACCCAGATATGATGAGAAGGGATCTCACTGTGGGAACGATTACAATAGGCAAGTGACTGGGTAAATGACTGGAAAACTCAATGAAGACGTACGCACAACACTTTGAATCGCGCGAGATATATTTCCCCCTCGGGAGCGGCACAAAATAGCAAGGATCTTACTTACCTAATGAGCAAATTTCCTAGATACACGAACGAAAATATAACCATTTCACCGACACAGCACAACTTGAAATTGACAATTCAAAATGTCACGGATCGGAATGTCACAGGTGACGGATGATCGAGCAGGGGAAAACGAATTGTCCCAAATGGGTGGAACGTGAGGTGAAAATGGTAACTCAACTCGTGTGGATAAGTGACGGGGTTGAACAGACTAAACGGGTGAGGGAAGTCCCGATAATTTTGAAAAATTGCCCTACGATGAGGAAAAAGTGAAAGCCTTTTTTTCTTTTCGAATAGAGCCATGTACGGAAGCAGACGTGAGCGGTACGCTTTGGACAAAATTAATTCGAAATTTTAATTGCATGTCGATTGGAGCCAGTCTGTGAGGACGTTTATTCTTTCTGGAAGGAGGCGAACATTTTGAAAAGAAATAAATCGAAGGTATGATAGCGACGTCGTGAGATAGTTTCTTTGGCGGAATTCACCGAGGAAAAGAGATTTTCGAACAACGGAAGAAAGTCGGCTAGTGATACAAGTGCCAGCGAGGGAGAGTAGAGCAGAATAATTATTTCAGCGAGGGATTCTTTTAGCCAAGTTAATTTATTCTTATATATTTATTTTTGAATTTGTGTTTTTAGTATTAAGTAGGATTAGTGCGTAATTATATCGCGGCCACATATTATTAGAATTGGCTTTAAGTGTAATCGATATTTGAAAATACATATATATGACCGTGAAAAATTTGCAAATAGTTCGAAAATAGCATTTTGACTTATAGAGTTGATTCCAACGGTGACCAATTTATGGTGTATGCACGTCGCTCATTTCTCGCTTTAGAGCGGTGGTGCTTTTAATGGTTTCAGGTAAACCCACTCCTTTCTCCGTGAGCAAAGGCGCCCGAAACTGCTACCCTAACATCCTGGTCGGGGATATAGGGCTATAAGACGGTTGTTAAAAAATAACGGTAACAATACATATATATATACATATATATATATATATATATATATATATATATATATATATATATATATATATATATATATATATATATATATATATATATATATATATATATATATATATATATATATATATATATATAAACATATATATATATATATATATATATATATATATATATATATATATATATATATATATATATATAGAGTATTTTATTTACTTGTATACCAATGAACTTAATTTTCAGCATTGTTTACAAAAATATTATCAAGGTTTAATTTGTTTGCATTATCTTTACCATTAATTTCAATAATATTCAGGTCGTTTGTACGATCATTCTAAAAAGGATAAAATAGACTTATGGTAACTGAAGTAAGAAACAGCATGTACTTTGATCTGTATTTTTGAGTTAACAACGGATTCGAAAGCTACATACTCAATTACATCATTTTTGCAAGTATGTTGAAATCAATAACGATAAATCTCCCCATCTACCAAAAGTCCCACGCATCAGAACCGCTAGAAAACTGATTTTCGAAGAAATTCTCTTTGAGTGACAAAAAAATGTGGAAAGACGTTTTACACTTTCTTGTAGTATCATTTCAACCATTCCTTATCCAAAGCAACACATACCAACTATAACATAGATGATGAAAATGTTCAGTGTTGGCAACACTTTTCCAACGAAGCAGCAATAAGTTCACCATACCAAGCTCATACTTAAATCAACGCATCCTTTGAATTCAGAACTCATCGCAGAATTTCATCGAAAACTTCAGCCGTTTTTTGTGGTTACCATCCGAAAAATTTTCAAAATTCGGAAAACTTAAAAATTGGTTCCTTATTTTTATTGCAAATGCTTTGAATATGAGTATGTAATTTGAAGCATCTGTTGGTGCAATATCTACGAAAATGTCTGACGCTGGTTAGCCGGTGTTAGCAGCAAAGCAAAATGTATACCAAATCTGCTTCACGTTAAGTTAAACCCACCTTGTGAGTTTCGTTTCGATTGAATCACTGCGCAGGAGGTTATACGAGTGAAAAAAATGTTAGGGCTACCACCCTCAAAACTTTTCATATTTTCAAAACATTAATATTTATTGTTAATTTTCATTGCAGGATCATTCTCATTTGCAAATCTAATGACATAGTCGCTAAAGCTTCGATTACATTGAGCGAGTTTACAAGCTACTAGTCGGCGATTTTACTAGCTGTCTGCAAACTCGCCCAGTGTAATCCTGTTCACTAGCTAACTAGTAGATTGTAAACAATCTGCGAGAAAAGTTTGAAGCTTGGCTACTTAACTCGCTACTAGCTGGCATGTGTGCTTGTTAGCTAGTAAATTAGTTTTGTGTAATCAGAGTTGCTAGTGAACTAGCTACGAGTATCTCGTTGGTTCTTGGCTTTAGTTTTCACAACACGTGTTTTAAACTCGCTAGCTAGTTGGCTACTGAGCGAGTGGTAGGTTTTATGTGTCATCATCACTATCAGACTAGCTGACACGCCCGTTTCTGAGCTCACCGACTAGTAGCTTGTAAACACGCTCAATGTAATCGAGGCTTTAGTAAAGAAATTCCAAAAAAATTACAAAAATGGTCATAGCTGGCAACCCCTTCATGATTTTTTTACGAAATTCCTACGACGTTTGGCTCACTTTAAGGCCCATTTACTTCATGAACTTACTTTTGACATCATGACTGGACCGGAAGTTGTAAGAAAAAAGCGTTATTTTGCTGAGCAAATTTGCAGGACTTCGGAGACAAAAATCACCATAGCTGGCAACTCTATTCTAGTTTTTCAACCAAATATTCACCAAATATTGTCCAAAGTAAGGTCCAAATGTTGTGTACATTTCGTTAAAATGTGCTTGCTCAATCGGAAGTTATGGGCCAAAAAGCAGTTTTTTTCTCAGTGATTTTTCAAGATGGTGCCACTGCCACAGGGTGGCCCGCATTTCAAAATAACTTCTATCAGACTTGGTGCTAGTTAATACCAACATGTTCTGCAAATTTCAATATGATCTCGTGAACAGAAATTTTGAGTACTGAAAATAGAGGTAATCTGGTGAT
This sequence comes from Nemotelus nigrinus, assembly GCA_947369275.1. NCBI lineage: Eukaryota > Metazoa > Arthropoda > Insecta > Diptera > Stratiomyidae > Nemotelus > Nemotelus nigrinus. Next base: position 52,248,407 of record OX376372.1, on the reverse strand, counting down.
GGATTGCCGTTCTTGTGCAAATCGGAATTTTGAAAATTTAAATTTGACATGATGGACAAAGGTTAAAATTTATCAATGATTTGAAGTTTTTGTCAAAAAGCAAAAATTTTTCAGGAGGGTCGTTGATTTGAAAGATTTTTTCAGGAGCATGCCGTAGCTCCACGGCTACCCGTACTGCCAACTTTTGTCAGAGTTTTGGCTTTGAGGACGACGAGGAATCCGTCCTCTACCCAAGCTATATTTTGCTGAGCGAATCCTTCAAATTCAAGACACGAAAACTGCCAAAACTGGTAACACCAACCTAATATTTCAGCAAAATTTTCACCGAATTCGGCTTAAAGTAGGTATGGCTCAACTACTCACCGAATACGGTTTAAAGTAAAGCTACTGTATAAAATCCGTTGAAATCTGTTTAATATATCAGAATTTATAGGGCAAAAGGCAGCTATTGTTCTTAGTGTTTTTTTTCCTTCTGCCAGACCTGCTCGTACTTGAGGTTAATACAATTTATGAGTTTCGATTAAATCTGATTGTTTGGTTCTCAGTTCTCGTAAGCACAATTTTTGGGTGCTATTAATAAACGTAATTTGGTGAACGGTTACTCTTTTTGTGCAAAGAACTATTTCAAAAATTTTAATTCAACTCTGTAGACAAAGCCTGAAGTTTATCAATAATTTGCATTGTTATTCTAAAAAGCAAACAAATTTCCATAGGATCGGTTATTTGAAGCTTTTCTGTTAACGTGCCTGCCGTAGCCACAGATTTGGCCATAGATTCATTCTTATTATATTACGCCAAGCTCAGCTGACACCAGTTGACTCAAAATTTTATTTTGTCATGGTTATTTTGAATGAATCTCGTTGTGTATTCACTTCTAAACTGAACACTGAATTGTCATGGCATAATATCAGTAAAATAGAAAACTAAAGAAATATTGGAAGTAGATCCCAGTAACTATTATTTTCTTTGAATTAAAAAGACTATCAGGCTCTGCGATTGAAGAAGTCACCTTAGGAGCTAAATGCAAAGGTGTTCGGCTAATATATGCAAGGCTCACCTGTTCTGCGGAAGACACCTGTGAGCGCAAACAAAAAAGCACTGCATTATTGCAACACGCATGAAATTATAATTTATTGTGCTCTAGGCACTTGTATTAAAAACGGGACAGCATCCAACACCACGGATTGTTCTGACCGTAATAACACTTAAAGTAGTTTTTAATTATTCGGGTTCGTTTAGATATAATCACTAGAATATGTGCGTCGTAGAATATTTTATAAAACAATATTATTTTCAATGTATTCGAATCAGAATCAGTAGGAGAGCTGCCCATTAGTTTCTGCCGATCGTCATCGAAAATGTGGATGAGGGAGTAAGCCTTGTCTTAAGAAATGGCTTTTATGAAGCAAAATTGGTATTTGATGATGGCTTAAATAAAGTTTGAGATTTCTTTGAATATGTGGCAATGGAAAAATTTTTCAAAAAAACTTTATACTAATATTTTGGTAATGAAACTAGAGAATTTTTATCATAATTTTATTAAGCATTTGCAAATAACCCCCTGGTAACAGATTCCGGTTGCGTATCGTTGAATTTTGCAGACCGCAGCACAATATGCGTTCCTGGTTTGAACACTGAACATATAGCAAGATTCGCGTTTTGCTCGTATATGTTCATCCTCTGCCCTCACCGAACAGAAGCAAAGGACAACGGCAAGGACTACTAAAAACTCTGTGGCTTTCATTTGGGCTGGTTTTCTGATACTGTACGTGTACAGAACTGTACTGTCGACCAGAGTGAGTCCGGATAACTGAAATATTAATGTGTAGTAAGTAACTAATGATCAATTTATTTCATAATTTCATGCGAGCTTGCGTATATAAGAAGTCAAATATTAGTTTGACGATAACAACTAGCAAGCGCGTGACAATTATCTAAAACTATTTACAAAGTATTACGAAGGAGGGGAATTGGCAATGAAATGTGGAAAACCGCTCTCATAACAAACTTTTAGTAGGTTTTTCAAGAAGAATGATGCACAGTTTAATGTAGCTTCCTAATATTTATTCATGTGTTTCAATTTTTTTACATTCAGGAATAAGTGTGTTAAACGTGTAAACAGATTCGGATCTCCACTTCTTTGAAAGCTTCTTTTGATAAATGTGGAAAATTTTTGTGGAAAACAATGATTTCAAGTTTACACAAATATTTTATGTTACAAATATTTGATGAAAATAAGGTGAAGTTGTAAGCATTTACTAACCATTTCCTTTCTTCGTCCTCTGGCTTTTAAAAAATTAAAAATAATAATATATGTAGCTAAAACAAAACTTGAGAATGGTAGAATATGTACTAGACATGGGTAACGCAGCAAATTTTGAAGCGCTGATACACTGATACCGGCACCAGCAGTGGTATCAGCGCACTGCGCTGATACCATGATCTTACATACGGCCCTGGTAGCATTGCGCTAATACCATGACGCTATGATTCACTCAAAAAAACTTGATTGAAAAAGCTTGTATGGAACGAGAGCAACCCACATTTTAACTTACTAATTTACCGATATAAAATACCCTAAAATACCCAGGCTATAGTATGTACCCATTCAGGTATCTTTCCAAACGTGCGTACGCGTAGGTATATTGCTTTGCATCAAACAGACTTGAGATACGTATACTCAACTCATATCTTTGCGCCGCGCCGTAGCAGAGCGCCAAGCCAAATGGTGTTGGCATTGCAAAGCGGCAGCACCAACACCATTGATACCGAAGTGCGTTACTGCGCTACTGATGCCGACAAGCGATACCAGCGTAGTGGTATCATGGCTAATAGACAAGCGATACCAGCGCAGTGGTATCGTGGCTAATGCTTCAACGCAATTGGGCGGCGCAGCTTGTACCCATCCAGGTATCTTTCCAAACGTGCGTACGCCTGACTTTTTGATAAGTGTAAATTAGACAAGTATTACCATCATTGCTTTAATATACCATAAAGGTATTATTTAGTTGTAGTATTGAAGCATAATGAAATTCTATTGCTCAAACAGACTTGAGGTAAGTATTCTCAACTCATATCTTTGCGCCGCGCCGTAGCATAGCGCCAAGCCAAATGGTGTATAAATGTATAAAGCCAAATGGTGTTGGCATTGCAAAGCGGCAGCGCCAACACCATTGATACCGAAGTGCGTTACTGAGCTACTAATACCGAAGTGCGTTACTGCGCTACTGATACCGACAATCGGTATCAGCGCAGTGTCAACGCAATTGCGCGGCGCAGCGCTGCGTTACCCATGTCTAATATGTACATATGTGTCGATAAGCGTATATTCTCTCATTCTCAATTTTTATTATAGCTATGTACTATAGCTAAGCTATGTACTGTTTTTTGTTTATTTGTTATTCAAAAATAATAACAACCACTGCTAGAATGCGGTGAGTAGTAATCAGTCGAAAAAGTTTTTGTTTTGCATTGTACCATACAGAACTCTATCATTATTGATTAATGATTTTTGCACAGGCTAATGAATTTGATATATGTATGTACTTTAGAATAACATGTGCAGCACAATTCCAAAAGATTCAACTAGGTGTTTATCAGTGCTGCCATTTATTTTTTTTTGGAATAATGCTGGATTCAATTTTATTTAATGCTAAATAATGCTAGATCTTGTAAAGTTATAACGCTAAATAATGCTTTCTTATTTCATTAAAATAAACTTGGTTCAATATGAAGATAATATGTATATTTATATGAGGGTTGATCAATAAGTAATGATAATCGGTTATTTCCAGTTCGGATCAAATTAAAAAAAAAAATTCTTTACTACTACATATATTCACTAAGTCAGCATGAAAAAAAAACATATAAATAGGCGTCGATTCCAGAGAGCTACATTCACAAAAGCACTTCAAACGGGTCAATCAACCACTGCCTGCTTTCTAGACATTGAGAAAGCCTTTGACTCTGTATGGATAGATGGAATCGTTTATAAACTCATACAACACAATTTTCCAGTTGAAACTGTCAAAATAATACAAAGTTTCCTCACCAACAGGCACTTCTTCGTCCAAATAGGAAAAGCAATCTCTCCAACCAAAATAATCTCTAGTGGTGTACCTCAAGGCTCAGTTCTAGGCCCCATCCTCTTTAATATCTTTACTGCAGATCAGCCATGTGAACAAAATAATCAGGCCAAAACCCTTCTGTATGCGGATGACTCCCTTACTTACGCTTCAGCGTTTAATCCTAAATACGCCACAATTCGTGTACAAAGACAAATCACGAATCACAACAAATCACGAAATCACTCAGTGATTATTACAAGAAATGGGGGATCAAACTTAACGTTGCAAAATCTGAAGTCCTTCTAATAAACCATCTGGCACCAAAAAGAAGTCAATGCCCCTGAAAATAAACGGCTCTGATATTCAAGTAAATAAATCAGTAAAATACCTGGGAATCACCTTCGACGATAGAAACAAATTTCATCTTCATGGGAAAAATACGCTAGTGAAAGCTCACTATGCTTATCATCAACTCTATACTCTGTTAAAAAAATCGTCCCCTCTTTCTCAAAGAACAAAGCTTCTTATGTACCGACAACTGATCAGGCCCATACTGAGCTACGATTTCCCAATCTGGATGACAATATCTCAAAGCCATAGAGAAAAATTGGCAAAATTTGAAAGAAAAGTCCTTCGTTCTTGCACTGGGAAGTATTTTAAATCAGAAAATTGTTGATTCTCTAACACAGAGCTATATGATGGAATTAACATGCCTCCTCTTCAGAAATACCTTCTTGAACTTGGCGAAATATTCCTGGCGAAATGCCAGAACCACCTAAACCCTCAAATTCGTATTCTCTCCAAAATCACTTCTGAAGCCCCTAGCAATATCTACCCTTCACCATTCGAGGCTTACTTGAACCTAGCGGCTACGCATAATCCTCGTGAAAACGAGTCTTCTGCTTATATATTTTCAGGCTGAATCCAATAGAGGATCATCGAAAAACCATCAACGACACCCCAACGACAACCCATCCTACAGAGGAAATCAGTAGGAAACGAACGAAATCGACATCGAGAGCAGTCCAGCGCAACAGCAAAAGGAAACCTGTCAATTACTAATCCTAAGAAAATATATATTTTAAAATATTTTGTAAAAATGATATGTTTTGAACGAGGAAATAAAGCCTAGGCACCATCCTCAAGTAATTAAATTATAAATCTATAGGTTAATTTATTAAATTTAACATAGAATTAAGAGAATTGTATATATGATAAGACGCTGAATAAATTATTATCTATTATCTATCTAGAGCTACATTCATTTGAATACAAACAGTCGAAGAGAGAACATCAAAATGGGGAAAAACGAGATTAAAGCTGTCATTGGGCCTTTCCACACTTGTATTCTTGCTGCACTCCTCAAACCGGTTTGACAACAATCACCATTTCCACACTTGTATTCTTCAGCAACGGAACCGTTCATATACCGATTATGCATATGAATGTGTGCGTGTTGTTGTTTTCTCATTTCGACTTGAGTGTTTCATGAAAAATTCCGGACCCGTCAACTTTGTTTATAGTTGTGTTAGTGAGTTGCAGCTCGATCAATCAGTTTCAAACGTGATGCAAATTTCTCTCCAAGTGCATCACTTTTTGTAGAGAATTCCCCTTGATTCTTCTGCCTCTTGCCCAGAAAACCGGTTCGAGGAGTGCATGAGAGGCATACATGGCGACATGGTGGAAACATAAGGGGACTCTGCTCCTCCATATTCCACCGTTGCACGCTAGGCCAAGGAGTTTAAGCTGGGAAGAACATCCATTGAAGATGAACACCGCGAAGGACGTCTATCCTCATCCCTCACTGAAGACAACGTAAAAAAAAACTCTAGCGCACCTGAACCGCTAGAAACACTAATGTTCGAAGAACAGTGGAAGAATCGTGCAGGTTTTGAGTGCACATTCCACCACATGTGCTGCTTATTACGGCCAAACTGTTTCAAATGCCACGTTTTACTTTGGTCTCTAGAATGCATTATAAATCATATGGTAGAAGGCTTCAGATATTACCACTGGCATGGGTTTCAAAGTTTATGAAAGAAAAACACTTGTTAATTATATTCGTTATCAGTTGCTTATTTCACCAAACTTTGAAAGCAGCATCTCATATAACATCAATGAAGAAAATGCTCAGTGTCTGCAGCACTGTAACTGAAGTTGGTGTTCGGGGCTGCGATCCGAAAAATTTGCAGAACTTAGGGAATTGAAACATCGGTTATTTATTTTCATTGTAAATGTTTCCGGTATGAATACTAACTGTAAGCATTTATTGATACAAAAGTAGCACAACCGACTCGTGCTGGCAACCTTTCGCCAGTATCAAAGCCAAGAATATATCAAATCTGCTTCACGTTGCTTAATTACATTCGAAGTTATAGGAGTATAAAGAAATTTAGGGTTACCTGCAGCGAGTTTTTTCAAACGATCGAAAGCTTAATATTTGCTGTTTATTGTCACTACAATATCATTACCATTTGAAAATTCTACGATAAAACCGCTTAATAAAGATATTACAATAAAACACAAAACCAACAATAGCTGGCAACCCTATAGTGGCTTTTCAACCAAATTTGGTCTGAATAATGTTTATGACAGGTTTCATTAATTGTATGAAATTCGTATTGATTTCATGACTGCACTGGAAGTTATAGGGCAAAAAGTTTTATTTTCCTGAGCGAATTTTCAAAATCAAAGACACAAAAATTACCATAGCTGGCAGCACCAATAAAATTTTTCAACAAAATTTCCATCAAACAGAGATTAGAGTTAGGTTTAGCTACTGTGTCAATTTCATGAAAATCTGGTAACTTATTCACATTTCATAGGGCAAAAAGCAGTTTTTTTTCTTTGTAAATTTTCAAGATGGCACCACTGGCACAGAGTTGCCCACAATTCAAAATCGCTTCTATCAAATCTGGTCTTACTTAAGTCCAATGCATTCTGTAAATTTTAGCTGTATCTGATTATTGATTCGTGAGTTTCCGTGAACAGAAGTTTTTGATGCTAAAAATATAGGTTAACTGGGAGAGGGTTACCGTTCTTGTCCGACATGAAATTTATTTAGTTTTATTTTGAACGTGTAGATAAAACATAAGATTTATATACGGATTGGTTTTATTGTAAGAAACGGACATTTTTTTGATTATTCGATGGTTTGAATGTTTTCACTTCCAAATTTTTTTTTTCAAAATGAAGACACCAAAATTATCATAGCTGGCAGCTCCAACCGAATTTTTCAACCAAATTTCTACCAAACGTGGTTTAAAGTAAGGTCCAGCAATTGTGTGAGTTTCGTCAAAATCGAACGATTCAATCAGAATTTATAGGGCTAAAAACAGTTATCTTTTTTAGTGGTTTTTCAAGATGGCAACACTGGCACAAAATCGCCCGCATTTCAAAATCACTTCTATCAGACCTGGTCCTATTTAAGGCCAATACATTCTGTGAATTTCAAATAATTCTGCTCATCGGATCGTGAGTTTCCGTGAACAGAAGTTTTTGATGCTAAAAATATAGGTAAATTGGGCAAGGGTTACCAGGCGTGCCCGTTATACCATAACTTTTTTTTTTTTTGGTTATGTAAACAAAGCACAAGATTTACATATGAATGGCTGTTTTTTGAAGAAACGGCATTTTTTCAAGAGAGACGATGATTTGGAGGTTTTCACTTTCAGTGCCTGCCTTAGCTACAGGGTTGCCAGCACGCTCATTAAAAGCTACAGAAATCTACAACTGGATAATATCAATATGTCCTAAAAATTTCGTAATGATTGAATAGCTCTGTCAAAAGTTATCGAAATTTCAAAATTTTCAAATTTTCCCGTCCTCTTTTTAGGCACCCAGCGCACACATAGGGTTAAAAAATTCCAAAGTATTATCCGATTCATATGTTAAACACGTTAGAAATTTATTTCGTTAACTTTATTTTTGCGAAAATCATTTGTGCACGAAATAATAGGTATATTAAAAATATCACTTAAATGGCCGCCCGCCGGCGCGAAAAGGTTAACAATAACTGACATTTAAAGAGACCTGGACCTATTCTGCATATACACCAATGTATCCTGAAAGTTTCAGCTCAATCGGATGGCGCGTTCCCGAGATTATCTCACTGAAATTTTTTGTACATATATATATATATATATATATATATATATATATATATATATATATATATATATATATATATATATATATATATATATATATATATATATATATATATATATATATATATATATATATATATATATATATATATATATAGAAATATGAATTTTTGGCCGAATCGATTTTAATACTAATGTTCTTCGAACATCAGTAAAAAGTCGAAGATATCGTGTTGGCAAATCAAAGAGTGACCCTCAGGCATCTAACTGAGGTCACAGGGATCTCATATGGTAGTGTTCGAAAAATCTTTGCCAAAAAATTACACATGAAAAAGGTCTGTGGGCGTTGGGTACCGAGAATGTTCACGGACGAGCATCAGAAGAAACGAGTCGACATTGCAAGGATGAATCTCAAAAAGTTCCAATCAGATCATGGGAATTTTTTGTCACATTTCGTGACCATGGACGAGACTTGGATCCACCATTTTGATCCAGAAACCAAAATGCAATGGATGACCTGGAAGCGACCTTTTTCATCGACGCCGAAGAAATTCAAAGTGTCAAGTTCGGCAGGAAAGGTTATGGCATCAGTTTTTTGGGACGCTGAAAAAATTATTATGGTGGAATATTTGGAAAAGGGAGCCACTATTTTACGCTTTTATTAAGCTGACCAAATAAGAAGATTGCGAGAGGCGATGAAGGAGAAAAAACACGGCAAACTGCGAGCAACAACGCACCGGTTCACAAGACTGCAGTTGCGATGAATACAATTAAAGAAACAGGATTCGAGCTGCTTGAACACCCACTCTATTTGCCAGACCTAGCTCGCAGTGACTTCTACCACTTTCATCGGCTCAAACAACACCTTCGGGCTAAGAAATTTGAAGATGATAGCGAAGTGATGGCCGCTGTTGTGGCATTTTGGGAGAGTCAAGATAGACAACTTGTTTCTAAGAATATCCTGGGTTTGGAAAAAAGATGGACTAAATGTATTAACTTGTTAGAAGACTATGTTGAAAAATAAATATATATTTCAAGTTTAATCACCTTGGTTCATATTCATTATCATTGATCAACCCTCATATGTATAACAAAAACGTATAAGAAATTTAAAATTTACATCTGATTCTTTATCTATTACAGACATATCAGTAACATCTAAATCTTCTTCTCTTGTGTAAAGCTCATTCTACCAATATTTTTCAAATAATCGTTTGAGATCCCACAACCAAAACAGCAACAATTATTTATTTTTAAGTGCAGAAAAAGTATTAGTGTCGGATAACGAAGATTTTTCTTCAGCGTTATCCGTGCGATTGCTTGCATTTGAAGCCCTAACAGAACAGTTGATTCACAATATTCAGGAAAAAATATCTAACCAGAATGCACATACTTTGGTAAACTTGAACTTTTAGATGCCCGAGGCTCCTAGGAGTCTGAAGTGAATGGGACCACATCACTGATTTTTAGCATCATCACGATTTAATTGAACGTTACCATATTTAAAGCAATATGGATCACTTTATAATTTTTTTATTTATTTTTTTATTTTATTTTTATTTTTTTTTTATTTTTTATTTATTTTTCAAAATCAGACAACTGTCACTTCTAAGAAAATGCCATGAGTGCGTTTTTGTATTTTTCATGAATTTCCGCCACCACATGATTCAGGAAGTTTCCTTTCATGAACGCGAGTAAAAGTACACAAACCAAGCTATTATTGAGAAAAATTTGATGGGCAAGATTGTAAATGAGTGCCAGATTATTCCGAAATCTAAATTTAAATGCTAAAAATAGTGCTAGATGCTAACTCCGAATTTCGAATGCCGTTTTGGAAAAAATAATGCTAGATCTAGCATTCAAAATGCTAAAATGGCAGCACTGGTGTTTATAGTAATGAAATTTTAGTCTTGAATATTTTAGATAGCAAACTTTTAGATTTACACTTTTTGATCATTACATCAGACATTTTGTATAGGTAAAATGTAATGTTAGTATTTTTTTGAAAGCAGAAATTAGAGTTGGATCGTACTAGGATTTTCTCATACAAGGTATAACTAGTTACTGAGAAATACTGCTGAGAAATACATGTCCCAAATACATGTAGTGTGCTGAGAAATACATGTTCCAAATACATGTACTAATCGTACTAGTCAGTATTTTTTGAAATATGTACATATATACTTATAATACATAAAATAGCATGATATGAAAATCTAGTACTGCCCTTTTATAAAGTTCCTCACCAAACAGGGAAAGTTGGCTCAAACCATATTGAAAGAGATGGGATCTGTTTACGAAGACTTTAATCGAGGTGAAACTGTTATACTCCTAATTGGGAAACATGCTTAATAGTGTAGTTGAACGCACTTATTATGATTATATTTACCTTAATTATTATATCCGGTTCTCGGGTTTCGCCAAATCATTGGCGAGTATGAAGACGGTTTCAGATCTGGTCGCTCCACAATCGACCAGCTCTTCACGGTCAAGTTAATTTTGCAAAAGTGCTGGGAATACAACGTCGACGTATACCAAATCTTTGTCGACTTTAAACAAGCGTATGACAGCATCGACCGAGGCGCACTATAAAGCATCATGCTGCAATTTGGTATTTATTTCGAGAACATGATAGCACGAAGTTATCAATACAAGATGAGAATAGTTAAGGAAGAAGTGATAGACATAGTCCAGTCTATACAGTTAGCTAAATCAAAAGTAATAAATTCAAATGTTCTTTCACAAAATGAAATAGCAGTCATAATGGACAAGTTTGATAAAAATCATATTCCTTATGGAAACATAGAACATTTCTCAGAATTTTCAGTTGTTCAGTTAGCCCACAATTCTACTCATTTACATTACATAATAGATGTCCCAAAAAAAGCATTAATAATTTCAAGTAACGCTTTCCGAAACCAGTAAAAATAGGAAACATTGTTAATAAAATCGAGTACGATTTGACACTAGTGGACAAAGAGACTATTTTTGGACTAAAACAAGATTGCAAAACTTTCAATGGACTACCTATCTGTAAACACAGTAACTGTTTCGACATAAGCACTACCACTTGCATTCAAAATTTGTTTAGAAGTAAGATAGCTTATTGTGATAAAATAAATAGTCACCACATAGCATCCTTGGAAGAAATCGATACGGGCATAGTTCTGCTAAATGACTTCAGTGGCGTAATCTCAATCCACAACAGTTCTTAACATCTGAAAGGCACTTACCCAGTCAAATTCGAAAATGCGTCGATCCTTATCAACAATCAACAATTCATCGCAAAGGAAGAAGCGGAAACCATCAAAATTTTACCTCCTGTATTACAAATCACTCGTGAAAAAGATCAGTTTGAAGAAGCTCTTTCCTTAGAGATGCTAAGCGAACTAAATATCAACAACACGAAACTTATTAAACTTATTATTCAAAAATGAAAAAAGCATCAACAATTGGATATACTATGGCTTATGGATATCAGTTCTTCTTATAATGATCCTCGCAAAAATCATCATCGAAATTAAAGAAAAACCTACAAAATTAGACATCATAATTTTTTCTATATTTAACAGCGCAAACGCATTTTCAGAGGATACTGAAAACACATCTACACTCCAAAAAAGACAACATCAAGGGGAAACATATACTATACTCCCTTATTTTGAGTGAGGACACTCAAACTTAAGGAGGGAAGAGTTAGCGACGACCCCGGGTATTCGGTTCATATTCTTGACTAGGTAAGCACTTGCATCGTTCTCATGGGAACGTTCATCTGATCTCGATGTTCACCTGATCGCGACATGCACTTGTCTGCATAACTTCCCGTGCATCACTTTTTGCATGATAGGCAGAACGAGCTGACAAAGTTTATGAACAAACATTGGGTAATTAGTTGTGTAATCGTCAAATAAAGACGCCTTCTTTAAAAAAACCAAAAATCCCGGCTTTTCAATAGCTTATATGTTATTTGAGCTTGAAAACGTTGCCAAATACTAAGATCTGAACGTCTTCTACATATGTACATCAAAACAAGCTTTCAAACCACAATAAGAAGCGGAGATAAGCAGCGACCTTGAATCTGTTTAAACGTTTAAACGCTTATTCCTTTATAAAGAAAAATAGAAACATTTGAATAAATATTAGGCGGCAAATTTAACTTGTACATCATTTTTCTTCGAAAACCTACTATTCGTTTGCTATGAAGGTAATTTTTCATATTTCATTGTATATTCCCCTTCTTCGCACCAACCTCTCAATATTTTTAAATAATTCTCAAGCGCTTGTTGATTGTTACCGTTTAACCAATATTTAACTTCTTATATACGCTAGTTCGAATGAAATTATGAAATAAATTGATTATTTGCTATTTACTACGCATTACTATTTAAGTTATCCGAACTCACACTGGTCGACAGTACAGTTCTGTACACGTAGGGTAGAGCGGGGCTTAAAGGTTCACGGGTATAAAGGTCCAGACACAGTTTCTAAAAAACTAATGACGCATCGTTCTTTCGAACTATGTGAGTAGTGAGAAGGGGACGTGTGAGGTATTACAAGTGACCGCTGGCAGTTGAGCGATGTCACTAGTAGAAGTTACATGACTGTGTCTGAAAATATTGACGTAAGTGAAATTTCTCATTATTATTCTTTTCAGTTTCTAGAATTTATATTTCCTTTACAAAGCTTAAACAAAGATTATAAGTGCTCGTGATTCAGAAGTTTTTCATAACTAATTGATAGTTTTCTGCTGATTTGAACAGTAAAATTTTTATTACCTAGAAAAATACTTAAACGTGTCTGGGGCAAAAAAGGCCATGTGGCCCTTTTTACTGCATGGCCCTTTTTACCCCAGCTAATTAGGTGGTGTTTAGAAACAGTTTTGTTTATTTATTTCAGCATGCGCAACTATAAAAGAAAATCGGATCGTGGAACTAAATCTGTTGAGTTGATGAAAGGTGCTGCAGATTTAGTTATCCAAGATAATAAGTCAGTGAGACAGGTATGTCGTGATTTTTAAATAAGCAAAACTTCGTTGTCAAGATTTATCAAACGAATGATGAATGACCCTGACAACTTGAGATTTGGCTATGGTACTCCAAGGCAGATTTTTAATAAAGAACAAGAAGCTAATATCGCAAAGTACTTACTTAAACTTGCACAAATTTTCCACGGCATAGGCCCTAAAGAAGTTCGTCGGATGGCTTATGACTGTGCTATTAAATAAAAATTAAGTGTGCCGGAGCCATGGCACACAAATCAAATGGCTGGTAGAGACTGGATGTCTGCTTTTCTTAAACGAAACACAAGTCTCTCTATTAGAAAACCTGAAGCAACAAGCCTAAGTAGAGCAACATCATTCAACAAATCGAATGTGCAAAAATTTTATACGAAATTAGGAGAAGTTATGGACCGATTTAAATTTAAAGCTTCATCGATATGGAATGCAGATGAAACTGGCGTATCAACCGTCACCAAACCATCAAAAATAGTTGCTAATAAAGGAAAGCGAAATGTTGGTTCAGTAACATCAGGTGAACGTGGGACTAATGTAACCCTTTTAGTAGCGGTTTCAGCTACAGGTTCAGCGATTCCTCCAATGTTTATTTTTCCACGCAAAAAGTTTCAAGACCATTTCATTCGAGATGGTCCGACTGATTGCATTGGCGTTGGAAATTCAAGCGGTTGGATTACTAATGACGAGTTTCTCATATTTATGCAGCATTTCATCAAGCATGTTAGGCCCAGTAAACAAGATCCTGTTCTGTTGGTTTTAGACAACCATTCTTCACACTTATCTGTACCAACACTAGATTTAGCTAAAGAAAATGGAGTTGTGATGCTCTCCTTTTTTCCACATTGCTTTCAAAAATTACAGCCACTTGACGTGTCTGTATATGGACCTTTTAAAAGATATCTGTCTTCAGCTCAAAATGCATCGATGCGGAATAATGCCGGGAAAACAATGACTATTTACGATATCCCTGGAATCTTCCGCACTTCTTTGCCTTTAGCTTTGACACCTAGTAACAAAATGAATGGATTCGAAAATACTGGAGTATTTCCCTTCAATCAAGAGAAATTTAACGACGCTGACTTCGCGCCTAGTTATGTTACAGATCGGCCAATGGCATCTGAAAATAATAAGTCACAGCCATCGACGTCATCTACATTATTGCAACCAGTAACATCTAATCTACAGCCTTCGACGTCGTGTACCTCAATGGATCTGCAGGAAGTTTTTTCGCCTGAAATCGTACGACCACTACCTAAAGCTAGACCAAGAAGGACAGCCATTAATCGAAAACGCCGGAAAACTGCTATTTTGACGGATACACCCGAAAAGGAAAATCTACGAAAAGAACAAGAAATCGCGAATAAAAGTAAAGCTAAAATTATAAACAAGAAAAGGAAAGTAAATAAGCGAGCAAGAAAAGCCATTTTACAAGATGGTGAATATTTTTGTTTGATTTGCTGTGAGAAGTATATTGACAGTGTTCCAGGGGAAGGTTGAATTCAATGCAATCTTTGCAAGCAATGGGCCTATGAAAAATGTATTCCCAACAACCGTAGCATTTACTTCGTTTGCAATAATTGCAATTCAGAGAACGCTGAGTCGGATTAAGAAAAAGAAAGGAGAAAAACAACATAGAAAAAAAAAACTTTTGTTGTTATTGGAAAAACTGTTTAATTTTTTCAAAATATAGTGATTTTTAAAATTATGAAAAATATTTCTTTGCTTATAGTTACCAAATAAAGCGTTTTGTTTTTGGAATCATCGTGAACTTTTGTTTTTGGAACAAACATAAACAATTACATTATAGCATATATTGTTATTGTTTCATAAAGCCTGTTAAAATTGAAAAAAAATGCTGGACCTTTTTGCCTCCTGGCTGTCTCTTTTTGCCCCAACTATGGGGCAAAAAGAGACAGACGACAAGATCTAGAAATATTTCAAAATAACATATTTCTGATATGATAATTCAATCAAAAATTGGGGTAGACATGGCCAGATAACTAATTGTTTGATTGGCGTTGTGCATTTAAATGTAGTTTGCTCAGTTTTCACAATAGAATTCGAAATAGTAAAAATGGACCTTAAAGCCCCGTTCTACCCTACAGTATCAGAAAACCAGCCCAAATGAAAGTCACTGTGTTTTTAATGATTCTTGCCGTTGTTCTCGGCTTCTTTTCGGCCAGGCCAGAGAATGAACATATCCGAGCGAAACGCACAACTTGCAAATTGGGCATGTTTGGAAATGGGATAGTTATTTGTGGTTTGCATTGTAAATTCCACGGACACACAAGCGGATTCTGTGACAGTAGCGATATGTGCAATTGCCGAGGTTAAATTTTATATGAACACAATAAAACTTAAGTCCCAATTCTCTAGAGTTTCATTTCAAAAATATTACGATAAGGTTTTTCTGAAAAATTTCCCATCGAAACTTATTCAAAGAAATCTTAAATTTATCATCAAATATAGACCAAGAAATCCAGACTTTCCCTGCTAAATAAACCCAAGGGGAGATTTTACATCGGAAATATATTTATAGGGAGATGAGGGAGATAATGTGGAAAGTTCCTTACGAAGTCGTGTGCGCAACAAATATGATTAAAGGTGAAAAGTCACGAAAATCAGTTTTTCTTAAATATCTTGTTAACTATTGCTTTAACGCGAATTTATGTACACCAAATTTGCTCAGCATAAACATTTATGCAAAACCTTCATACACTAAACTCATTTATATTGAGTAGTTTTCGAGACATGAGCCTGAGAAATTTTTGAGCAGAGCGCATAGTCCCATATTGTAGGGCTGCTACTGTGACTGGGATAGAGCAGTAGCAAAGTAACAGTTCCTGTCCGTAATGCATAATGGGCCATTTAGACAAGCGTCCATGCGTCCACGCGTCCATGCGTTTTTAGATTACACGAGTCAAGTCAACTCAAATTCAGTTTTTTGAAGGTGGGGCTAAGGCGAAAGTGGTCGGATACGGTGATTGATTTACCATTGACTTTATTGTTTTACTTTCGCTCTTTGTCATTTCGAGATGATAAGTGGATGGATGGATTGATAAGAGGATGGATATTACACGCTTGCAACGATGTTTTTTTATTTCCATATTATTTGAATTATAATAATTATAATAATTAATATTTAAAAACATCGTCGTGATCAATTTTAAAACATTACTAATTCCCATTCCTCAATTTTTCCCCATTTTTTTCTTCCTTCCAAACAAATAAATTGGTAGCAGACAATTTTATATATTTATCCATATGACTATATATACCTTCATATAAAATTGTTTGTGTCTAGATATTCGTATGCATTCTAATTTTTTCGTAATAGCCCTGCACGTAAGGATGCAAAAAAAAATATTATCCACATCATCATATAATAAAATAGTCATCCACAAAACATATATTTAAATGATCATCAACGAATCATCCACACATGCCACTGAGCGAAAGAAATCATTATAAAATCTATTGTACATGAATCAGCATACTCCACCTGCTTCGCTTTAGACCCGCCTATATAAACAAAATCAAATTGACTCGTGTAAGCAAAACACGCTAGATCGCATGGACGCGTGGACGCATGGACGCTTGTCTGAATGGCCCATAAGGGTTCGGACAAGACGGAGCGACGAGAGCGTCGCGAGCGTCGAGTCAAGCAACGCGCCAAAATTGGTCATATACTTTCAAATGGAAGTGGCCATGTCGAAGCAGCGGTCAAAGAGTGAAAATTTGATAGTAGCGATGACATCGACTCGAACCGATTTCGTTGCTCGACTGCTCGCAGCGGTAATGTATGTTGTTGTTGCAAAATGTGTTTTGATGACATACAGTAAGTAGACGAATTGCGTTAATGGGTTTTTCTTGGGTAATTCGAAAATGTGGGTACATTTTTTATGATTGAGGATGATTGAACGGTGCAGAATTGCACACAGTCAATTAGATTTTTACCAGTGATTAGAAAAATCTTATGACTTTCATATATCAGCAGTCTATTGATTTCAATTAGGGGTATTGTGGTGAGAAAAACTCTTCATCCGACACTGAAGAACTCATTATTTTGACTGCCACTGTAAAATTTCGTTTACAATTTTGCGTCTCGTCGCGTCTACATGAACGCAATTCAATGAGCTGTTCCATGCTTGACTCAACGCTATGCTCGACTCGACGCTCTTGTCGCTCCGTCTTGTCCGTACCCTAAGTGTACACTGAGCCTCGATTGGTGCCAATGAAGCGAAGGTAAAAATTTTGACGTATTTCTGAAGGTTCAGTTCAAGCGGAAAAATCATAAGAATATAATCATATCTGAGAGCTACAAACATACTTAAATTTTTACCTACATTTTATACAAGCATCGTTTTCAAGCCTAAACTCAATTTACGGGCTAAAATCACTTCCTTCGACGTTTTGTATGAGATTTCTTCATGAAATCTTTTCATTCAAGCTTTTGTTAGTACAAACAATACAATCACAAGAATTCCATTAGTGTTCCATTATATAGCTCATTTTTAAAAGTAAATTCAAAATATGTGCTAGCATTATGGTATTTAAATACTTATTTTCATCCCGGTTTACAGTTATTTTCTTTGTTTCACCAAATTATTAATGAGACATTTCCGCATTCAACTTTAAGAAGATTCGCTCATTTTAAGATGATTTACACAAACCACCAATCATAAACGTCGAATTTGTAGTCAACAAGGAAAAATTATCAATTACATTATTTCACTTATTTTCTATTCATTACGGCCATATATCGACAAATCCAAATCCTCCGTAAACTAAATAAGTATCTCATCATACATTTGCGTACATTCATTCCGATCAGTATTACATTTGACACCAGCACGCATATCGCGAGCACAAATATCAATGTCAAATATAAATCTATTAACAATTTATAACAATTAAATAAGCAATTCATATCATCGACATAGTCTATCGTCCCAAACACATTCCATACGCCCTTTTTGAAACTGTCCCACTTAAAAAGCAAAAATAACCCTTTTCGGAATTGATGAACTTATTTTCATTTTCAAGCACAGCGTACTATACATATATAAATCTCTATACATAATCATGCTACGTGTGATTTAAAACGCGTACCGTGTACAATTGCATAATCTGTATGTAAGTAAGTCCCAATGTTCTTCTTACTGGACCTAAAAGTATTTTCAGTACTCGTGAAAGTATAGTATTCCAACCGAACCGAAAATATTCCTCATACATATTTTGTCACTGTTCCACTGGAAAAGCGACAATGATATTTCTCATACAAATTTTGGCTCTGTCGTTCAGTCAGAGAAATCAAAGAAATCAGATGAGAAGAGCGCCGTGTTAGTACCCAACGGGAAAAGTAATTCGTAAACATACTCTCCGTAAGCATTCCGTACAATGCATGCAAGCATTACTCATCCATACCCGGTTCATTTTTTTTAACATTGGATGTTCTAGGCTGGCAAGGTATATCCAAGCGGAACTTAGAGCTTTCAGCTTTATAGCTTTATAAAAAGAACTTTTTGGAAAGCCCGACAATATATTCTTCTATTCCCGTCATCTAAGAGGAATACGAATTGAAGCTTTAGCCGGCGGCCGATCATACGTTTGCATGACCCGAAATGTGTATATAATGTGTGCTGAGTGATTGCGACTCTCATTGGAAATTCACATAGCGTATTCTCGCATTACACGTTACTAGGGGGAATTTCTGTTTCTGCTTGGACCGGCAGCCAAGCTTGCCCTACATGACTCTTATTGAATAATATCCTATAAATTTTACAAACCTGTGATGAATTAAAATGATGTGGAATTTTATTCTTTCCGTTTCATATAACGAACATTAGGCAATCCGATGTATGCTCGAAAGTTCTTTTCCCCTTATTTTTGTGAGTAATGTTCATAGGTGAGTGATGGATTTTTTGGAAAACAGTTTTTAGGCGTTACATCTGCATTGCTCAGAATGTTTGCTTAATGCATGCTGCTATTATGCGTAACAGCAATTCCCGTTGGGTATGGCCCAACCTTGTGCTTCACAAACAAAGGGAGACAGAGCAAAGGGAGACAGTACTTACGTCAAATGGTTCAATTAGCAATGAGAAACCGTCGAGCTTATCGTACAGGTCAACAACGTGATTATCTCCGTCGCGCAAGAAGATATACTTTTTTATATCACAAAGTCCTTCAATGAATGTAATCGGCCCGAGTGCAATCCATCCAGCAAATAGTTTAACAGAAAAGAGTGCAACAATGCTATGCGAGTTATTTCGATTCGCTTCAATAAAGCAAATGCTTTGGTGCCATGTGAATTACATTCATTTCAATGTAATTAAAATATTTTTCATTTTGATTTTGGTACATTTATTGAACTTAATTCATTTTGATCTCGGATGCGCCTGACCTCATGTGTTGGAATATACTCTCTTGCACTAACCGAAAAAATATACAGCTAGAGTATGCTTTACCTTGACATACTTCTTCAAGGGAATTATATTTTTCAAGATTACTCCAAGATATATGATATCATTTGAGTACTGAAGAGTTCTATCTTTCACCTTAGGAAGCACTAGTCCTTTCAATGTTATTTTGCTGATGAAAAAAGCAGTTTCTTTTTACCAGGATTGCGCTGTGTATTTCTACATAACAGATTCAGATCTTAATTGACTGCTTGCTAGACAACGTCATCAGCATAAGCCACTATTGTTGCAGTTAGTTTAACAGAGAGTCAGTTAGCATACGCCACAGAAGTGGCAATAAGACACCGCATTGTGGACATCCATATGTCGCTTCCATTCTTAAGTAGTAGTGGAACAAACGGTATTCTCTGTAGTAGATTGCATAAAAGTGTCGGATACATTCCTTATACTCACCAAATGGTATCGAAAGTCGTCGTAGCATTACAGCCCCTATCCCCGTTAACTATCTTATCACTTACCATTTGTATACTCAGAATAGGTTTTCAGAAAATCAAAATTGCATAAATTGCCATTCGTTAAAATAGTCTCTTTGGCAAAGCACATGTATATTGCCTAGTGGGAATGAGAAACGTATCTGATCGTATTAAGGAGGCGTGTCTTATCTTGGCGGGGTACTTTCTGTCTTTTTTCAACTTGGACTTGGATATTGCAATCTACTTCTCGCAATCAGTGGGGAAATATCGCAAATTGTATCGCAAATAACGTACTCTCCGAGCTATATATAGTACTTAAGCTGTGACCATGCAACGAAATTATTATGTGAAATACATAAATGAAAGAGCTATGAACGGTAAAAATGAGAAGAATTTTTTCGATTGCCTTACCTAGTAACCACATGCTAACAGCGGTTGTTATTATTTTTGAATGTTACCACACAATATGGTAATTTACAATACAACAATGTATCTAAACCAAATTTTCAGCATGGAAAAATAGGTATACGCCAATCGACACGAACATATTTTTAATTCTCAACCTTTGTTTTAGCTTTATTTTTGTTATTTTGTTAAAGAAATCTATTATAATTTATTATAACTGCAAACAGCATTAAAAACAAGAATGAAACTAATCAAATTTTCATCAAATATATGCACATACAGTGGCTCACAGCTTATTTGATACAGTGACTATATAAAAATGCAAATCACTGTAACTTTGATATAAAGAACCCTATCCAAAAAATTTAAACGTATTTGCCTAGATGCATGCTCAACGAATACAATGCAAACAAAAAATGTTCCAATAATATTCCTCGGCGTCCGGTAAAAGAGAAATACCACTGGCGCAGAAAAATTGCAGCTCACAGCTTATTTGATACAGACACTTCAATGCGAATAAACTTCTATTTGTCGCGCCGTGAATCTGTCTTGTTTTTGTTTCTTGAATTTTTGATTGTGTTTTGACATTGGCTTAAGTAATTTTTAGCAAGATCTTGTAAGCTGAAGTGCTTAAATGAGCCAAAATTGTAAAATGGGTCATCGCACCACAATTGAACAGCGCGAATTGGTATTAAACCACTTTACAAAAGGACAAAGTGTGCATTCGAGTGTCTCTACAGTGCAACACATAATTGAGCGCTTCGTACACAAAAATCGGGTAGAAAATAAGAGGAGAAATGCGCCAAACAATATTTTCACCGTATCCGACGAACGATGCATTGTAAGGAAAGTGAAAGCAAACACAAAGATTTCCGCTCCAAAATTGGTTAATGAGGTTCATCGTGAATTAAGAAAGTCAAGTTGTGCTCAAACCGTCCGACGAGTGCTTCGCGACCATGATTTCAACGGGCGAGTAGCTCGTAGGAAGCCATCCATTTCCAAAAAAAAAATACAATAAGTCGATTTACCTTTGCTAAAGAGCATGTAGGAAAGCCATCCGCGTTCTGGAATTTGACATTTTTGGCTCCGACGGAATGTCATATGCCTGGCGCAAGCCAAACACTGAACTAAACAAGGAGAACCGCAAAGCTACTGTGAAGCATGGTGGTGGTAATGTGATAGTTTGGGCCTGCATGTCCGCAGCCGGAGTCAGAAGTTTAAAGTTTATTGAGGAAACAATGGACCAAACAAATTACCTTGATGTACTTAAAAACAATTTGCTGCAAAGCACTGAAAAACTGGGTGTTTGCAACCAATTTCGGTTGTACCAAGACAATGATTCAAAGCACAAATCGGGAACTGTGCAGTCCTGGCCAATTTGGGATTGCCTTCACTTGATGTCTCCGCCGACACAGTCACCAGATATGAACGTCATTGAGAATCTGTGGATTTTGTTGGATAACAACATTAGAAAACACAAGATTTCTAATAAACAGGAACTGAAGAAAGCACTGCTAGAGGAATGGCAAAAAATTACTCCTGACATCTCAAAAAAAACTCGTTGACTCAATGCCGAATAGGGTCCAAGCTCTGCTTAAGGCTAAGGGCTATCATACGCAATATTGAAATCAACTAGAAACCTCATAATTCACAACAATTTTAATGTTTAATCAAACTGTATCAAATAAGCTGTGACATGAAATTTATTATTGCTTTTAGTTTTTATTTTTTAAGATGTAAAAGAGCAACTTTGTAACAAATATAAACTTGTTTAATAAACAACAAACATTTTTCTTCAAAATATTGTTCAAATTTTTTTGATATTGTTGTTATGTTTTGAGTTATTGCAACTTATTTTTTTAAAGAAGCACTGTATCAAATAAGCTGTGAGCCACTGTATGTGTTATTTGAGCTCGAAAATGCTGCCAAATATTCGATGTAAAAGTTTTCTACACACAAACATCCAAAGAAACATTGTAACCACAACAAAAAGTGGAGACAAGCAGCGACCTTGAATAGGTTTAATTGTTTTTACACGCTTATTCCTTTATTAAAAAAACATTAGAAACATTTGAATAAATATTCGGAGGCTAATTTAATTTTTCTTGGAAAACCGTTTGTTATGAAGGTAATTTTCCATATTTCATTGTCTATTCCCCTTCTTTGCACCAACCTCTAAATATTTTTAAATAATTCTCAACTGCTTGTTGATTGTTAGCCTTTAACCAATATTTAACTTCTTATATACGCTAGTTCCAATGAAATTATGAAATAAATTGATTATTATTATTT